>JAWVWN010001055.1:0-26976 GCA_037367305.1 Phrynocephalus vlangalii | reverse complement strand
TCCATTTCAAAGGGCTAAATGGTCCAGGACAGCTTCTATTTTCATATTTTCTCCCACTGCCTTTTTGATGACCTGCCCCAGATATCTTCAAAGGGATGGAGGGATAAATTTTCCTGCCTTCTTCCCTCAGTATCCCAACTGGTCCTTCCTCTTCCCCTCACTCTGTCCGTTAATCCCTAACTGTCTCTTTTTCCTGCCTGCTCTCACCTGGCCCCTCCCTTCCTCCTTCTCCTCGTGCAGCTCCTCCTTTTGTCCCCCTCCCCTGTCGGATTCTCTCTCTTTCACCTCTGCCTACTTGTATTCTCACTGATTTCTTTGCCATTTCCCTGCTCCTGCTTGGGTTCCCTTATCAATCTTCGTTTCCCCTTCATCTCCCTGTGCTACCGTCAGTGTCTCTTTATTTTTTATTTCTATGGCAACTCCTCTATATCCCTCTGAATATCTTTCCATATTTCTACCCTCTTTGTAATGGCCATGTAACCCTCATCCAATCCTATGGCTGGTTTTTGTTTTGTTCCTTTTTTTCCTTTTCTCCTTCTTTTATCTCCTCCTCCCTTTTCAGTCCTTGACCCGGGTCTTCCTCCCCTCTGTCACATTTTCCTTCTCCATCTTAATTGGGCCTTTTCCATGACCTTCTCGGCGGACGCATCAACCTTTGTCGTCCTCTGGCCCTCCTGTTTCACACAAGGTGACCCAACAAGAAACAGATGGATGGAACTCATTTCAATCAGAGTGTTGGGTGCCCAAGATCCTTGGGTAGTGTGGCGGTGGGATGCTATTGGTTTCTGGCACCAAGTAGCATTTTTTTAGGCATCACACATACTTAAGGAAGTACAGCCCACAACTGAAAGGGATTGTGTGAAACCATGAACTGTACATGCATTTTCTGAGCAACACGAAGAAATGATGGAAGCTTTAGAAGTGTTAAGAGATGGGCTAGGACAGTGATGGCGAACCTCTTACGAACGACGAGTGCCCAAACAGCCAATTCAAAACACACTAATTTTTCACATGTGCCATACAGCAAATTGAACGTCAACACAGGTGGCTGTGAAGGTGCAATGTCAAGTGCCCACAGAAAGGGCTCCAAGTGCCACCTTTGGTACCCATGCCATAGGTTGGCCCAATATTTTATACTACAGTATTTTTCCATGTATGATAATATATTTTTGTCAGACTAAACATTGAGGGTGAGGTGGCCAAGTTTGCGGATGACACAAAGCTTCTCCATGTGGTAAAAACCAGAGAAGATTGTGAAAGTTCTTTTGTTTCAGCGCAGAGCTACAGAGAAACAGCTGTGAAGGTTTTGTCATAAGGAAAAGATAAACAAGAACAAAAGCAGCCAGAGTGAGTAAAACAGCATTGTTATAAAAGGATTGAATGATGTTTTCAGTTTCTGAAGTAAGCAGGGTTGACCCTGGTTAGTACTTGGATGGGTGACCACCGAGGAATACAGGTTGCTATAGACACTTGGAACAGGGTTGGCAAGCTCACTCCAGTATTCCTGCCAAGAAAACTCCATGGACATGGAGTCACGAAGGGTCGAGTCACGGACTGTAACGACACAACACACACAATCCATTTTACACTGGAGTTAATGTTGAAAATAGTTTATTGAAATATGGAAGGTTTTACTGTTTTTCCAATGTTGACACGTTGTTACTAAACTTAAACGTTTATTCGTACTGTTTTGTAGGCACCTGTTTAATTAATTTTGAAATTCGACGGAGTCCATTGGCGTTTCTTCCTCCAGAACTGTTAGTATTATTAACTAAACCTTCACAATTGCTACATTGAAGAATGTCTTTCATTTGTGCTTCAATCTCCTTTTACACCATCCAATTTCTTCGACCTAACCACTTGTTTTTCCGAGGTGTGATTCTCAGCAAAACATTTTAAAACATACCTAGATTTTTCAACTATTTCCCTCTTGTGCAGCCTCTTTATGATTCAGAAGCTGTGAGCTCTGACAAAAACATTTTCCCACACGACTGTCTATTGGCATGGTTTTTCTCCTGTGTGGATTCTCTTATGAATATGAGCTGTGAATTCCAGGTAAAACATTTTCCCACACTCCTGGCATTTGCATGGTTTTTCACCTGTGTGGATTCTTGCATGCCTCAGAAGAGATGGTCTGCTAGAAAAACATTTTCCACATGCCTCACATTTGTATGTTTTTCTCCTGTGTGGACTTCTTATGATTCAGAAGCTGTGAGCTCTGACAAAAACATTTCCCACACTCCTGGCATTTATATGTTTTCTCTCCTTGGTGGACTCTTGTGAATCATGAGCTGTGAATTCCAGAAAAAAACATTTCTCCACACTCTTGGCATTTGCATGGTTTTTCACCTGTGTGGATTTTTTTGTATGCCTCAGATGAGATGAAACTGTGAGCAAAACATTTCCCACAGTCCTGGCACTTGTACAGTTTTCTCTCCTGTGTGTACTCTCTTATGACACACAAGATTTGATCTGCGAGAAAAACATTTTCCACACACCTCACATTTGTATGGTTTTTCTCCTGAGTGGACTGTCTTATGATTCAGAAGCTGTGGTTCTGACAAAAACATTCCCACACACTCCTGGCATTTGTATGTTTTCTCTCCTGGGTGGATATTCTTATGAATCATTAGCTGTGAATTCCAGGTAAAACATTTTCCCACACTCATGGCATTTTGTATGGTTTTTCGCCGTGTGGCTTCTTGTATGCCTCAGAAGAGATGAACTGAGAGAAAAACATTTCCCACAATCCTGCACTTGTACAGTTTCTCTCCTGTGTGGACTTTCTTATGACGCACGAGATGTGAACTGCGAGAAAAACATTTCCCACACTCCTGGCATAGGTAAGGTTTTTCTCCTGTGTGGCCTCTCTTATGACTTACAAGATTTGACATCTTAGCAAAACATTTCCCACACTCCTCGCATTTGTATGGTTTCTCTCCTGTGTGGACTCCCTTATGACGCACAATTGAGTAGAAAGAAAAAACATTTTAGACACTCCTGGCATTTGTATGGTTTCTCTCTTGTGTGGACCCTATTATGCCTGAGAAAAGATGAACGATAAGCAAAACATTTCCCACACTCCCGGCATTTGTAGGGTTTTTCTCCTGTATGGACCCTATTATGCTGAGAAAAGATGAATGATAAGCAAAAATTTTTCCACAATCCTGGCATTTGTATGGTTTTTCTCCTCTGTGGACCCTAATATGACCCAGAATATCATGAATTCTGAGAAAACTTTTTTCCACATTCTTGGCTTTTTGTATGGTGTTTCTCCTTTGTGGATTCCTATTATCCCTCAGAGAGATGAAACATTGAGCAAAAACATTTCTCGCATTCTTGGCATTTGTACAGTTTCTCTCCCATGTGGACTCTTCTATGCTGCACAAGCAATGTATTTTGAAGAAAAGATTTCCCACACTCATGGCATTTGTATGGTTTCTCTCTTATGTGGTAACTTTCATGATTTTCCCAAATGTTGCTTCTGTCCATTTATATCTGAAGAAGAACAACAAATATAGAAAAAACAGAATTTGAAGAGTGAGATACAGGAGAAAAACGAAATATTTCTTAAGCGAAAGTATGGATGCATTGAAAACACCAAGGTGTCAACTGTTACATTTCTAAGTGCCCAAATTTTGTTCTCCCCCCCACCTCATTTTCCTCCATTTTAAATCTCCTGACTTGTAGATTTTCGTGTCTGCCTGTGGGCTGAAATAGGGTTAGAAAGAACTTTTTGCATGGCTATTTTTCTGTTCTTTGTAGCTGCTCTAATAAGGGATCAGGCTGTGCTTCTGCTTTGGCCTGTACCATTTAAGTAAAAACTAAAGAAAAACAAACTGCAAATCAGAAAGTATGATTACATCAGCTCTCATATTAAAACAGAATATGTTCAAATGATTTTTTAAAATAAATCAGTTAGATGTACAGTAATCCACCATATCATTACCAGATGGACAATACCGGAATCAGTTTGATTGAGCAAAAGATGAAGGAGCTCTATAAAACAGTCAGCAAAAACGAGACCTGGTGCCAACTGCAGCTCAATTCATCTGCTTCTGGTAACAAGATTCAAACTTAAATTGAAGAAAGTCGGGGAGACCACTGGCGTGGTCAGGTACAATCTAAGTCAAGTCCCTTATGAATACACAGTGGAGGTGAAGAATAGATATAAGGAAATAGATTTGGTGAACAAAACACCTGAAGAAAATATTGATGGAGGCATGTGATTTTGTACAGGAGGCTGCAACAAAAACATCTCAAAGACAAGAAAATGCAAGAAAGCAAATTGTCTGTCCAACGAGGCCTGACAAATAGTGGTGGAGAGAAGGTAAGCAAACTGCAAGGGAGAAAGGAAAAAAATAAAAAGAAAACTGAATGCAAATTTCCAAATGCAGGAGAAAGAGAAAAATACAGAAAACTGAATGCAAATTTCCAAAGAATAGCGAAGAGCCAGGATGGCCCTTCTTGAATGAACAGTGCAAAGAAATAGAGGAAAACAATAGAAAAGGTTTATCTCATCTCAAATCAACCAATGCATGAAACCTTGATGCCATGGATTTGTTCATTTTTGGTACATTTGTACCTACCATGAGATGTCTAAAAAGTATTTTTCCCCAGATTTTTTGGTCCACCTGTTTAAACATCTCATGGTAAGGCACAAATGTACCAAATAAACCAAATTCATGACATCAATTTCCCCAAAAATGGATTTTTCATTTGTTGATTTGACATGGAGTGGCCCAAAACCAGAGATCTGTTCAAGAAAATTAGAGATATTAAAGGGGCATTTCATGCAAAGATGGACATGATAAAGGATAAAAAATGGTAGGGACCTAACAGAAGCAGAATACATAAAAAAGAGTTGGCAAGAATACACAGAGGAATTATACCACAAAGGTCTGGATGTCCGTGATAACTAAGATAGTATAGGGCAGTGGTTCTCAACCTGTGGGTCCCCAGATGTTCCTGGACTGCAACTCCCTGAAGCCTCCACTACTTGCTGTGCTGGAAGGGATTTCTGGGATTTGCAGTTCAGGAACATCTGGGGACCACAGGTTGAGAACCATTGGTATAGTTGCTGCTCTTGAGCCAGACATCCTGGAAAGTGAAGTCAAGTGGGCCTTAGAAATGCATTGCAAACAACAGGCTAGTGGAGGAGATGGCATCAAGTTGAACTATTTAAAATCTTAAAAGAGGACCCTGTAAAGGTGCTACACTCAATATGCCAGCAAATTTGGAAAACTCAGCAGTAGCCAGAGAATTGGAAAAGATCGTTCTACATCCAAATCACAAAGGGCAATCCCAAAAAAATGCTCCAACTATCGTACAATGGCACTCATTTCACTCGCTATCAAGGTTATGCTCAAAATTCTACAAGGTAGGCTTCAGGAGTATGAACAGAGAACTCCCAGAAGTGCAAGCTGGATTTCAAAGAGGAACTAGAGATCAAATTGCCAACATGCGCTGGATTATGGAGAAAGCTAGAAAGTTCCAGAAAAACATCTACTTCTACTTCACTGACTATGCAAAACCTTTGACTGTGTGGACCACAACAAACTATGGCAAGCTCTTAAAGAAATGGGGGTGCCTGACCATCTGTCTCCTAAGAAATCTTTTATGTGGGACAAGCAGCAACAGACAGAACTGGATATGGAACGACTGGTTTAAAAATCGGGAAAGGTGTACGACAGGGCTGTATACTGTCACCTGCCGATTTAACTTATATGCAGAGTACATCACGTGAAAGGCAGGACTGGATGAATCACTAACCAGAATTATGATTGCCCGAAGAAGTATCAACAACCTCAGATACGCAGATGATACTACTAGGATAGCAGAAAGTGAGGAGGAATTAAAGAACCTCTTAATGAGGGAGAAAGGAGAGTGAAAAAAAAATGGGGTGAAGTCAACATCAAAAACAACTAAGATCATGGCCACCGGTCCCATCAACTCCTGGTGAATAGAAGAGAAAGAAATGGAGGCAATGATAGAGATTATTTTCTTGTGCTCCCATGATCACTGTACATGGTGGTGATTGTAGCAATGAAATTAAAAGACGCCTGCTTCTGGGAGGAAAGTGATGGCAAACCTAGGCAGCATCTTAAAAAGGAGAGACATCACTTTTTGATTACAAAGGTCAGGATAGTCAAAGCTATGGTTTTTTGAGTAACGTTGTATGGAAGTGAGAGCTGGACTATAAAGAAGGCTGATCGCCGCAGAATCGATGCCTTTGAGCTGTGGTGCTGGAGGAGACTCGTGCGGTCCCTGGACTGCAAGGAGACCAAACCTATCCATCCTGAAAGAAATTTACCCTGAATGTACACTGGAAGGACAGGTTGTGAAGCTGAGGCTCCAGTACTTTGGCCACCTCATGAGGAGAGAGGACTTCTTGGAAAAGTCCCTGATGTTGGGAAAGAGATGGAAGGCAAAAGGAAAAGGGGACGGCAGAGAATGAGATGGTTGGACGGTGTCATTGATGCAACCAAGATGGATTTGACATCTTGGAGGGCCCCAGAAGTGGTTTTCCAGTGAACCACAATTTACTTGTGGTTCACTGCAAACTTTGGGGGCCTTCGACAGGGGCAGCACCAGGCCTGGGGTAAGTGCAGGAAGCCCCAAACAGGCCCACGCAGCTGGCCCCATGGGGTTCTCACCTTCATTATACCACGTTCCCGTGATAGTAATACTGAGATCATCATACATGAACTACACTATAGCAGGGGATTACTGCATCACAATAGAGAAGGAAAGCACATGCCTCAAAGCCTCTGGTTTTGGTAGCCATCCTACGGAGTCATTATACCCTGAGCAGGTAATTTAACTAATGAAAACTGCCACAATAATGTGGCAGGGCCCAAACCCCATTCTCACTAAAAGCTGTCCATTTACTGAACCTCCTGCTCTTATGTTCTCACCCTGAGTCCACGTTGGCAAAGTTAGCTACTGTGATGCCTTCTTGGAACTCAGCATATCTGGAGGGCCACTCTTCCCTCAGTTTGGCATTAAGGACCACACAGTGGTAGTGTGAGATCTGACACCACTGCAACACAAAAGCCTCCTAGGTGCTGTTCTTCTTCGTCTTTCCAAACTGGCGGCGCAAGCACTTGCAGCGGCTTGTTACTCCAGAGATCGGTATCTTTTAATTAATTTCTTGTTTGTGTACTTTTTATTATGGGTTCTGCGCACTCGGGCGCATGTAATTTACAGTCGACAAGAGCTTTTAACTATGGGCACGAAGGCTGCAGTCCTGAACGGAGGTTTCAACTTACAACATTCCAGCTAAGCTCATCAGAGGGCCTCCATGGGTTACCCGCCCCTGCTTTTCCTGCCAGAAAGAACACGGAGAAGACGCAAGCAGAAGAGTGGCTGCAGGGCCGGACTACGAGTGAGGCAAGGTAAAAATCATCACAAGCCTGCATTAGCAAGCCTTTTTGTTTCAAATGTTAGATGTCTCCCCAACAAGATTGAGGCGTTGGAGCTTACTATCTCTCTAAGAAAAATATCCAGGATTGCTGTGCTATGGTCCTTACAGAGACGTGGCTTGACCCTTCCATTCCACAGGTAGGTTATACAGCTACAAGGACGCTCCCCGCACATACAGCAGATAGAACTATCGAATTTGGGAGGAGCAGAGGTGGAGGGATTTGTGTTTACATAAATAACAGCTGGAGCACAGATGTTAAAATAATGGATATTCATTGTTCTCCTGATTGGAGTATTTGGAAGTGAAATGCCGCCCCTTTTATCGGCCATGTGAGTTCTATGTTGTTATAATAACCGCAATATATATACCTCCTGATGCTAACATGATGACAGCTATGGGTCACCTGCTAACTGCCATTAGCAAAGAACAGCAGGCTTATCAGACGAAGCGCTGGTGGTAACTGGTGATTTTAATCAAGCCAATTTAAAGACCGTACACACTAAGTTCTATCAGTATGTTGACTGTCCCACCAGAGGGAAAAAATACCTTGGACCAAGTGTTATAGTAACATCATGCATAGATATACATAACAACATAAGAGGAGCCATGCTGGATTCAGCCAAAGGCCCATCTAGTCCAGCTTCCTGTATCTCACAGTGGCCTCACCAGATGCGTCTGGGAGCACACAAGACTCGATATCTGTCTCCTGATACCACTCCCCTGCATCTGGCCCTTGAAGTACCCTGGTTTTAAGCCTGGAGATTACACATCTCCATCATGGTTTGTAACCTGTGATGGACTTCTCCTCCAGGAATCGGTCCAATCCTCTTTTGAAGGCATCCAGGCCAGAAGCCATCACCACATCCTGTGGCAGGGAGTTCCATAGACTAACAACGTGCTGGGTAAAATAATAATTTTCTTTTGTCTGTTCTCATTCTCCCAACCCTCAATTTGAGTGGATGTCTCCTCGTTCTTATATTCTGTGAGAGGGAAAAGAGCATCCCTCTATACACTTTAATCATGCCCTACATCATTTTGTACATCACAATCATATCCCCCCTCAGGCGCCTTTTTTCCAGACTAAAGAACCCAAATGTTTTATCCTTTCCTCATAAGGGAGGTGCCCCAGCCCAGTAATCATTTTAGTCGCTCTCTTTTGCATCTTTTCCAGTTCCACTATGTCTTTCTTGAGATGCAGTGACCAGAATTGTACACAATACTCCAGGTGCGGCCTTACTATTGTTTTGTATAATGGCATTATAATGTTGGCTGTTTTATTTTCAATCCCATTTTATAATCCCTAGTATGGAATTGGCCTTCTTCACCGCTGCCACACATTGGGTTGACAGTTGACACCTTCATGCAGCTGTCCACCAGCACTCCAAGATCTCTTTCCTGATCCATCACGGATAGCTCAGAGCCCATGAGTTGATAGATAAAGTTTTGATTTTTTGTCCCAATATGCATTACTTTACACTTTCCTACATTTAAAATGCATTTGCCATTTTGCAGCCCATTCCCCAGTTTGGAGAGATCCTTCTGGAGCTCTTCACAATCTTCTCTGGGTTTTACCACACAGAAAAGTTTCATGTCATCCACAAACTTAGCCACCTCACTGCTTATCCCTGTCTCCAGGTCACTGATGAACAGATTGAAAAGCACCGGTCCCAAAACAGATCGCTGGGGCACATCGCTTTTCACCTCTCTCCATTATGAAAATTGCTCATTGACACCTAATCTTTGTTTCCTGGATCTCAACCAGTTCTCAATCCAGAAAAGGATTTGACCTCTTATTCCCTGACTGTGCAATTTTCTCAGCCGCCTTTGGTGAGGGACTGTGTCAAAAGCCTTCTGAAAAACATGATAGACAATTTCCACCGGTTCACCAAATCCACATGCATGTTGACCTTTTCAAACAACTCGAAAAGGTTTGTCAGGAAAGACTTGCCTTATAGAAGCCATGCTGATTTTCCCTCAGCAAGGTTTGTTCTTCTATGAGTTTTAAGATTTTCTCTTGGCATCATAACATAGTTATGATGTTAAAACTAAAGAATTGATTACAAATTGCTAGAAATTGGAAATCTAAATATGAACTATGTTTAGAAGAATGGTATAATGAAGTATGGAATATTGCTTTAAATGATAAATTGACTTGTTCTCTCAAGGTTAAAAAAGGAGAGTTAAAAAGAGATATTTTCTATGATATATGGGGTAGATTAATTGAATATGTGCTTGTACGGGATAAGGGTAAGGTTTCCGCGCAACAATCAATTTTGTTCTGGAGGGGAGGATGACGAATGTAAATATGAAGTGTGATCCTGTTGGTGAAGGGGTGCACTGTGGTTGATGTTTGTCTTTTTTATGTAGTTTGTATATGTTTTTAAATAAAAAAATTATATTTAAAAAAAAAGATTTTCTCTTGGATGAGATTTTCCACCATCTTTCCTGGGACAGATGTAAGGCTAATCGGACTGTAGTTTCCCGGGTTCCCCCTCCTTCCTTTTTTAAAAATTGGTGCGACATCCACTATCCTCCAGTCCTCCGGTACTGTGGCCGTTTTAAAAGACAAGTTGCATATTACCATTAAGAGAACCGCAATTTCATTTCTCAGTTCCTTAATAACCTTTGGGTGGATGCTATTTGGGCCTGGTGACTTATTGATATGCAATTTATCAATTAAACTCAAAACATCCTCTCCTTTAACCTGTATTTGATTTAATTTTTTAGTCAAGAGGGGCGGTTCTGGCAGAGGCATCTGCCCAAGGTCTTCTGCCATAAAGACAGATGCAAAGAACTCATTTAATTTCTCAGCAATTTCCAAGTCCTCCTTTATCTCCCCTTTTCCTCCCTCACCATCCAGAAGGCCAACTGGTTGTCTGGCAGGTTTTCTACTTCTAACATATTTAATGAAACTTTTATTATTTCCCTTTATATTGCTAGCCATATGTTCCTCAAAGTCTTTCTTTGCCTCTCTTATCATCTTCCTACATTTCTGGTCTCTGGGTGTCTGAATTTTGTTGTATGTGTATATACACACAATGACAATAAATTATTATTATTATTATTATTATTATTATTATTATTATTATTATTATTATTATTATTATTATTATTATTATTATTATTATTATTATTTAATTAATTAATTAATTAATTAACCACACAGCTATCTATGCTGGATTTTATATTACCAATCACTAGTCGAACGCTTCCCAAGCGTTTAGGACTCAGTGATGTATCGGCGAATTATGCGAGCAGATCGCAGTAAGCATCACTTATTATTATTATTATTATTATTATTATTATTATTATTATTATTATTATTATTATTATTATTATTATTATTATTATTATTCCTTATTGCAGGATTAAAGAGAGATTGACAACAATCAGGGAAAGAGGGTGTCTTACCAAGAGAGGAAATCATTCGTCTGTTCTCCTCCATGACTTCCCGGTGCACGGCCCTCTGGTCAGGATCCAGCAGGGCCCACTCCTCCTGGGTGAAGGACACGGCCACCTCCTCAAAGGCCACTGAACCCTAAAATGGGAAGAGAAAGGAGGCCTTACAAATGGGTTTCATACAGATAGTCTCGCAAATGCAAAGCACAATGAAAGAGAAGCGGGCAGCTCCTATGGCAAGGACAACCTGAAGACCCTACACAGAGGACTCGGGATCCAACAGCACAGCAAGGGGGCACTACCAAGTCTCAGAGGAGTGGTGGTGGTTGGTTCCCTTCAGGAAAATCAGTACGCTTTATAAATTTAAATATAATAACTGGGGACTCCTTGCTTAGAGGAACAGAAGCGGTCATCTGCAGGCCTGACAAAATGAACCAAGAGGTCTGCTGTCTGCCTGGAGCCAAGATTCAGGATATAACGGAGAGTTTGACAAGTCAGACTAGGATATTGGGCCAGGATGGTGCGGGGGGGTGCATGGAGCGACCAGATCCCCCCCCCCCGCGGTGCAGCTACTGCAATCCCGCAATGTAGCGGGACTGCGGGACCTGAACCGCGAAATGGCGGGGGGTGACTGTATAAGCAAACAGCTAATATATGCAGGGGGATGGTAAAAAAAGCTAAAGCGCAAAACGAACTTAGACTTGCCAGAGAGATTAAAAGTAGCAAAAAGGAAAAATAAGGAAATGATAGGCTCTCTGTGTGGCAATGATAACCAGTTACTAACAGGAGACAAGGAAAAGGCAGAACTACTCAACACCTTCTTTGCCTCCGTTTTCTCCAAAAAGGAAGAAAGAGATCTGCTGGGACAAAGAGTAGATGAGGTAGGATGGGAATTGCAACATAGAATAGGTAGAGAGCTGGTACAGGAACACCTGGAAACATTAAATAAATTTAAGTATCCAGGGCCAGATGAATTACACCCAAGGATATTAAAAGAACTGGCAGAAGTAATTTCCGAACCATTGGCAACAATCTTTGAGAAGTCCTGGAGAACACAGGAAGTCCCCATCGACTGGAGGAGGGCTAATGTTGTCCCCATCTTCAAAAAGGGAAAAAAAGAGGACCCAAATAATTACTGCCCAGTCAGCTTGACTTCAATTCCTGGAAAGATCCTAGAGAAGATTATTAAACAGTCACTCTGCAATTATTTAGCAAACAATGCTGTCATTAAAAGAAGTCAACACTGGTTTCTTAAAAACAAGTCATACCAGGCTAATTTGATCTCTTTCTTTGATAGAATTACAGGCCTGGTGGATGAGGGGAATGCTGTGGATATTGTTTATCTGGAGTTTAGTAAGGCCTTCGATAAGGTTCCCCATGGTATTCTTGCTAAGACGTTAGTAGAAAGTGGGACAGATAGTGCTACTGTCAGATGGATTTGTAATTGGTTGACTGATCGCACCCAAAGGGTGACCATAAATGGCCTCTCTTCAGCTTGGAGAGACGTGACCAGTGGGGTGCCCCAGGGTTCTGTTCTGGGTTCAGTGCTGTTCAATATCTTTATTAATGACTTGGAGGAAGGAATAGAGAGTATGCTAATTAAATTTGCAGATGATACTAAATTGGGAGGGGATAGGATAGGATGAAAATCCAAAAAGACCTTGACAGATTAGAGTGCTGGGCCAAAGCTAACAGAATGGATTTCAACAGAGGGAAATGTAGGGTGCTACATCTAGGTAAAAAAATGAATTGCACAGATATAGGATGGGGGATACTTGGCTGGAGAATAGTACCTGTGAAAGGGATCTGGGAGTCCTGGTGGGCCACAAATTGAACATGAGTCAGCAGTGTGATGCAGCGGGCCAGGAAAGCCAATGCGATTCTTGGTTGCATCAACAGAACCATCGTGTCTAGATCAAGGGAAGTGATAGTGCCACTCTATTCTGCTCTGGTCAGACCCCACCTGGAGTCCTGTGTCCAGTTCTGTGCACCTCAGCTTAAAAAGGATGTTGACAACCTCGACTGGGTGCAGAGGAGGGCAACCAGGATTGTTGAGGGTCTGGAGGAAATGTCTTATGAGGAATGGCTTAGGGAACTGGGAATGTTTAGCCTTTCAAAAAGAAGACTGAGAGGGGAGATGATAGCTATGTTTAAATATTTGAAAGGATGTCATATTGAAGAGGGAACAGGTTTGTTTTCTATGGCTTCAGAGACTAGGACTCGACGCAATGGTTTCAAACTACAGGAAAAGAGATTCCATTTGAACATTAGGAAGAACTTCATGACAGTTAGAGCTGTTCGGCAGTGGAATGTGCTGCCACGGAGGGTGGTGGAGTTTCCTTCTTTGGAGGTTTTTAAGCAGAGGCTGGATGGCCATCTGTCGGAAATATTGTGATGGGGTTCCTGCATGGTAGGAGGGTTGGACTAGATGGCCCTTGAGGTCTCTTCCAACTCTATGATTCTATGATTCTCATCAAGTCCACTGATTCTAAACCCTTTATCTTAGTCTATGTAGGGACTAACGATGTCAAAGAACAGCTTTCTTCGAGACCTCACAAAGTCCCACATGAAGGGACTGGGAGGAAGCTAAAGAGCCTGGGCGGCAGGTGTTAATTTCATCTTTCCTCCCTGTAGAAGGGAAAGAACAATAGCAGAGAACAACTGGCTATGCATATGGTGCTGGCATGGTTAACGGGTAGAGTTAGAGAGGTTCTAAAGCGCAAGGAGAGGTCTTTCCGTAAATGGAAATCCTCCCCAAATGAGGAAGAACAGGCAACTCTGGATCTAATACTGTGCGATACTCAGGATCTGGTCAGGGATGTGAATGTCACTGAGCCTCTGGGGAACAGTGACTATGCTGCAATCTCCTTTGCCATGCATGTCGGGGGAAGAGTGTCAAGCAAATCAAACACAAAAACCCTTGATTTCCAAAGGGCAGACTTCCCTCAGATGAGGAAACTAGTTAGAGAGAAATTGAAAGGGAAGGTAAAAAGAATCCAATCTCTCCAGAGTGCCTGTTTAAAACAACAATAGTAGAGGCCCAGCGGAAGTGCATACCACAAAGAAAGGAGAGCTCCTCTAAGTCCAAGAGGGCGCCGGCATGGTTAACGGGTGGAGTCAGAGAGGCTCTAAAGCAGAAGGAGAGGTCTTTCCACAAATGGAAATCCTCCCCAAATGAGGAAAATAAAAAGGAACACAAACTCTGGCAAAAGAAATGTAAGAAGATGATAAGAGAGGCAAAGAAAGACTTTGAGGAACGTATGGCTACCAATATACAGTGGTACCCCGACTTAAGAGCAGCTCGGCTTAAGAGCGGAAAAATGTTGGTGTTTTAACTGCTGCCTCACAAATTTTAGATACGGTGTGCTCGACTTACAATTTGTTTTTCATTTTTTGATTTTTTAACTTATTGTTTTCATTTTTTAAAAGATAGGTGCCTCGACTTAAGAGTAATTTGACTTAAGAGCATGCATTTGGAATGGATTAAATTTGAAAGTTGAGGTACCACTGTAAAGGGAAATAATAAAAGCTTCTTTAAATATGTTAAAAGTAGAAAACTTGTCAGAGAACCAGTTGGCCCTCTGGATATGAGGGAGGAAAGGGGAAGTAAAGGAGGACTTAGAAACTGCAGAGAAATTAAATGACTCCTTTGCATTTGTCTTCACGACAGAAGATCTTGGGTAGACTCTGCTTCCCGAACAGGTTAAAAGAGAGAGCGAGTTCCCTAGAGGATAGGATAAAAATCCAAATCTGATTAGAGCGCTGGGCCAAAGCTAACAGAACGGGTTTTAGGAGAGTGAAATGTAGCTGCTTCAAAAAACAACGAATTGCATAGATATAGGATGAGAGACACCTCGCTGGAGAACAGTACATGTGAAAGGGATCTCGGAGTCTGGGTGAACCACAAATGGAACATGAGTCAGCAGCGTGACGCAGCGGCCAAGAACACCAATGTAACTTTTGTTTGCATGAACAGAGGCATAGTGCCTAGTTCACGGAAAGTTATATATTTGAAAGGATGTTAAATTGAAGAGGGGACTGGTTTTTTTATCTCATGGTTTCAGAGACTAGGACTCGTGACAATGGTCTCAAACTACGGGAAAAGAGATTCAATTTAAACATTAGGAAGAACTTCCTGATGGTAAGAACTGTCCGGCAGTGGAATAGGCTGCCCCAAAGGAGGGTGGTGGAGTCTCCTTCTTTGGAGGTTTTTAAGCAGAGGCTGGATGGCCATCTGTCGGGAGCACTTTGATGGGAGTTCTTGCATGTCAGGGGGTTGGATTGATTTACCCTTGAGGTCTCTCTCAACTCAATGATTCTATGATCCTTCATTGTAAGTTTAAACTTCCATGAACAGCCTTTCTACAGGAGGAAAACTTTACCAAGGTCTACGGGTAACCTTGTCCATATGCTCCCACTAGGAGCAGAGGCTTCCAAATCCCAGTTTCTGTTGGACAAGAAGGGGAGGGAACGGTGGCTCCTGGTGGACTGTTTGGCTGCCTTGAGGTCTTTCTGGAGGAATCTTGGAGTCTCTGCATGCAAGACTTAAGCAGTCAATGTTTCGAACCAACCCAGCTCCTCTTAACACGCTTATATCTCCCTCAAAAATAGAGACAGAGAAATGTGTTCAGAATGAGAAAATAGGGAGTGGAAAGGAATTCCTGCTGTCCCACACCTTCAGCTTTGGAAAACCTGAAACAACTCTTGGCCATTTCTTCAAAGCAAAAGAGAAACAAAATTCTTCCCCACGTAGAGACAGGCATGCTTATCAAATTGCTGTAGAGTTATTCGCCATTTCAAATATTTCATTTTCTTAAAAAGCATGTCCAGCCTCAATCAGGAGCCAAGTAGTTGAATAAACCAGGCTTCAAATCCCAGTGGTCTCCTTGAACAGCTTTCTCCGTACCTGATCTGGTTCCACTGCACCACAAGGAAGAGAGGAAGGGATACTTGTCACTGGCATCCTTCTGGGCCCTGCAGGAGACCAAGGGAATGGGAAGGCATTCGCATCAGCTTCTCTTAGAAGGACATCACAACTTTAAGCATTGAAAGCTAACTAAGAAACACCTGAGGATTCCCATCCCAGTGAAAGGCTGTCTCCCCCGTACCATATATGGCATCCTTTCAGGAAACTATCAGCAAATGACATCCTACGAAGGGCCAGAAGATGGAGATCTACTCAATGAGAACAACTAATTATAGAATTATAGATTTGGAACAGACCTCAAGGAGAGGACTCAGTGCTACTATTTGTTTGTTTGTTTGTTTGTTTGTTTGTTTGTTTGTTTGTTTGTTTGTTTGTTTGTTACACTTACAGTATATCCTGCCCATCTTCCGGAACGGAACTCTGGGCGGTGAACAATAAAACAAAACTACAGAAAGGAAGAACAAGAAATCAAAAGAAAAATTCCAGTAAAATGGGGAGGGACAATACCCTCCAGAAAAGATGACGCGGACGGCAAAGAGAGGAAGGGGAAAAAATAAAAAATAAGAAAAAATTAAGAAAAAAGATCACCAAATGCCTCCTTAAAAAAGGTGTGTTTTCAAGGCCTTTTTAAAGGTGGGCAGGGACTGTGCTAGGCACAGCTCACTGGGGAGATGATTCCACAACGTGGGGCCCACCACAGAGAAGGCGCGGTTACGCGTGAGCGATTTCCACACCTCCCTGGTTGTGGCCACCCTAAGTAAGCGCGCCAGCGCCATTCTCGTGGGCCTGTTCCCGGTAGATCTCTGAGTCGAGACGCCCTCTGCTTCATCTTGACCAATGTTATTAGCACACTTTCAACTAGTGATGTCTTCCAAGGAGGACAAGGCGCTTGACTGCTGTCATGCCACCTCTTCTTCCCTTGACCCTTGCCCAGCCTGGCTAATAAAAGCGGCCCGGGCCGGTGACCACAGATTAGACCACAGCAATAATTAATGGGTCTCTCCTTGAGGGCCGGGTACCCCTGGCCCTCAAAGAGACACTCATTAGGCCTATCCATAAGAAGGTGAATGTGGTGGCTGATGATATTAACAACTATTGATCAGTCACCAACGCTCCCTTCTTGAGTAAGGTCTTGGAGAGGGTGGTGGCAGATCAGCTTTAGGCTCTCTGGGATAAGAAGATAAGAACAGCTTGGCTGGAACAGGCCACAGCCCATCAGGTCCAGCCTTCTGTCTCCCACAGCGGCTCACCATTTGCTTCAGGGTATTCCCAAGCATATGTCTTCACCTGCTTACGATTCCCTGCAAATGGCACTGAGAGATATCCTGCCTCTCTCTCCAACCCGGAGGTTGTCCTTAGGCACCCATAATGATAGCCATTGAGACCCTTGTTCTCCGCTTAAAGCCATCAAGGCTGACAGCTGCCACCATTTCTTCTGGCAGGGAGTTCCACAGACCAGTGATGCTCTGGGTGAAAAAGTACTTTCACTTATTTGTTTGAGATCTAGCACCCAAAAGTTTCATGGAGTGCCCCCTAGTTCTAGTGTTGTGTGACAGGGAAAAAGAGATTTTAATTATCTTCTTTGTTGAAACCGATGCCCTCGATCCATTGCAGTCTGGGTTCAGGCCGCGGCATGGCACGGAAATAGCATTGGTCGCCCTGCAGGATGACCTACTGAGTGAGGCCGATGGGGGCAAGATGTCCTTGTTGGTCCTCCTCGGTCTCTCAGTGGCCTTTGATACCATTGACCACGGTATCCTCCGGAGGAGGCTCTACGAATTTGGAGTTGGGAGCCCCGCCTTGTGTGGTTCACTTCCTTCTTGGAAGGAAGAGTGTGGAGATTAGTGAGATATGTCTGTGAAGATTCTCAGTCATCCAGGTGAGTTTATCTGGAAGTTATGGCTACTGGACTTCTTTTTTGAGAGATAGAAACGTTTCGCTGTTCATCCAAACAGCTTCATCGGTCTGAATACAGCTAGTGCAAGTCCTCCATCTTATAGTCAGCTCTGACCTCTTGTCACCGTGGTCTGAATTAGGCTCATAAGATGAACAATGGCCTGAATAGGCTCGTTAGGGAGACAATAGTATCCATAGGCTTAAGGTGCTGAAACCCATGAAGAATGGGTAGTTAGCTGTGACCTTGGTGATGAAGGCTCTTTGATTTGCCTGGGTACTTTGGAAAGCATAGCCTGATAAGTAGCAGATACCCTATGCCGGAGCCCACCACCTCTGTTGAGGGAGGGGTTTTCAATGCTCACATGAATGGCAGTCCACCCCGTGGACCCTCAAGTGTGGGGTTTCACAGGGGCTTCCATCGGAATGAGGGGCTTGCATCCAAAGAGGAAAGAAAATGAAAAAAAAAAAAAAACCTCTGCTTCTCCCTCTAGGCGCCTGATGGTGTGTGTGGGGGGGGGGGGGTTGGAAACAGAGGGGTTTTTTTACCTTAAAAAAGGTATTTGAGGCACTGATGGAAACTATCTCTTTAAACGGAGGCAGCTTCCGTCAGTGCCTCAAAGACCTTTGCAACAGCGGGTGCTTTTGGTGAGGGAAAAGCGTGCGCTGTTTCAAAGGTCTTTAAGACAACGACTCAAGCGCTTGGATCGGTGGTTCAAGGACCTTTTAAATGACCGAACCCTTCTCCCTCCACCCCAGCTGCTGCCGTTACTCGGAGGAAACCCCATCTCGCTCATAAGGTAGCTAGGGGAGGGGGGGGAGACAACCGAAGCCCGCTTGTCAGTTGGGATTCTAGATTGTCAGGGTAGTCGTAAGTCGGGGTACCACTGTACGTATTTTCCCCACTTACCTTTCATAGGGCGTTTATACACGACCCCTAAGCTCCGCTGCAAATGGCTGCAAGCTCCGGACCTTAGAAATGTTTCCCCACCAGCTCCGGAGTTTGCAGACAATTAAGTGCGACCCCGCCCACCTAAGCGCGACCCAGCGCACTTTTCTTGTACCTTCTCTTTGGAGGTGAAAAATCTTTGATGCGGTGCAACAATAGTGAGTGCGGGGCTCTCCTCGCTTCTGTTTGCTGCTTTTTGGCTCCCGCCCCTTTAAGAGCTACTTTTACAGAGAGGAGAGGCAGAACGAGGTGAGCGGCATGCTTTTCTTTCTCTTTTTCTCCCTCCCTCACGCAGCCAGCAGCCAGGAAGTGCGGAGGGGGTGGGAACGTAGGAAGAGCGACGAACCCCTAAGATCTCTGGTCCGAATTTAAGTGGCCAGCGGATCTTAGGGGTCGTGTAAAAAGGCCCTTTGTTTCTCTTCCAAGGGAATCGATGGTCTGAGATCTGTGAGCTGCTTAAGATTTTGCAGAAGTGGAAAGCCATCTGTAAGATATATCCTTTCTCCTCAATGTCTTAGTTAACTTCTCATATTGTTTCCTGATCTGTCTAATTTTCCAAGGTACATGTTTTAAAGCCTTTATATGTTTACCATCTTTTATAAATGTCTTACCTTGGATTGACTTCAGTACCTTATCTCTAAACCCAGATCTTAGGAACCTAATCTGTAATTCTCTAGGGAATTGCATTTTCCTAATAAAAGCTGATGATGTTCTTTTTACTGTGTCCACATTAGATTCAATTTCTTCTTTCTCCAGACCTGTCCACTCTGTTAATATCCCAACAGCTATTTCTACCTCATTTTGGCCCTTCTGGTCTGGGACATTTTGTAATCTCAAGAGAAAATTTGCATTTTCAAATTGAATCTGCATTAGGTCAGTATCTTCCTGTTTTCTTTGTCTTTCCATATCTCTTATTATTTGTTTAGTTATTTCTGTTTCCTTTTCCATTTTCTTAGTTACTGAGAGTGATTTCTGCATGTCTTGTTTAAGTTCTGTAAGTTCTTTTTCTATATCTTTCTTATATTCATGCAGATTCATACACTCAAGTTTCATATCATCCATTTTTTTCTCCAGCCTTTCTAGTCTAGCCTCCCATTTCTTGTTTTGTTGTTCCTGACGTTCAAAAAAATTATTCTGTTGTGCTTGCATTACATTCTGTTGAGTTTGTATTGAAGCCAACATCTTTTCCACCATATTCTGCATGGAAATGACCTGGGATTCTTGGTTTACTAATTTCCCTATCGAGGATTCTAGAACTGGTGAGGATTTACCACTCCCAACCCCTCCTTTAGCCCTTGTTGCCATGACAACAATACAAACAGGGGATGGGCAGTATATAGGTATTAAACAGTACTAACAACCATACAGAGTAAAAATGAATTACCAGTAAACTTCAGAACGAATCCATTCAGCAAATATATGAATCAAGCCTCAAAACAAACAGTATCTAAAATTATATGGTAGGGAAGAAGTCAGAGTATTTCTTTAAGATATATACTTCTCAGCCTTCCCCTGACGGTTCTCCCGATCCGGCAGATGTCGGTGTCTCTTTTACTCTTCGCTCCAAACTCTGCACATCAGTTTATTATCCCTCAGCCAAACAGGTGAGCTGATAATGAGTATCCGTTTTTCTCCGTTCTTCTCTTCTTCTTTTCCCTCCCACAAGGCCCGAGTGACTTGTAATCAGTCCCAAAGTAACAAAATAATAAAGGTTCCCCCCCCCCAAAGAAGAGAAACCTACTCCCACCCACAATCAAAAATCAGTCAAATTAAAGATGAAAAAAAACTCCAGCGTCGTCTCAGGTTCTCCTCATTCCTTCCTTCCATTAGCCGCAAAAACACTCCATCTGTTAACCATCTCCATAGATTTCTCCATAAATTTCTTTTCTTCTCTATCTCCTTTTATGTCTGGGCTTTTGCTGTCCTTTTCTTTTTAACACAGTCATGTATATATAACCTTCCGCTTCAGATATATTTCTTTTCCCACTCTCCCTTTTTCACCTCCCTTCTCGTCCAGGCTTTGACACTCCCAAAGAGATTTATGTGACTCTTCGCCTCCCTTTTTTATCTTAAGTTAATGAGGAGGAGTAGGGGAGAGAATTTCTTTCTTTCTTTCTTTCTTACATGAAGCCAGCTCTCTAAGATAAAAGCCAACTCTCATAGTATCACTCACTTTCCATTGAAGCAACTTGAGTCAAACTTTCTTCTAAATCTTGTTGTGCCACCTCCTCGCTAGAGCTCAGCTTTCCACCATTGTAAAACCGGCTCCAGATGAGTTTCGCCTCAGGAAGAAAACTCCAAACCGCAAGCGTCACACAGTGCTATCAACTTGACAGTTGTTCCTTCCCTTTCGGACCTCTTTTCCTCTCCTGGATAAGAGGTGAAGCCTTACAGGCCTCCGAAAATCTCTCCTGGAAACGGAGCTCTGTTTAGAGCTGCCGTTCGCTGCTAGAGCTCCTCCGTTACATTTGAATTTGCAGCTCAGAGGCATTATGTAACCTCCACAATGAAAGCAGAACAGATATTGAAGAGATTATTTGAGGATGAGGACCAGGAAGAAGATGAGGAGGATGAGAAGGATGAGGAGAAGTTACAGAGAGAGGAATCAGGAGAGGAAGAAGAACAAGGGGCAGAAACTTCCAAAACTAAAGGAAGCCCTAGACAGGGAAGAAAGAAAGGAAGGAAGAATTAAAAATAAAAATAGTAAAAATTTAAATATGTGTAATGCAAATTTCAAAATCTCGTCAATAAATACAAATGGACTCAACTCACCCCAGAAGCGCAAAAACATGTTTTATCATTTGAGGAAATTAAACTCAGAAATAATTTGTATTCAAGAAACACATTTGAAAAAGGCAGATGAGAAATTAATAGAAAATAAGAAACTGGGAACCCTGTTTGCAGCATCTGCTAAAGAAAAAAAAAGGGGAGTAGCTATGTATGTCCAAGAAAATTTACAACCTAAATTAATATTTGCTTCCGAAGATGGAAGGATATTGATGGTAGAGGTAAATAAAGGAAGACAAAGAGTTTTGATAGTTAACATTTATGCCCCCAATTGTAATCAGAGTGATTTTTATGGAAAATTATATAAGGATCCAAGGATTAGACAGTACGAGGAGTGCTGCCTGGTGGGAGATTTTAACGCAGTATTAGACAGAGAGTTAGATTCCAGTAAAAAAACAAAAACAAATGCACGTACTTTAATTCCAAGAGCATTTCTCATGCTGGCAAAGGAATTGGCTTTAGTGGATGCATGGAGGACTAGATATCCATATACAAGAGACTACACCTTTTTTTCAGATAGACACCAATCTTGGTCAAGGATTGATGCATGTTGGGTCCCTAGAATATGGATGAAAGACATACAAGAGGTACAGATTCTACCACGATTAATGTCAGACCACTGTATAGTTATTATGGAATTACAAATATTTAAGCCTCCTACACAATGGAGAATGAATGGTAATATTCTTAAAAAAACAGAAAATATACGACTTATAAGACAAGAAATGAAAGAGTTTTTTCAAAGGAATTACACACAAGATGTATCAAATCAAAGTGTATGGGAAGCAGGGAAATGTTATTTTCGAGGGCTAGCTATCAAAATATCGGCAATAGAAAGGAGAAGAAGAAATAAAAGATATGCAGACTTAGAAACAGAACTAAAGAGGACAGAGTCTCAATTAAAACAAAATGTTACAACTGAACAGTTGAAACAAGAATTTCAACTTATACAACACAAAATAAATATACTAGTGGCAGAAGATATGGCAAATAAATTGAGATTTGTTAAACAATCATATTTTGAAAATGCAAATAAAGTAGGAAAGTGGTTAGCGCACAAATTGAAAAGGGAGAAAGACAAGAACATAATAGTGAGTTTGAAAAGACAAAATGGAGAGACTGCCACAAAATTGGAGGAGATAAAGAAAATTGTTGAGGAATTTTATGTGAGGTTGTATAAAGAAGTGGATGTAGCTCAAGAAAAGCAAAGAGATTATATACAGAAGAAAAACCATATCAGGCTTTCTAAAACACAACAAGAAGGATTAAATCAACCTTATTCAACGCAAGAAGTGTTAGAAGCAATTAGGAAGCAGAAAAAAATGAAATCGCCAGGAAGTGATGGGATTTTAATAGAATATTATAAAGAATTAGAAGACATTATAGTAGAACCATTAAAAAGAATGATGAATGAAATTCATGAAGAGAAAAAAATCCCAAATTCATGGAAGGAGGCATTAATCACAGTTATTCATAAAGAAGGGACAGACCCAGAAGATATACAAAATTATAGACCAATTTCGCTTCTGAATACCGATTATAAAATTTTTGCTACAATTTTAGCAACGAGACTGAAGAGAGTTTTGGCAGAGGTGATCCATAATGACCAAACGGGTTTTCTTCCAAAGAGATATCTGCACTCTAATCTAAGAAATATTATTAACTATTTAGAGTATTATGAAGCACATCCAGGAAGACAAGCGGCTTTAATTTTTATAGATGCAGAAAAAGCTTTCGATAACGTGAACTGGTCTTTTTTAATAGCACAGATGGAAGAGATGGAGATGGGGCAGAGGTTTGTAGAAACAGTCAAAGCTATATATGTAAGACAAACAGCAAAAATTAAAATCAATGGAGAGTGCACATCCAAAATTGATATTCAGAAAGGCACAAGGCAAGGGTGTCCACTTTCCCCGCTTCTCTTCTTGATGGTAATAGAATTGTTGATTCATCAAGTGAGGATTTCAGAGGAAATCAAAGGTCTTAGTGTAAGAGGAGAAACATACAAGATTCAAGCGTTTGCGGACGACCTACTTATAGTTGTAGAAAACCCTCTAACTTCTTCAGTAAGTTTGATGAAGGAACTTAAAGAATTTGGAGAAGTAGCTGGTTTAAAAGTTAATCAGAAAAAAACTATGATACTAACTAAAAATATGAGAGAACAGGAGATTGGACAGCTATTAGAGATTACAAAGTTCCAAGAAGCGAAAAAAGTAAAATATTTAGGCATAATTATATCAAAAAAGACTAGTAATTTGATGAAAGACAATTATTTAAGAGTAAAGGAAGAGATTAAAAAGGATTTGGAAAAGTGGAAACATCTTCAGTTATCACTGCTAGGAAGAATAGCAACAATTAAAATGAACATTCTCCCTAAATTATTATTCTTGTTTCAAACAATTCCAATAGTACTAAAACAATCAATATTCCAGGATTTAGAGAAATGCATCTCCAAGTTTATATGGCAGGGCAAGAGACCGAGGATTAAGCGGAAATCTTTACAAGACCATAAATCAAGAGGAGGAATGGGGCTCCCAAATCTATTATTATACTACAGAGCGGCGTCCCTGACATGGATTAAAGAGTGGATTACACTGGAAAATACAAGATTGC
Source organism: Phrynocephalus vlangalii (assembly GCA_037367305.1). Lineage (NCBI taxonomy): Eukaryota > Metazoa > Chordata > Lepidosauria > Squamata > Agamidae > Phrynocephalus > Phrynocephalus vlangalii. The sequence continues at coordinate 2,982 of JAWVWN010001055.1, read as the reverse complement.
TAAAATTAGAAGGACATGATCTGAAATGGGGATGGCATGGTTTCTTATGGTATAACAGAGTAGAGGACTTTAAGCAATTCAATAACCACATAATAAGGAAAGCTTTGTTATGGTCATGGAGTAAAATAAAGAAACAGATGTATATGAAAATCCCCTGGTGGGTGACACCAATAGAAGCATTCACTCTTCCACCTTTCAGAGATGACAAGAATATTTTGAGGTATCGACATCTTTTGAAACCGGATGGAACTTTAAAATCACAACAAGAATTGGAGATGCAGGGAGTGGAGATGAACTGGTGGACGAGATCTCAGTTAATATCTAGATATGCTAAGATAATCAACAAGGTTTTTATTTAGAAAATACACCCTTCGACAGAATTCTTATAGAAACAAAAGAAAAACATATTAAATGCTTATATAATTTTTTACTCGACTTCGATACTCAGGAAGAGATAGTGAAGGAATGTATGGTTAAATGGGCACAAAATATAGGCCACAATATTGAGTTTGAAAAATGGGAAAAAATATGGAAAAGAAACCTGAAGTTAACCAAGTCGGTTACCTTCAAGGAAAATATATATAAATTATTTTATAGGTGGTATATGACCCCGGTCAAGTTGGCAAAAATGAATGTTCAAATCTCAAATTTATGTTGGAAATGTAAACAGAAGGAGGGCTCATTTTATCATATGTGGTGGTTATGTAAAAAAACGAGATTATTTTGGATGTTAGTTAAACAAATGGTACAAGGTGTCCTAGAGATAAGTCTCGAATTTAAACCAGAGATTTTCTTATTGAATATGTTGCCTGATTCACTAGAACAAGGAAAAACATATGTGGCTATTCATATGATAACTGCAGCAAGATTAGTCTTTGCCAGATACTGGAAGGATCCTGGAATACCATCTGAACAGGAATTAATGTCTAAAATTTTAGAAACAATAGAGATGGATAAATTATCAGAATGCTTAGATGATTCCAGGAAGAATAATCACCATAAAGTCTGGGAAAAATATTATGTATGGATGAAGAAGAGAGAAAATAATAACAAAAGCTAGAGAATTAAGAAAAGCATTATTGTACATACGTTATGATAAACATGAGTCAGTTTAGATGTGTAGAAATATTGAAACTAGTGGCAATTAGATATAGGTGACTACCAACTCACACCTCTCTGTATTTTGTACCCCCCTTGTTTATGTTTCCCTATACCCTTTCCCCAATTTGTCTGTATCACAAAATAAATATATATATTAAAAAAAAAAAAAAAAAAAAAGATTTTGCAGAAGTGAATATGGGGGCAGCATGAAATCTTTCTCTCCCCCCCCGCCCACATTTTCTCCTTTTGAATAGATTTCTCTCCCTCTGCCCTCTTGCAAATATATATATATATATATTTCTGTTTAAAGGGGTTGAACAAGAGCAAAGGAGATATGAGGAATCATAAGCATTTGGCCAAAATGCAAAAAGAGGTTATAAGGCCAAATCATTTCACATTCACCGGATCCGTCTGTGTAGAAGGGACTTGGATGATCTCATTCCAGTCCCTGATGAACTCTGGTTGAAGTATAGAAAGAAATAAAGAAGAATATCGCCCAGTTCTCCATCCAAAAAGAGACAAGCGGGAAGAATATGCAGACCCCCCCTTTCCTTCCACACAGGGAAAAAGACAATCATCCCAACGCTGACACCTACCTATTATATTGGCACCTTCTTGATTGCCTTGGTTGATCTCTCGCCACTGGGGACTCTGTCTGGTGATGACTGGAGAGTTCTCTGCTGCTTGGAAATCAGGCTGGATATCTGCAGATATATTTTTCATCTAAGCATACATAACAAGAAACAGGAAGAGAGAAAAGAAAAGATGGAGACCAAAATCTCAGAGGAAGAGGTTGGGACAAAGGAGATATGGGACATTGTGCTTGGATTTTGGCAAGAAAAATAATTGGCAATGGGCAGAAATTGTGCCAATTTTCTTGACCCCTTGAGGTGATCATGGACAGGATTGAGGGGCTGACAATCCCTGTCCAAAAAGCATTCACACTCTAACACTGCACACCCAAAACTGCTGTGTCAATGCAAGAAGCAAACTTACAATTTCCTCACCAAACAAACACATAGGATGGAGACACCTTTTGCTTTCAAGGGGCCACGTGTGGGAAGGGGCACCAAATCCCAGCAGAACAGCCACACCCAAGACAGGCGGAGGGGCAGCAGGGGCTGTGGGGTGGCCCCTGCAATCTCCGAGTCCCTTTAGGGATTGTCCTCACCTCTTGTTCTTCCCGCTCTTGGTCTTCTGCCTGACTCAGAGCCAGGAGACCTTCTGCCAGGGCCACCGCCTGGGACGTGGTCTCGGTCCCGCATTCCCTCACCCAGCTTGACATCTCCAGGGGAAGGATGGTCAGGAACTGCTCCAGGATCACCAGGTCCAGGATCTGAGCCTTGGTGTGTTGCTCTGGCTTCAGCCACTGGCGGCAAAGGTAGTGGAGTTGAGTGCAAGCCTGTCGAGGGCCCTCAGCCTCCTTGTAGGAGAACTTCCTGAAGTGTTGGCACTCCATGTCTGGACTGACACAAAGGACCTCCTGCATTTTTCTTGCTGTGCATATCCCAAGGCTTCCTGCCTTGATCACTTCAGGATCTCTTCCTTATCTAGGACCAGAAGGTTATTGGTCTGTCATTCTGCACCCAAGAATGCCTCCGACGGATCCTGGAACTCCTCTCCTCCTGACGTGCAAGGACTGTCTCAATAGACCCAATTATGGGAGCTCTGCAAAGCCAAGACACACTCTTGCTAGTATGGTCAAGGCAAAACAATGCAGCACAACAGGCTTTTGTCTCATAGAGCCAAATGGAGATGAACAGGAGTGGGGGGGGGAGGGGAAGTGTATGGCCCATTTCCCTTTGTTTGAAGAATGGGGGTGTAAAACCCAGTGCTTAAGAAGCTTTTACAACTGCCTTCTGACTTCCTGCCTCTATTTGG
>JAWVWN010001054.1:0-43885 GCA_037367305.1 Phrynocephalus vlangalii | reverse complement strand
GGGAAAAGGTGCCCCCAACCTGCTAAATGCCTTCCCTTCGTAGCGGGCCAGAGGAGGCACCCACCCCAGAGAGGTGCCTCCAGGAGCCCGCTACTCTACCCCCCCTAAACCAGTACTAACGACAGACGACAAACGAAATGACAAATTTTTGAAAAATTCCGCGACAAATGGAAACGAGCCAAAACGGGCCAGCTCCGACACATGACAACTTGAAATGTCATTTTTCCTGGTCGTGCCCATCTCTAATAGCTATGCAACTTTTGTGATGGAGTATAGTAACTTTTGTATTACGGAAGGACTGTGCTGTTTGTGGCCAGCTTCTAGTGATCAATAGGCCCAGTTTGCGGTTTATTTGCATGATAAGGGGTTGGCTCCTAGGTCTATCCAGGGCAAGTTTTCAGCATTGACTTTTTATGCCAAATCTCATGGGTGGCCCCCCATTCAGAGGATTTTAGACTCCAAAAGACGATAGAGGGTTGGTCGAAGGAGAGCGGCATGCCAAGAAATAAAAGCGCTCCCATTTAATCTACTATTTTAGTTAAGGTTTATGAAGTTTGGGTGAAATTTGTGTGGATCACTTTGAAGTTCTTTTATTTAGGCCACCATGTTAATTGCATTCTTTGCTGCCCTGAAAATTAGTAAACTGGTGATGGTTCCCAAGAAAGACGAGTCAGGATCTTCTTTGCAGAGGGGTGACTTGTCTTTGGTGGCAGACCACAGCAGGATCTCTCTGCACCGGTCCAAGACCGATCAGCATGGTGCCAGTATGATTATTGTCCTAAAGGAATATGGTGATGTCAGATTGTGTCCTGTACGGGCTATGAGGGAATATTTGGGTCAGAAGGGTGATTCAGCTGGCCCCATATTTATACACTGTGATGGATGACCCTTAACTAAATTTCAGTTTCGGACAGTAATGGCCCAAGCCCTTAATAGGGTTGGCGCACAGCATAACAGCTTTGGGACCCACTCGTTTCAGATTGGTGCAGCCTCCATGGCTGTGGCCATGGGCTATAATGCCACCGACATCCAGAGGGTAGGCCGCTGGAGATTGCAGAAGTTTTGTTCATATGTGTAGCCATTGTTGGACTACTAGGATGTGGCCCCTTTCCTTAGTTTTCTCTTTTCAGGTGTGCTGCCAGGGTGCTGTGCCAGCATGGTGCTGTTGGGGCACAGTTTCATTTATTGGGCAGCAGTGTACACACAGTGTACTGGCTGGGGCCAGAATTTGGGCCTGGGCACTTGCACCACCTTGGAATGGAGTGGCAAGAGAGGCATATGCTGGGATGACTTCCTGGTAACTGCATCCCAGACAGCAAGTGCTGTGTTCCCTGCCATTATGTTGGTCCACCTACATGGAAATGACTTGACCCAGCGGTTGTGCAAGTCGTTGATTCTTTAGGTAACAGCAGACCTGTGGAATCTTAGAAGTAGGTTCCCAACACTGAGGATTGTTTGGTCTCAGATTGTACCTCATAACAATGTAAACGAACAGCCCTGATGGAACAGTCCACAGGCCATCCAGTCCATCATTCTATCTCACACAGCAGTTCACCATTTGCTTCAGGGTATTCCCAAGCAGATGTCTTCACCTGCTTACGATTCCCTGAAAATGGTATTGAGAGATATCCTGCCTATCACTCCAACTCAGAAGTTGTCCTTAGGCATCCATAATAATAGCCATTGTTACCCTTGTTCTCCATGAACAATCCTTTCTTAAAGCTGTCAAGGCTGATAGCTGTCACCATTTCTTCTGGCAGGGAGTTCCAGAGACTAGTTATCCTCTAAGTGATAAAGTACTTTCTCTTATTTGTTTGAGATCTAGCACCCAAAAGTTTCATGGAGTGCCCCCTAATTCTACTGTTGTACAATAGGGAAAACAGCTTTTCCTTATCTACTTTGTCTACACAGTGTATGATTTTATAAAATTTTCCAGCTTTAAATTTTTTTAAGTTTGTTGCATTTTTATTTTTATTTTAGAAGTCTGGCCATGCGGCTCCTGGCCAGGTTGGCACTTTTTTAAATTTTTGATTTTTTTAATTTTAATTTTTTAATTTTAAATAATTTTTAATTAATTAATTAATTAATTAATTTTTTAAAAAGTCCCTGATGCTGGCGGTTCCCCCACACACACAGCTGAGAGGTGTTAGCTTCCCCATGCCCCAGTTTTTTTTTTTCCTCCTGGTCCGCAGGCTGGAGGAACCTTTTAAAAAAAGTCCACCTGGGCTGGTGCCATTTTAAAACATTTACGCACCAATGATGTGGCTCCTGGGCCAGGTTGGTGCTTTTTTAAAATATTTATTTTTATTTTTTTTTTTATTATTATTATTTTCCAAATCCAAATCCCAAAACAACCTTTATTGGCATTAAAATAAAATAAAACAACCAAAAAAGAGAAAATGAGGTCAGCAAGGGGGGGTAATCAAACATGGAACTGGTGATTCTAATATATGCATTAGCTACTCAAGCCAATGAGATGGGGAAAAGGGAAGCCCAGTTCCTTGTGCTGCTATAAATTTCAGAGGCAAAGGGGGGCCACCTCATCCAGATAAGAGGTGATTTTTGTGAGAGAGAAGGAACCTGTTTTAAACCCAAACCTTCCCACCCTTGCTTTTTATCAGGATCGGGATGGGTTTTTTTACGAAGGCTTCATGAGTTTTGGGAAAGAAAGAAGATTGTTCCAAGCCTTTCAACGGCATTTTTTGACAAAGGACAGATCTCTGGGTAAGGGATTCCATTGAACCTCCTGACAATATTTCCCGAGGGGAAAAGGGAAATTTCTTTTTGGGAAGTGAATAGGCTCTGCGGTTCGGGCCCTTTAGTTAAAATCAGAAAAAAAGCAGGCCCCCAGGTAGGATGGGATGTTAAATTGAAGTGGGGGCGTGGTGGTATTGGGGTTCGCTGCACAGTTTTTGCCTTCAATGTTCAATAGCCTGTCTTTAATAGTCCTATATGCCAATTGAACTTAACATCCAACTGCTCAATATCCAATCCCGCTACTTTAAGAGTGGTTTAAAAACATGGACATCTCGACTGGGAAAGGGCAGGATCTATCAAAAAATTGAATAAAAAACGGGTTAATGAACGGGTTGTAAAGGATTCCAAGCCAGAATTTTAATAGCTTTTTAATCTGGCCAAGGTTTCACCTTATCATCCCAAATTTTTCTAAGCAAAGAAAGGCGAATGGGACACATTTAGGGAGGCCTGGGGATTTTTTCTCAAAAAAAGAGGGCTTGAATACCCCTCCACTGTGCGATCTATAGCTTTATACCAAATTGGTGTTGCTTTTAAAAAGATTTGAGAAGGGTTTTGGCCTTAAAATATTGTCGGGGGGAAGTTTGGGACTTTAGCGATTGCTTTAGCAAAAAAAGAATCTGGAGTTGCGCTAGCAGGATTTTCTAAAAATTTAGGCCCATACTTCGATGGGGAACCAGGTGTGCCGTAAAATTGAGGGGAACCCCCCAGGTACTTAAATGCCTTTTACCTTTTCTAAACATTACCCTTACAAACCATTGGGGGCATTCCTTTTTCTCGCAAAGCCCCTTATTTTAGATTTGGTTAATTAAACCTCCAATTTTATTGGTAAGAAATGGTCCTGGGCACCATTAAGTAAGCTTTTTTAAGATTTTATCCTAGTTGCAAAGAGGAAGTATTGCTTCGTCGGGTACAAAAAGCAATGGAACTTGTTCTGACCCAGTTTTGGGAAAATGGATATTCACATTCCGCAAAATTTAGGATCTAATTTCATTTGGGAAAAGAGGTTGAAAAGTGTTGGGGGCCCAAATGCGCCCTGTTTTCACTCCTTTATTTTTTTGAAAGGGTTGGAGTTATTTTGCCATTCCTGAGAGAAATTTAACCGTAATAAAGTATAGGAAATGCAGGCTCTAATTAGGGGGAAAGTAGCCTTTGTTTAATATTCCATCTGAAAAATTTTTAAATCCCAAAGTAGTTTCTCAATTTTTTTAACAGAATCAAAAGCACCCTTCGGTCAAGGAAAGCCCATAGAGTCTAGCCTTAGATTCTTGACCTGTTTAAGAACCAAGTGTGAAAGGATAGCGCAGTTATCTAAACGGGGTTTTTTTTTTGCCCTGACAGAATCCGGATTGGCTCAGGGCCTAAGATTTCCGGCGCTACCAGGGGAAATTTATTCCCTTAGGTATTTGGCAATAAACTTTGCCAATTACCGTTAAAAAGGCAAATAGGCCCTGTAATTCTTGGGGAATTAGGATCCCCCTTTTTGTAATGGGAACAATTGTGGCAGTTTCCAATCTTTTGGGTAAAAAAAGGCCGGTTTTTATTGAGGGTTTTGTGAAAAATGGGGATAGTATTTAAAGACCACCAACTGGATCACATTTTAAGGAGGCAGGGGGTTTAACCATCAGGGCTGAGCTTTACCTGCCCCGAAGACCTAACAATAATTTTTATAGAATCCTCAGGGCATACTGGAGGCCACTCGGGCAGGTTGGGGAGGAAAAGTCGGACATTGGTGTGGGCTTTTTTCTTTTAAAAAAAAAAAAAACGTCAAAAAGTGTTAAACCCACCTAGATGGGGGAATGCAATCGGGAATGCCCCCACTTCTGTTCTTGAAAAAGCCCGTAACAATGACCAAATTGTTTCCCCAGTGTTTATTATGAGCACAGCTTGAAAAGCTTTTTTCCACTGGTTATGAAAAAAATTTTTTTTTTCTTAAGGAGTAGGGGGCCCTTTTAAATTTTTGATGATTGAAAAGTATTTTTACTAAGTCACCTTGGGCTTTGGTTGCCGAAAACCATGAAAGAGGCGCGCATAAACCTTGAGCTCTCTGAATTCCTTGTCAAACCAATTAAGGTTTAATTAAAGGGGTCCCCTGGGGGCAGTGTGGGCTTATGACTCAAGGAATGAAAAAATTTTGGTTTATAAAGGATTCAAAGAATTTAATTTGGCTAGAATAGTCAGGGTTCACTGAATGCCTTGTAGAAGTTTTTGCTTCCTTGGGCTATCACAATTGATGGAATTTAGTGGACAGATTTTATTGCTGGGATTTTTTAAACCCAGGCATAAAATTTTTTTCCCGCCTCCCTGGCGGGTGATGCCTTTGCCCCAAACCCGATTAGAGACAATATAAGGGAAGGTGGTCAAGATGACAAATCCCAACTGCAAAGTGTACTATCGCTTGTTTTTGTTGATGTCGAAACAAAGGGGAAAAGTCGACAAAGTGGAGCCTCGGGGGGAACAAAAGGGATGTTCGCCAGCATTAGGGAAGTAAAGGAGACCATTAAGCCAGATCATTTGGTTTTCAAATAGAAAATCGTAAGGGCTAATCCACCAGCATTTAAAAACGGATCTTTTGACTCCCTGGTCAGACCACAATAAGGGGGGCAGAGAGTTTTCATCCTCAGCCACCCTGTTTTATAAAAGATTTGATTAGTGGTCCCGACTCTTGCATTGGTCCCTCCCAGATAAATTCAGCAGAAGGGTGGGAGTGTTTAAGTTATAAAAACATGTTAGGAGATCGTCCAGTGTGCTGATTCCTAAGGGTGATCAAGAGGGGGGGGGCAGATAGACATTTCAAGGATAAGCCAGCCCCTTTGCAACCTTGACAGCTTGGATTTTGCAAATTCCCTGGGGAAATGTTAGACAACGTGCTTTGATGAAGGCAGGGACCAAGAAGCAAGGCCCACAGAAGGCCTTCCCTTGGGGTTGGATTTGACAGCTGGGATGCAAAAGTTTTATACCATTAAGTTATTCTGCCACATCTGAACCCATGTTTTCCTGCAGCATGTTTATACAAAGGATTGAGATAACGTGCAAAGCCAAGATCAGTTTTTTTGTTTTGCCCAACCTGCAAATGTTCCACGATGGAAGTCTTAGGCAAGCCTGCAAGGATGGGCAGGGTGGAAAAGTGAGCCAAGGGCATGTTAAATGTAGGGATCAATAGGTGGCAGGCTCATCGATGAATAGCGGTGAAGGCAGAATTTCCAGGGTGTCCTGGCCCTGCTAAAGGCAGGCAGGTGTCCCCGTTTGGATCAGTTATAGTGTTAAAAGATGCAGTCAGAGCTGTTCGTGGGTGGAAACTGCTGGACACCGTTTGGCTAGGGAGATTTAAGACTGGGGAAGGACTTTGACAGGATGAGCAGATGTCCGGGGTGGGGCTTTTTTCCTTTCTTTGTCCGCTTTTGGTTCAGTGGACCAATAAATTGGAGACCAGGTTTCACGGGGGGGAAAAGGGGACCTAAATAGGAAAATGGGGACCGATTGTGGGTTTTATGCCCCCATTTGACAGAAGTGCCAGGAGGGGCCTGTTTTGATTGATTTTTAAGTTGTGAAATTGATCATCTTTTCATTGCCCCCATATGGCAAATATCCCCGTTTGGTTTTTCTTGGGAGGACATTTGGGGTTCCACTTCGTTGCCCCTATGCCCGTTACTTTCCTTGCCCCATTGCGGTGGGAAGCCCTTTCCATTTCGGTTCAGTTGAGGCTTACTCTGTCCCCCTTACAGGTTGTAAATTTTTAATTCCAGGTGTTAAGGAGGATCCCCAAAATGGGACACCCCGCATTTTCCTGTGCACCAAATACTTGTGATTTGGTTTTGAAGGAACTTCCTTCGTTGATTCTACTAAATCTTTGCCTTTGACACGGCACACAGGGTAAAGAGATTCCCCCAAAAAAATTGTTCAAGGTTTGAAGTTAGCTTCTCCAGGTGGTCGGCCCTTCTTTAAAGATAGTTGTTTTGGGGTGGTTTCAGTTTGGGGTTTTGTTTTCCATTGGGTTTGCAATTAGCTTATCACCCTGTTTCAAATTTGGCTGCGGGCCCCAACACTGCCTTCCCTTGCGCTGGCGAGGAACGGCGATAATGGGAACCCCGGGGCTTGGTAATAACAAGGTTTAACGCCCACTTGGGAGAAGACTTTCTAGCAGCTATGTCGAAAGTGCCCAGGACCTTCTCATTTGAGCACATTAGTGGAATAGTTGGTCTGTGGGAACACCAGGAAGGAACCCCTTGTTGTGTGGTGGGGACGGGGAAAATTTATTCCAGAGCTTTCATATCTATTTTGCTGCACACGGTCCCTTAGTTTGCTCAGCGAGATTGATACCCTCTTTTCTGTTGGTCCATTTCCCTCTTTTTATATTTTTTTTTTTAAATCTCAAGAGTTATTTGTCCCTTTTTTTTAAAAGGCATCGGGGAGGGCTGAATTTGCTTTTTTGATTTTTCCATAAGGTTTGCCCAACAAGTGAAATATAATCATCAATGCATTTCTCATCAGCACCTTTTCCTTCTCTCCGTTCCTTATGTAATCCAGGAGGGGGGGAAAACAGGGGGACTGCAATTACTTTGTCGCTGCAATTAGTGTAATTCTGACCACAGCCAGTTGGTGGTTAAAAATGTTCAAGTTTTCCAAATATAGCCAGGACTGTTTTCCCCCTAAGAATATATGTTTCCCTACCAGATTCAACAACTGACGATGGTCAGATTATCCGGGGGCTATTGTGGCTGACCGCTCCTTCTGGGCATTGTCTTTTGGGAAGACGAGGCATCGAAAAACAACCACAGGGGGGGTCCCCTTGGGCAAAAAAAAGAGGGAAAAGTCCGTCTGCCAGCCGATTTTTTATCTCTTGTTGATTTAAGGTTAGTGGGCTTATTAGTAGGAAGCAAAACAGGCAGTTGACTTACTTTTCTGTCGTGGGTCGAGGCCCGGGTGATTATCCGTTTCGTAGTGTTTAGAAATTTTGTTGGTAATCAAGTCCAACTCCGGCCCCAGTGGGTGTCTCAGCCCTTCTTTTTGCCCTCATGGTAAGCAGTAGGTCCTATAACAGCAAAAACAATCAGAAGCAACAGCCCGACCTCAGGGAGTTTTCTTCTTTTCCTCGTGGGTTGAGGCAAAGGTTAGTTGGTTAAAATTTAAAAAGTTTAAAAAAATTTAGAGGATAAAGATATTAAAAAAATCAAAATAAAATCAAAATTTAGAGAAGAGATCTCGCTGCAAAAAACTCCACAGTCCACTGCCTTGCTGCGACTCGCCTTCGTCAAGGTTTTCCTGGGACATATAATTTATTTTTTATAATTATTAAAAAGTCTTCAGATCCCCGGCCCCCCCCTTTCAGCTGTGGCTGGTGGTTTTTTTAATTTATTTATTAAATTTTTTTTTTGTGGCTGATGGAGTTCCGGTGAGGAGTGGAGTGGACAAGGTAGGAGACAAAAGGGTAATTTAAAATGAAATGAACTGAAACAGAAATTTCCATTTTGTTTTGTTTCATTTTTCCTTTTTTAGGGTTGGTTTGTTTTTTGTTTTGCAAACTAACAAAAAAAATTAAAAAAGATTTTTTGCCCATCTCTAGTTAGAAATTGTCAAATAGAGGGGTTTAAAAAAATTTGATTATAATTATGGTAACAAGTGCCAAAATTAATAATCACAAAAATGGGAAAGATAAGAAGTTGAGTTTAGAAGAATGGTATGTGAAATGTGTGTTTAATCATATAATGTAAAATGCCTTTTGAATTGAAAGTTACAAAAGGGCTGTTGAAGTAGAATGTTTTTAATGAAATTTGGCATAAATTTCTGGAACATTTTTTCTAAAACATAAGGGAAACTACCGCCTAAAAATCAATTCAGTTTTGGAAGGAGACGGGGGATGCATAAATTAAAACATGTATATGTAGTAAATGTTGTATTTACTAAATAAATAAATAAATAATAAAATAAATAAATAAAGTTATACAATATTAAAGTTATTTAATCCTGAGGTTGTAGGGCAATATAGCACAAAGTGTTGTGGGCATATATGTGTTGTTTATTTAGTTATAATAATTTTTAAAAAATAAATTAAAAACAAAAAAAACAAAAAAAAACAAAAAAATTGGAACACATTTTTCAAGGTTTATGTGAGAATGTATTTTGAGTTTCAGTAAGGTGCCAAACACAAAGAAGGTTAAGAATTGTGATCTATGCAGTCAAAGGCTTTGCTTGTAGTTCATAAAGTACAGGACAGATCTTCTGAATTTTTTAGTGATATCCAGGAGCCAGCGATATTGCAATTTGAATCTCAAGTGCCTCTTCGTTTTAGGAATCCATCTTGGACATTAGGCTCCATATAAGGTAAAAGCTTTTGTTCCTCAGGTAGTCCACTCCTTTCTCACTATCTGACACTTAAGGTCTCAGTGTACCTTAAGACATGTGTAGGAAAGAGAATAAAAACATTTCATTGCTTACTGTTTTGAATATGTCAACAGCAAAAAAAACACAAACAAACAAACAAGCAGTCTTTCAAGAAACGATGGGAGAGGGAAAGGAAACACTCAGGAAAAAAGGTGGAGCTCTTTTTGAATTCAGAGGCAGGAAGGAGCTATTGGCTATTTCTGAATACAGTAAATTGACAGTCAGTTCCTCTCATTTTCTATACCGTCACTGCCCTATCCCATTCCTTGTTGCTTTTCCCTTTGTGAATGACAAGGAAGGGGAAAGCACATAAAATATTGAAGCATACAGTTTCCATTTACTACTAAAGGCTTGAAAGAAGCAAATTCAAAGGGAGAGAAAGTTGAGGTTTGACTTTAAAAAAGTTTTGGTTGCATCTTTGAAATAAATATTAAATAAATACTCTAATTACTTTTAATACTGTAGTTTTTTTTATCACCATCAGCGTTTCAGTGACTAGCTACAATTTTTTGTAGAGAGCTTGTGATGTCTGCTTCAAAGCTCTAGATTTAGCTCACATAAGCATATTTCAAAATCATTCCCAGATTCCTTAAAATCAGGCCTGTTAAAAGATGAGATTTTCTCCAAAAATAAATCAGAGGGGTGAAATAAGGCTGTTGAAGACAAATACTGGCGACTTGAGTCGATAGTCTCATTTCCAAACATAAAACGGTCCATTTATTTATTATTTTATTGTTACTTTAGAATATTTTACCCCACCTTTCTCCTTGTAAAGAAAGATACATACCTAAGCAACTGAGGCTGGTTTTTTCTTCTTAAAATCTTTCTTGAACTTGGAACTTTTTCTTAGTTTCATAAATAATATTATTGAGTTTCAATACTCTTACAGTAGTGGTTTCATTTCCTTCTATTGACATTATGGAACATTCCCACAAGATGGCAATATTGCCACAGCCACAGTACAGACACCCTGGAAGAGAAAAAAAAATTTTTTTTTTCTTTCAGAGGCTGACAACATGGGCATTCAGCCCCACTGTTTTGGTCTGCTGCAGAGATGGGTGGTTTGCTCCTACAGATCAGATCACATTGATTGCAAACCAGTTTAACTACAAAGCAGTCTGACCCTATCTGTGCCCTATCAGGGGCCTCTGCTTGTTTGTTGTGGGTGGGATTGCTCTGTTTTGGTTTCTTCCCAGCATATGAACAGAAAGCTTCCTCTTCTGACTTGCCAATATCATTATGTGACTTAATAAGAGAGCCACTTCTGGATATTGTCTAATTAAACACTTCAGGATATTGGCTAATTAAACACTTCCTCTGCTCCCAGCAGAGTGGGGATAGAAGGTTCCATTGGGACAATGAAAATGTGCTGTATAACATTAAAATATGATTTTAAAATCTCATCTTTCCTTTGTCTTAAAAGGCCAGTTGAGAAACTGCCTGTAAACCAAATTCACTGCCTTTAAGACAAGGGAAAGAAGTGTATCAAGACATGTATAAAGCATGTGCATTAGGCAGCACACAGGCTGTTGATCAGATCTTTAAGAAGTGTTACTAGGTATGTGTATTAAGTGTATAACAATACAATATCTAATACACCTTACAATCACTTGTAATATGCAATACACATACTTAATACACACTTTTTAAAACAAAGTGGACCAAATAGGATTGTTTGTTTAAGAACATAAGAACGCAAGGACAACCATGCTGATCAGGCCAAAGTCCCATCTAGTCCAGCTTCCTGTTATCTCACAGTGGCCGCACCAGATGCATCCGGGAGCACACGAGACTAGATATCTGTCTCCTGATACTGCTCCCCTGCATCTGGTCCATGAAGTACCCCAGTTTTTTAACCTGGAGATTACACATCACCATCATGGTTTTTTTAACCTGTGATGGACTTTTCCTCCAGAAAACTGTTCCAATCCCCTTTTGAAGGCATCCAGGCCAGATGACACCACCACATCTGTGGCAGGGAGTTCTACAGACTAACAACATGCTGGGTGAAATAATAATTTTCTTTTGTCTGTTCTTACTCTCCGAACCCACAGTTTGAGTGGATGTCCCCTAGTTCTGGTATTTTGTGAGAGGGAGAAGAGATCCCTCTATTCACTTTACTCATGCCCTGCATTATTTTTGTACTTCTCAATCATATCCCCCCTCAGGCGCCTTTTTTCCAGACTAAAGAGCCCCATATGTTTTAAGCCTTTCCTCATAAGGGAGGTGCCCCAGCCCAGCAATTATTTTAGTCATCTCTTCTTCTGCACCTTTTCTAGTTCCACTATTTCTTTTTTGAGATGCAGTGATCAGAATTGTACACCAATACTCCAGGTGCAGCTTTACATATCGTGTTGATATAATGGCATTATAATGTTGGCTGTTTTAGTTTAAATCCCCTTTTGGTAATCCCTAGCATGGAATTGGCCTTCTTCACTGCTGCCCACACTTGGGTAGACCCTTCATTGAGCTGTCCACAACACACAAAGACCTCTTTTCTGATCTGTCACGGATAGCTTGGAGCCCATGAGAAAAAGTTTGGAATTTTTTTGCTCCCATATGCATTACTTTATATTTTGCTACATTAAAATGCATTTGCCATTTGGCAGCCCATTCCCCAGTTTGGGGGATCCTTCTGGAGCTCTTCACAATCTTCTCTGGTTTTTTACCACCAGAAAAGTTTTGTGTCATCCGCAAACTTGGCCACCTCACTGCTTATCCCTGTCTCAGTCATTAATGAACAGATTGAAAAGCACCGGACCCAGGACAAATCCCTGGGGACACACCGCTTTTTCACTTCTCTCCATTGTGAAAATTTCCCATTGACACCTACTCTTTGTTTCCTGGATCTCAACGAGTTCTCAATCCATAGAGGGACCTGCCCTCTTAGACCTTGGCTGTGCAATTTTAATAGCAGCCTTTGGTGATGGACTGTGTCAAAAGCCTTCTGAAAATCCAAATAGACAATATCCACTGGTTCACCCAAATCCATTTGCCTGTTGACCTTTTCAAAGAATTCTAAAGGCTTGTCAGGCAAAGACTTACCCTTACAGAAGCATGCTGATTTGCTCTCAGCAAGGTTTTGTTCTTATATGTGTTTTAAGATTTTCTCTTGGATGAGGCTTTTCCACCCTCTTTCCTGGGACAGATGTAAGGCTAACTGGCCTGTAGTTTCCCGGGTCCCCCCTCCTTCCTTTCTAAAAAATTGGTGTGGACATTCGCTATCCTCCAGTCCTCTGGCACTGTGGCCATTTAAAGAGACAAGTTGCATATTAACCGTTAAGAGATCCGCAATTTCATTTCTCAATTCCCTAATAGCGCTTGGGGGTATGCCAGTTGATTTTCAATTTATCAATTAGTCCTAAAACATCATCTCTTTTAATCTGTATATGATTTAATTCTTTAGTCAAGAGGGCCATTCGGGCAGTGGAATCTGCCCAAGGTCTTCTGTCATGAAGACAGATGCCAAAGAACTCATTTAATTTTCTGCAGTTTCCAAGTCCTCATTAACCTCATCCCTTTCCTCCCTAACATATATAAAAGAAGCATATTTGTTTGTTTTGGGCTGGTGCTCCCCCATTTTGGCCCTGCATATTATTCAACTATATATACGTACACTAATGCATATGGATACAGTATTTAGGATTACTTGTGAGCAGCGTATTGCTGCATTATTAATCTGCCTCATGCATAAATCAGAATTCCTATCATGCAATCTTTGTGATTTAAAACACCATACCAGAGTATACAAAACACATTGTAAGAAAGGGAAAAAGGACAGAAGAATGTCTCAGAAATAATATTGGCTTCTGGGCACAAATATCTGTATGGCTCCTGAACACAATTATCCCTTGGCAACAGCTTGTTTACTCTCTTAATCCAGAAAAAAGCCACCAAGGGAGTGTTGTGGTTCTTACCAGTAAAAATGAAGGAGAAAGTGACACCTTAGACCACAAATAAAAATAAAATAAAATAAAAAAAAAAAACCACACAATAACTGTGAACTTTTGAGCATTAATATAATGCACCAATATCTTCTGGATAGTCCAGAAAAATTATAAATGAAATGTCCTAAAAATCTATGACATAAGTCAGCCAGATATACTTCTTAAGGGGAGTTTAAAGCTGGCTACAACTGTGTTTTAGGGTTATGTTTTACGGCTGGCAACATGTGGTTCGAATTTCCCCCACCTTGCTATTGAGACAGAGGTGGCTCATCACCTACATGAACCTCTCTACCCCCTACCCGCATCATCTCTTTTTGAACCATATTTCCTGCTTGGCTGATGTTTGGGAACAAGGCCCACATAGGCATAGCAATCTCCATCAGAATGCTGGGATGAGGTTTTGTTAAAATGCCAGGAAGATGCCAACTAATGAATGAATGTTTACCAGATGAGTGTGGAAGCAGAGGTTATTTCAATGTAACTTTGTAATATACAGCATCCCTTGTTTTTTTATTCTTAGTGAAATTGATTTTGTTTTATTAGCTTGGTATTACAGTATGGTTTTCTTATAGGCTTAACTTACATTACTGAATGCTGCCCGGAGTAGTGGGCCCTGGCAACTAGAAGGGGGGATAAACATTTAAATTAAATAAAATGAAATAAATTTATAGTCTGGCTTTATTTGATAGAAAGAGCCTGTGTAGTCTTCTTGGCGATATGTAATTAACCTTAATCCAAGTTAATGTGCTTTCAACTCCCACCATGAGATCTATTTAGTGGTGGTGATTTTATTTAGGGCCTAATTAAAATTTCATTAGTGAAAACAGAAACATCCCTCTATTAGCCACTGGAAGCCAATAATTTAAAAAATGACAATCTGAGTGTGAAGAGCAACAAATATTCTGGACACCCAAAATACTACCGGAAGTGTTCCTGACTCTGCATCTGTGAACATAAGGCAAACCCACAAAGTCCAGATGTCAGTGGGTCGTTTGCCAGATAAGGAAGAAGAGATGAAAGAGGGAGAAGACAAACCAGGGAAACTATTCTGGGAAACAGGAGGCCAAAATGAAAAATGATGTGAATAGAGAGGAAAAGAGGGGGAATTAAGACAAGAAATGAAAGAGGTTATTTGGCCACAGTCCAAAGGGTGATATTATGGGAAGATATAAAATGGATTGATAGATATATGTCAAGATCTTAAGAATACAGGAACACAAACAGAAGAGGGAAATGTGAGGAATAAACAGATGATAGATCAGCAATACAAGTGGGAAGAAGAGACAACATATTGAGAAGCTTAGGTGTTCAAACAGAAACAAAAAAATAGAGGGGAGACAAGTGGGAATTCAGACAAATATAGAGATTAGGAAATCTTATAGAAATATGGTTACTCAGACAGAATGGAAAAGAGAAAATCAGGTATATAAGGAGATTGGGATACAGACCAAAGAATGCGAGATGGGAGGGGAATCAGAGTGGAGCACGAGGGCAAGCACGAGGGGGAGGAGCCATTGGGGGTTTAACGATCGTTTGGGAGGTAGGTAGCCAGACGGAAAATAAGACAAGGAAGAGGGGGGATTTTAACTTCAACTCCTCTTGTCGATAGAGAAACCAATGAAGCCTTAAATCCAGAAAGATATATTTCTTCAGGATTTTTCCAATGGGAAAACATTGATCCTAATCCTCCGGGATGGATACCCGGCTGGGGGTGGGCTTTTTCCCACGCGAGCTCAAACTCCAGTCCGAGGGAACCGGAGTGGGGTCTCAGGAAGAAATTCTAAATGTTCAACAAGAGGGAAGTAATAATCCATTCAAGAATGGTAAAAAAAAGTTGTTATAAGTTTATCTCCCAGTTCACCAATTCCTGTATTTGACCCCTCTTTGTAACTAAAATTTCAAGAAACGAAAATGAACACTCCAGTTGTGAATGGTTTAAATAAAGATTTATTGTTGGAATCTTTTGCAGAAAACGAGCCTGATGCCTTTAATACACCTGAACCCGTTGAAGGCTTCTTCTGAACCCTTACAGCATCCCCAAGCATTTGTCTCTAGCAAATAACACACAAGTCAATTCCATTTGCTCTTTCCCCTGGGAAAGGCAGCAAAGAAAGCAGGAGGAAATGGAGGGAAAATGGAGTGGAAGAAATGGGAAGCCTGGAAACGCAGTTATGCCTATCAAAATATAACTGTGGCAGGAAATGTTTTCAGCCAGTGGCTTTACTTACTGCATCACAAAAAACAGCTTTTAATATTAAAAGTACAAAACCCAGCAACCCTGCTGGACACTGGCAGAGAGTAACACTCCACTGGCACAGGATTGCCTATTACAGCAATCTGGTCAATGCTTGCATAAGGTATAGGATTGTCACATCATCTGTTTGCTTGGATTTAACCTAGATCAGTGTTGGTGAAACTATGGCATGGGTGCCAAAGGTGGCGCGTGGAGCCCTTTCTGTGGTCCACAACTTCAATCCCTCATGGCCACAGCACTTTTCTCTCTGCTCTGAGCACACCACTGTGCTTCGGTGTAGAGAGCCAGGCAAAGGGGAGGCAGCAGCTTGTGTGCTTGTTCATTAGCCCCAGTTTACTCTCCGCTACGCCGCTTTTGGGATGCCCAGAGTGGCATGGCTGGAGAGTAAACGGGGGCTACAAATGAGCCAAACAAACCACCACCACTCCACCTGGCATGCCTGACTGTAGCACCCATCCTCTTCTCTGCCCAGGGCAGAGAAGTGGATGGGGTGCTACTCTTTTGGGAAAGTGAGGATCGAAGAGCAGGTTTTTGAATCTCCTGCAGTCTCAGAGAGGGTTCTGTGGTGGCCACAGGAAATTCAAAAGCCTGCTCTTTGATCCTCACTTTTCTGAAGGGTTTGCACCTGAAGCATTTCTGGAAGGGTAGCACCCCCCCCATACTATACCCCTCCAGGGTGACCAACCTTTCCATCTCCCCATGAGGACTCAGCCCACTTTATGAAAGATAAGTGGGTTTTGAATTGCAGTTTGGGCACTCAAAATTGTTCTAAACCTAGATGCTAGCCTGGTAACCTCTACCTGTGTGGGCTATCCCTAGCCAAATCTAGTCACTGTTTTTCTCAGTTTTCTGTAGGAAAGGGGCATTTCTGTAAGGTGGGGTCATGATTTTATGCTCTCCTAATTCCTGGGAAACTGCAATCTTTATTTTTTAGACAAATCACCTTTATTTCACTGAGTTCCCTAAGGAGCAAATGGAGGACTTGGGTGCAACCAGAACAAACATATCTGTTAAGAACTGTCTGTTATCTTAACACATTAATATTCAAGTGTTGTAGAGACGCAATTTCTGCTGCAGCAGTCTGGCAGGGCAATATTACACAGAGTCCCCGAAGAAGTTTCCTTTTTTGATCTGTATCTTCCAGGCTGACTGGGAGAATTGAGAACTGTAGTTCAAAATGGAACTTCTCTAGGCTCTATTGTATGATCAATTGTTATGAATTTTACTGCATTTTCGGGAAAATAACTAACATTTCACTGTATCTTTCACAGATATCTGAGATGTTAGCTGAGTATTAGCTTGAGGAAAGTAGGAGTTGAGAAAGGCAAGAAAAGAGGGAGGACAGAAACCCACTGAGCTTATACTTGTGATTCTCACCTTTTTGGAAATACTGTAGGTTTTAAATTTGAACAAGAAAAATCTATTCTTTTGAAAGGTCATTGTGTGCGATTATATTGACAAATAATGTGGGAAACGCTCCGGGAAAGAATGATTCACAATGTTTTTCTAACTAGGGGCTTATCTACATTTACTTTTGCCTCCCAATAAAGCTCTGTTCTAAATGGACTCAATTCAAAATTACGTGACTATTTGAAACACTGTTCTGACCTGGGAGACAGCTGACAATAGCAGTCTCTGTGTGGGGTTGTGTGTTTGGGTCTCTTCTCACCCTAGTGACTCCGTGGTTCGTCTCTTCCTCCCTTTTATTCTTCCCCACAACAGAAGACACAGACTGTTCATTAAATGTATGTCATTCATTTCCAACAGGGTAGCAACAATACTCCCCCCCCCCAGTTCAGAGTTTCTTCCTTCGGAACTTTGGGCACATTCCACATATCAGAATTTAAAAATGTACTCCCTGCAACAGGCACGGGAAGAACTAGAGTTGTCTATTAACCACTGGGACATAGAAGTCTGGGGCTAAAGACTTCAAGCAATACTTCTATTGTGGTGGTGGTGGCAGAGGTAGAACACCCATCCTCCAAAGTGTTCCCACATCCTTGTGCCAGAGTTTTTCTGAACCTTGGGTTGAAATGGATTCTTCCCAGTGCCTCACTGGACTGTCTGAACAGATTTCTCTGTTGTTTCCTTCCTGGGCCCTCCATGCTCACTGTCTGTCTTATGCCTGGCCCTACCTTTAGTTTGTCCCCAGTAAGAGGGCTTCTGATATTTCTTCTCTCTCCACTCCTCCTCAGCCAGTTCTTTAGGCACTTCAAATACACCCATTGCCCAGGGCCATGGGTCTTCTTTCACTCTAGTGACCCAGCCTTTCTCAGTGGGATCAGCCACCTTACTCAGTAGCAGTCTCCAGAGTCATTCACTTCTACTGTACCAGTAACTGTCTATCTACTTCCCGTTCTTTTTATACTTTCCTCCACCCGAATGACACCATGTAGTGTCCCGTCATCCTTTGAGCCTTTTGCAGCTGCAGGTTTCAAACTTAAATGTTCCATGTTGTGGCCCCAGTGATATCTGGGATGACTCCTCAGCATCACTAGGTTCCTTGGACAGCACACCTTATTTGAGGTTAGCAGCCTCTTCCCCCACCAACAAAAACAAAAACAAAAAACAGAATAGTAGATAGGTTGGTAATAAGTAATAAATGTGGTGTGCCCTAGGGCACATTCTGGTTGGGATTTTCCTTTCCAACCACCCTTCAGTCTCTCTCTCCTCTCTCTCTCCTCTCTCTCTCTCTCTCTCTCTCTCTCAACACACACACACACACACACACACACACACACACACACACACACACACACACACACACACACACAGAGAGAGAGAGAGAGAGAGAGAGACACACACACACACACAACACACACACACACACACACACACACACACAAAACACACACACACACACACACACAACACACCTCTCCACTCCAGGGCAGTCAACCTGCCATTCTCCCCATGAGGACTCATGAAAAAATGGCATGAACATTTCCTGGAGAGAAAATTCTTCAGGACACAGCATCCAGGAGGGCTTGTTGCTTCGTTGCCCATCACTGTGCAGCCTGCCGGTGGAATGAGCCTCCCCTTCTCTCTGCTTCTCAGAGACCAGCCCAAGTATTCTTAGGGCCTTATCATATGGATGAAAGATGTGTTAAAAAACAACAACCCGGGTTTCTTTTCAAGCTTGTCATGTGACAGAAGATCTGGGTCCAGCGTTCCCATGGGCATGGTATATGTAGCCTCATTATTGTTTGCATCCATTTTAAACATGATTTTGGGACCGGATTTTAAAATATCCAACCTTCGCCTTGGGTCTTTGAAAACTCGCTGGACCAAGTTAAGTGGGCGTTACTGGGTTTTCTTTTTTAAAAAGCCCACTTACCGTGGGGTCACAATTTGTGGAGGCGGTTTAAAGGTAAATTAAATCTGGATTTTAAAGTACGTGAGATAGAGCCCTAAGGGCCGCCAAGCTTTTTACAAACAACCTTACAAGCCACCTTCCCTCCTTTCTTCCTGCTACTCTCCCACCATCTCTGCTAGTTTATTCCCAAAATGCAGTTTGCAGTGACAGGGGTGTACATATGCAGAAATGAAGAAAATAAATTGAGCTTTACAGTATGCTATTTTAAACAACCCCCCTAGCAGAACAATATTTTAGATTGCATTTTATCTATACTTCTCTGGCAGTGTAATGCAGGCTTCTGTTTGTGTAATGAAGACACTCTTTTTAACATCTATTAATTTGAAGGTACAGTAGCTTTGCTTTAAATAATGTTTCTTTTACCTGTGTAATCATGGCCTATATGAGGTTTCAAGTCAATGCAAATTGGCCTTAAGTTTCCAGCCAACTCCATCCACTGCTGTCGGGGCTTGTACTTCTTAAAAATTGAATAAATTTGCATCAATCCAGGCACCCTGATTGCTTGGACTAACATAAAGGGGCTTGTAGTCATTTTATATAATCCCTTCCAGCTGGCTAAAGCAACTGAGAAGACAGCAAGGCAGCTAGCTGCTCTTTGAATTCTGTTCAACAATATCTAATGTTTGAGCCTGTGTTCATTTTCTCTTCTGTTTCCTCCCTCCCTCCCTCCCTTTTAAAGGCTTGCTAATCTAGTTCCAGGACAGCTAGTCAACATGGCAGAGTGACCCCACCTTCCCCTACATCCGCCTGCTGCAAATCAGACAGTACCATATCACTTGTGGGGATTCCTGTTGTATTCTCATGCACCTGTAGGACTTCGTCATCAGTAAAAACAGTGATCTGATGAGAATACCACCAGAAGCCTTTGGGCAGAGCAAAATATCATCCTTTATTTCCTCATATGAACTCTCTTCTTCTTCTTCTTCTTCTTCTTCTTCTTCTTCTTCTTCTTCTTCTTCTTCTTCTTCTTCTTCCCAGCCAAATGCCAGTATAGCTACCCAGCTGGAATTGTTTAAACCTCTAATATAATTGTACATATTCGTTAAGTTAAAGTACTAATATTATTTGGCAATTATAGTAAATCTACTGTGGCATTAATGTTCCCATTATACACTGAAATCTGCAGCTGAGCATTTATAGAAAATAATTATATTTGTGTGTTGTCCAACCATGGGATTTTCCTTTCTGATAATGAAATCTAACAATATAGGTACAAGTGGTACCTTGAATAAAGGAATTAATTCATTCAAAATGAAATTCTGTTAAGCAAAATTTCCTTTGTACAAATTTACCATAGGAATGCATTGAAAACGGATTAATCCCTAATCACGACAGTTTTTCTGTTGTTCGGATTCGCCCCATAGACGATTCTGTTAAGCGATTTCTCCCTATCTCCCGAAATTTTTTCCTTTAAGCAGATTTTCTGTTAAACAAACTGCTTGTTATACACAGGTCCACTGTACAAAAATATAGCACCATATTATTACCATTCTCTGATGCTTGGAATGTTACGAACTGTATTATAGGAGAAACGAAATATAAAATCTGAATGTTCTATTGCCAAAAGTAAGCATTTTAAGCTCTAATTAATTTCCATAATACAGTTAAGTACATATTTAAAATGTTCCCACTGGAATCAGCAGGATGAATACAAAATAGTTAATTTGCACTGGATCATAACAATCAACTGATAATATTAATGAGAGAAGGAAGTGCTATAGTTCAGCAAAAAATAATGCAGGCCTGCAGATATTGATCAACCTCAGCTTCTTGTGTTTTTTTTCCATTGGCTATGCTGGCTGTTGGCAATGGAAGCTGCAATCCAATGACACCTAGAGAGTCAACATATCCCTTCCATACAGATAATTAGGAGTCACACACATCCTTAAAATGCATAGGAAAAAACGCTACACAACAGCCTCATGGCCTTTTTTTGTTAAACTGTAGAGATGGGCCTTTCTTTTTGGAAGTGGTTCGCTTCCAAAACGAAATGTGGGAGCTCAGCTGGCATTCAGAACTGGAGAAACAAAATCAGCCGATCCCTTACCTTGCTCTGGGGTCATGTGGGGCTACACTCCAATGAGGAAGAAGCCTCTGATGTCATTGTTCTTTCTCCCAGGAGCTGGCCAATCAGATAGGGAGGTGGGATGATGCATTTCCCTGCACCGCTCCTAACTTGTTTTCTTCCTTTGGTTCTGAACACCAGCTGGGCCGTGTTTCGATTTGGAAGCAGAGCACTTCCAAACGAAAAGCCCATCTCTAAACTGCAGTATTTATTTATTTATTTTATTTTATTTCTTGCACTTATAAACCGCCCAATTTTCCCGAAGGGAACTCTGGGCCGTATACATAAATATCACCCCACAATAACTACCCAAATACAATCCTAAAAACATAGCAATCCCCAACAAAGCAAACAGTATTCCAGTCAAAACTCTGCTCACAATCAGCATTCAGTTCTGACTGCTGGCTCGAGGTTGACTCAGCCTTCCATCCTTCAGAGGTTGGTAAAACAAGTACCCAGCTTTTGTGTGTGTGTGTGTGTGTGTGTGTGTGTGTGTGTGTGTGTGTGTGTGCGTGTGCGTGCGTGCGTGTGTGTGTGTGTGTGTGTGTGTGTGTGTGTGTGTGAGAGAGAGAGAGAGAGAGAGAGAGAGAGAGCAAAGCTGTGGTGTGGCAAGTGCTTTGGCAAAAGCAAAGGACCAGGGCAAAACACTATGCCTCATGCCTAAAATGAAAATGCATGAGAGAGTCACTAAAATGCAGCAAATGCAAATCACACAGATTTCCCATATCTCTGTAAATGTTGAATGTACAAAATGTGCCACCCACTATTAATGCAGATAAATATTCAGAAATATATTCAATTCACTAATCTGAAAAACAAACATATTTGGTTTTGAAGTTGAGATGTTCTGTGCTATTTCTCCCAATAGCTGAAGGTACAG
Source organism: Phrynocephalus vlangalii (assembly GCA_037367305.1). Taxonomy (NCBI): domain Eukaryota; kingdom Metazoa; phylum Chordata; class Lepidosauria; order Squamata; family Agamidae; genus Phrynocephalus; species Phrynocephalus vlangalii. The sequence goes on along the minus strand of JAWVWN010001054.1, from coordinate 22,228 downwards.
AGATATATAAATTGAATCCCATCTTGCTGTTTTTAACTCATGATAGCTTGAAGGGTGTTGCATATTTGCTCTAGTTGGCTCTTCATAGCAGATATAAATATTTATTATTGTTCTCTTTTTTAAAAAAAACTAGAAATGCTGCTTTTCTGAACTCATTCAAGATCTCAACCTTTTGCAGAAATAACTACAATTATATATATATTAAAAAAACTGACAAATAGTGCTCCGGGACTGGGATGGTCTGATTACCCTTATTTTCTGTTTCTGTAGCTGGAGCTTCTGCTTTTTTGGAATTGAATACATTCACATTGGTTCTCAGGCAACATGAACACTTGGGCCAATGTGTAGAGGTTTGTGGCTGTTGTAGAGCCCTTCTGATCTGCTACACAGCACTGAGAGAGGCAAGGCAGTGGAGAAAAGAGCTGTCATTTGAATTTTCTTCTCCCTATACCTGGTGCCAGAATCTGTTTTTAAGTCAACTCAATTTCCTTTTTCTTTTAAACGCTTGCTGACCTAGTGCTAGGGCAGCTGGCTGGAAATAAAAGAGAGCAGGTGATCAGAGAGAGAGAGAGAGAGAGAGAGAGAGAGAGAGAGAGAGCGAGAGAGAGAGAGAGAGAGAGAGAGAGAGAGAGAGTTTTTAAAGGTAGATTTGTTCTGGATGTCCAGATTTGCAGGATGCATGATTAGAGTAGAGCTACCTTGAATCTTCCTCCCATCTCATTACCCTACCCCTTCTTTCTCCTTTTTTCTAACCTTGTTATATTTATATATATCTTTCTCTCAGCTTTGTTATATACCTCAACTATCTAAACAAACTAGGGTTTCGTTTGGGGGGGAGGCAGGGGTTGACCTTTTTCTTTCTTTCTTTCTTTCTTTCTTTCTCTTTCTTTCTTTTTTCTTTCTTTCTTTCTTTCTTTCTTTTCTTTCTTTCTTTCTTTCTTTTTCTTTTAATATGGAAAGCATCATGAGTAGTGCACTATAAACACAGTAACAGAATGAAGGTATAGTGTTAAGTCCCAAAATAGGGTTTTAAAAATTATTTTCAGATGGGCTAGCCCCACTGAAGTCCGCTGAATCCCACAAGAAGCCAATAAAGATCCAACGCGAGAAATCCGAGGAATACTGATTTTATTTGGTACCAATAAAACCAGCAGGTGGACATCTGCCTTCCAACCGGGCTAAGATGTCGACCCTGCACATGCAATGAGTTCCAACTTTTATTGACTTTTGCCTCCTTCCTTTCCCTGGGCGGCGCCAATCCCAGAGATTGGTCAGGGGCAGTTCAAATGACCCAATCAGAAGGGTTGGGGGTTGGTTGGGGGCAGTCCTGGGTGGTCTCTGGCAGCTGGGCCTGAGCCCATGCAAATGCTAATGGGTTCAGGTAAGGTAACACAAAAGGGTCGGGGAACAAGGCATTGTCTTTGGATGCAAGCAAACTAAAGGGGATCAGTAAGTCAATGGCAGGCAAGAGGAAACAATTATCAGAACCAGTGGGGGGGCAGGAGGGGTGGTTGGGAACTCACACGTAGGGTTTTGGGAGGGACAATGGTTTTTGGGTGTACAGGGGTGCAAGACATTATGTGATTACATTCAGGCGCTGAGAGAAATACAAAGGTGTAAAGGCACAAGGATACAAGATTCTTATAGAATTACATAGGAGTGGTTTTTTGTAGTGACAGAGAATGCAAACATGAGAATACAAGCTCCCTTCGGGTGTGAGTGAGACAATAACAAGTGTCCTTGGGCATTGATACCAATCTGAAGGCATGTAAGTCTAAGGTGTTGATCCCTGGAGGGCAGCTGCTGGAGATACGTGTGGAGGCCCTGATGAGGATGGAAGTTTCTGGACACCCCTTGCCAGCCTGCAAGGTTGTCATCTTCTTTCTTCTTGTTCTGATCTTCCCTTGCCCCAAATGTGAGAGTGTGAGAGCCAGGGGACAGGGTAGGCACACGTGTAAGCGTGCCCAAGAGAGAGAGAGAGAGAGAGATGGTAGGAGAGTGGATGGAAGATAGGAATAGAAGAAGGGAAGGTGAAGGGGGAGAGAAAAAAGGGGGGGAAATCCCTTTTTCCTTCAATTAAGCTGGCAACCCCTCTTGCTGCCCAGAAAGGTGGCTCAGAGAAATGTTTCAAGTACCTAGGTTTAATGAGATAGGAAAGGCCAAGAAGGAATGAGGCAGAAGGAAAGGAAAAGGGGGAGATTGGCAGGATTGGGGGGGGTTGGTTCTGTGGGGGTAATGTGGCTGGACTGCGGAACATTTGGGATTGATAGCTGAGAATCATTCCCTTGGCTGGTTGGGGCAAGGAACAACCAATTTAGAGTTTGCCCAGTCTAAGCCGTGCCCCTAGTTGCCTAGTTCAAGGTTTGGGGAACGAGCAAGGGCAATGGCAGATAGTGAGGTTGGACATGGGCAAAGGAGGCGGAAGGGCTAGGTGACAGAATTGGGGTGAGAGAGAGAGAGAGAGAGAGAGAGAGAGAGAGAGAGAAGGGAAGAGGGGGGGAAGGGGGGTAGGAAGGATTATTGTCAGAGTCAATGTGAGGCAGGAAAACCCATGGGATTATTCAAAGGAGTTTGCCAGTCTTTTGTGAGTGCAGGAAGGTGATAATGGAATGTTTCCCCAGGCGGTGATAACATCTGGGTCTGGGGCTCTGGTGGACCTGCCAGAAGCTTTGGAGAAAATGGATTCTTTCCAGAAGATGCAGCTTGTCTTGTGGTGCTGCCATAATGCCAGTTCTTCCGTGCCATAACTCCTTTACCCCAGTTGGTAGATTTAGGGGCCATTAGGTAGAGCAGAGACGTGTTTAAAATGTGTAGATGGAGTGGGAGGAAGGAGGGAGAAGAGAGAGAGAGAAAGAGAGAGAGAGAGAGAAAGATGTGTGGGGCTAAGAATCAGGGTGCTGGAGTCCCTAGTTCCCAAGAGCGATTGCTCACAAACATTCCCTGAAAGCCATGAGCATGATAGAAATAAATTGCCAGGAAAAAGCAGGCAAGAAGGGTGGAAAGGAAAGGGGGGGCTCGCTTTCTGCCCATATCTCGGGAACAGCTGGGTATTTTTAAACGGGGTGAAAAGCAGCTTGCTTTTCTCAGTATGGGGACCAATTGGGCCGTATTGTTGACTTTCGGAACCGGTCCAAAGGTTTTAAAATTTTATTTTTCACAGTGTCTTCACAATAGCATCTCTAGTTATATTTTCAGTCAGTCAGTCAGTCTCTATTGTTCATTGTCTATTTTATTTATTTATTTATTTATTTATGCCAATAAAGGTGTCTGACTGACTGACTATATTTTCAAGAATAGGTTATAGATGATATTTTTATAGGCCATTGATTAAAAATTAAAAAGCCATTGTGAGCTTTTGTGGATACACTCCACTTCTTCAAGGCAAGTACCTCTAGTCCAAACATTCATGGCAAAATGGGGTTTGCTATGAGGTTCATTTTAGATGTATGTTCTTGGCAAGATGAATTTCATGAGGCACGTCTGTCTTAGATGAGGCAGGAAGCAGCAGGACTGTAGTAGCATTTTAAAATTTAGAACTGCCGTCATTTTACTGTTGAAACATATGGGTATACGGTACTGGCAGGAAGGCTTAGTACTCTGGTGTAAGGAAATCTGTACAAATCCAGGTTAAGCCTACACAAGCATATAGCAATTTATAGCTATACTGTATATATAGCTATACTGTATATATTCATCTTCCTGTCAGTTCATAGGCTTAGAACTGACAGGAAGGTTATTTATTACCACACTATGCTTACATTATAATATAATAGTTATCAGATAAACCATTTTATCCTTTGTGATTGCATTATCACTGTTCAAATTGTGAAGGAACTGTACAGAGTCCTAGAAAGTCATGCAATCATAATATACCTTGATTATCTTGTTTTATGAACTGTTCTTGGAGAAAAGGATTTCAAGGAAAATGTCATTTTCCCACTATGATTAAAATCTTTATCTAAATTAACCCTTGGTCCTATCTAAGACAAGGGTGGGCGCTTCCAGAGACACAAGGCTATCCCTAGACTTTTGAAAGCTACTTACAAACCCTACCCCTTGGCTTGTTTCCCCTCACAGAAGTGGAGGGGGATTGCTTGTCTCTTGTGACCTCTGGAAGAATATTTTTTCAGGCTACTGAAGACGTGCTTGGGGCCTTTCAAAGCATGGACAAAAGGCCCCTATAGTTCTAGAGGATTTAGTGGGTCTTTTTGAGCCAGTTTTGTTTTCCACAAATATCTTCTTTTTCAGGTGTACATGTACCAAGGAGGCCCAGAGGTGTTTTGGGACTTATGGGGAGCTATCTTGCCATCTGATCCTAAATCTTCCTGCATGAAATCCATATACAGGGGTACCTCTGATAACGAATTTAATTCGTTCTCTGAGGCAATTTGTTATCCGAAGAATTTGTTATCTGAAACGTGGTTTCCCATTGAAATGAATGGGAAACTGAGTAATCTGTTCCGGAAGTCTGAAAAAAAGGCAAAAAAGCTGGGGTGGGTGGGTTTCCAGACCTCTTTATAAAATGCACTTTAAATGCGTGCAGTGCTGGAACACCCCCCAAAACAGCCCCCTGCAGTGCAATGCAAACATGGACAAGAGAAACCAGCAAGACTACCCCAACCTTTTCCAGCCGAAAAAGACAAAGAAAAGCAGTGCAAAGATTAATAAATGCTAGCTGTCTATCTTACCAAGTTCGAAAGGTCCAAATCCCTCAGCAAAACATGTCCAGAATGGCTCCAAAACACCATGGGGAAAAGAAACATGCTGTAACTCCTCCCACCCCTCCACAAACTACAGGGGGTGCAATACGTTCACTATCCCAGGCAGCCTTATACCTGGAAATTTCCGTTTGTTACCCGAAAAAATTGTTATCCGAGGCATTCTTTATCCCAGGTATTACCGTATTCTTATATGGAAAACTATGGAAGCTTCTTTGTGAATGAGTGGTTGCAGTTGCATAGAATCGTTACTTAAGTTGAGGATGAGGGCTGTCCTTTGGGGGGGGTTCATTAAGTGAACCTCACAACAAAATCTGTTAGATACCAAGAAAAGCATTTTTTAAAAACACACATCCCAGTAAATATGCCTGTCTAATGAAGCAGAAAACTAGACCAGCATGTAACTGCACTTTCTCCCTCCCATAGTTTTTGCTTTTCTTGACATTTGAGAATAAACAGATTAAATTTAATTGCTGTGTTAATTGCTATCTCAAGGGCCAAAAGCTGTTCCTTGAATGTTAGTTTCGTGGGAAGTACATCCCATTTAAATGTGATATAATATCACCTTAAGGAAACATTTTGCAAGCAACTAGAGATGGGCATGAAATGAATAAAAAATTAGTTTTGTTTTGTTAGGTAATGAAATGAATAACAACAGCTCCCTCTAAGGAAAATGAAACAAAACAAAATGGAAATTGCACGGCCACTCTTGGGCCTCCGGAGGTGGTGCTGAGGCCTCCCGCTGCCGAGCGCGGCCACTGCTGGGCCTCCAGAGGCAGTGGTGGCATGGTCCACCGCCACCCAGTGTGGCTGCTACTGGGGCTCTGAAGGCAGTGGTGAGGGCGTCCCACTGCCTAGCGTGGCCGCTGCTGGGCCTCCAGAGGTGGTGGTGAGGCCTCCCGCTGCCCGGCGAGGCCTCCTGCTGTCCGGCATGGCCAATGCTGGGCCTCTGGAGGCAGAGGCTGTGCTGTCCACTGCCACCCTGTGTGGCCGCTGCTGGGACTCCAGAGGTGGTGTTGAGGCCTACAGCTGCCGGCAAGGTCTCCCGTCATCTGGTGTGGCTGCTGCTGGGCTTCCAGCAGCAGCAGCGGAGTGGTCCACTGCCACCTGGCTCAGCCGCTGCTGGGTCTTCAGAGGCGGCGGTGACGCCTCCCACTGCCCTGAGTGGCCACTATTGGGCCTCCGGAGGTGGTGGTGAGGCCTACCGCTGCCCGGCGAGGCCTACCGCCATCCTGCACAGTCACTGCCAGGGCCCTCAGGGCCGCTGCCGATTCCGTGGCCATGACCACCACCCGGATTGCCGCTGCCAGTATTGCCACCACTGCTGCCGCTATCCAGGTAAGCTGAACCAGTTCGGTTTGGTTCAGTTCGTATAAATTTTTGTTTTAAAAATTTGTATGAACTGAGCTGAACCAAACTGAGGGGGGCCCTGGAACAGAACAAAGTGAACCATCGGTATTCTGTTTCATGCCCACCTATACAAGCAACCAGTTCAGTGGCTGCAACACTAACTCCTATCAAAGAACATTGGGTGTTTTTTTAAATTTAAAAATAAAATGTATTACTTATTCTTAGAAGGAGAAAGCCAACAGACTTAGTTATAGCATTATTCTCATTAGATGTTGGATTCTCAGAATTAGAGTTTTGGGCTTCAGAGGATTGAATACGAATACGAAATCTTTAATACGGCCGTAGGCCAACATCCAAATACTATATACAAGAGCAAGTTAAAACATATTACATTTCTAAAAGAATTAGGTGCAAAGTTAAAATGGCCTAACAGAAAAAATAAACACCTTTCACTCACATCTTAATTTGAAGGGGAGCAAGAAGGGAAAAGAGAGGAGAGGAGAGGAAGAATCCCACTGATAGTTAAAGTTCTATCCTTATTTTGTTAAAACCTTTCCCTCCCGTATTTTAATAGCAGCAACTAAAAATTTTGCCACATTATGCAAAGTGGCTGAATTTTGTCCAGATAGAAGTAATAGAGTATAAAATGCCTCAGAACGCCCAGGGAATAATTTTAATTGGGATTCGATGAGTCTTCTTCGGATATCAGAGTAAAACTGGCAAGACAGGAGAACATGGGTTACAGTTTCTATTGCACCTGAATTACAGGGGCATTTGCGTTGAGAGTATGGAGTTTTCTTGAACTTCCCTTCCAATACTGCAGATGGTAATACATTTAAGCGAGCAAGGGTATAGGCTCTGCGATGTTTTTTAATTGGTAGCATGAAGAGGTAAGTGGCTGGTTTAAAGGGCAATAGTGCTTTATCCAAAGAGATGTTATTTGAAGTTGCCCCCAGGTCATGCTGCCTCTCAACCTCCATAATACGTTGTTTAAGCATTTGGTTTGCTGCATCATAGCCCATTTGGATTACACAGTCCTCTGAGAATCCATACATTCTGAGTTTGGCAGACAGTGCTTTCATCCAACTTGATAGATGGTTGTCCTGTAGGATTAGCGTGGTTAGGCCTCTTGGAAAGAAGGATAACTTCAACCAAAATCTAAAAATGGTTATCCAAAACCTTGCTTCTACTTTCGGGAGCCCAACCTCCAGCCGCAAAGCTGCATTGGTGACACAACGTGGTACCTGGAGGATTGCTCTCAGAAATCTTGACTGGACCCTTTCAATAGAAGTAAAAGAAGGATAGGGACCTAACTGTGCACCGTAAAGGAGTTGGCTGATGGATTTGGCTTGGAATACCTTCAAGGCTGCAGGGATATACTGCCCACCCTTGGTGTAGAAAAATTTTAGGATTGCAGAGGCCGATCTCTGTCCTGATTGGGCAACATGGTTAGCATGCGCCCTACGAGAGCCATTTGCTTGGAAAACTGTGCCTAGATATCTGAAGACTTTAGTTTGTTCAATTTTGTGGCCATTTACTACCCATTTGTAGAGTTTTGGTCTTTTTGCAAATACCATAATCTTGGTTTTCTCAAAGTTAATTTGAAGATTATTCTCTTTAGTGTAGTGTGTCAGGGCACGCAATGCCCTCTTCAGACCAATAGGTGTCTGTGACAGTATCACCGCATCATCAGCATACAGCAACACCGAAAGGTTTCTGTTTGCTAGCTTCGGGGGATGGAAGTCAGCCTGACTAAGGGCCGCAACCATTGAGTTAATATAAAAATTAAATAATAGTGGTGCCAATATACATCCCTGCTTAACTCCGCTATGTGTGGGTACTATGTCAGATAGGTGACCTTTCTGGTTGCATCTTATTTTCATATTGGTTTTTTCATGAAGTTTATAGATGAGCAGTAAGAGGCGCCGATCAATTGTAGAGGCCTCTAATTTGCACCACAGTTTATTTCTTGAGATGGAGTCAAAGGCGGATTTAAGATCGATGAATGCTCCAAATAAAGATCCTTTAGTTTTAATAGTATATTTTTCAACTAGATGATGTAGAATCAGGGCTTGGTCCATGGTAGATTTTCCGGTTCTGAAGCCAGCTTGTTCCTCCGCCAGGATATTTTCCGATTCCAGCCAGCTAAGTAGTTTCCAATAGAGATGTCTTGCATATAGTTTGCTGGCAATAGTTAGTAAACTGATTGGGCGATAATTTGCAGGATTATCCTTTTTGCCCTTTTTGTAAATTGGAATAATAATAGCTGTACTCCAGTTTGAAGGGATGTGGGCATTCTGGTCTATATACGTAAAGAGGTTTGCCAGAATTGGGGCCCACCAATTTATGTTTCTTTTTATGAGCTCAGGGGGAATGCCATCACACCCTGGGGCTTTCCCTGATTTGAGCTGGGATGCCAGATCAGTTATTTCAGCTACTGAAACTGGAGGCCAAGCTGGTAGGTTTAGTTTGATATGCTCTATATGGAAGGCAGATGGTTCCTTATTTGCATATAGTTTGTAAAAATAGGCCTCCCACACTTCAACTGGAATGTGACATTCTAATTGTGTTGCACAGTTAGACATAGCTGATGAAGTAATTCGCCAAAAAGCACTGTCGTCTTTTTTGCTCACTGCCTTAAAAAGTTGTTCCCAAGCCTCATGTTGAGCATTGTTCTTTTTATCCCTTATTAATTTTTTGTACTGTTTTTTAAGTTGAAGTAAATCTGCCAGTTCTATTGATGCTGGGTTTGCTTTGTGTAGTTTAAAATTGGCAATGAGGTTTTTTTTAGCATCCCAGCACTCTCGATCGAACCACTTTTTGGATCTAAAGGACCCAGTCCGCACTTTCTTTAATGTATATTCTCTGAGTGAGTTGATTAATTCCTTTGTTAATAGTTCGTATTGCTCAATGGTTTCATTCCCCGGACCTGTTGTTATAAGGGTAGTGCGGATCATATGAAAATAATCGTTGTTGAGTAGCTCCATACAAAGCTTGTCTGTCATTTGTGTCCATTTAATTCTAGTGCAGGTGGGTATTAGTTTAGGATTTGATTGTAAAACATCTTCAATATGAATACATTGCACTGGTGATTTCAAAAATAAATTTAATGGTAAATGGTCACTATCTGGTTTGCAGTCAATCTCCAATTTCCGGATGGAGTTCCGTAAGCTATGGGTAACTATAAGGTAGTCAATAGTACTCATCTTGGCTCCTGACCAAAAAGTGAACTCTCCTGGTATATCTCCAGTAGTACTTCCATTTAGTATGTGTAGATTTAATTGATGCATAGTCTGGGCTAACAAGAGGCCTGCATAGTTGCTAACAAGATCTTTTGAACTACGCGCAATTGCTGTGTCAAATTGCAATCTAACAGGGGGACATAGATGGTAAGAGGCATAAAGTGCAGCCTCATTAGCTCCAAGCCTAGCATTGAAGTCACCTCCAATGATCATATGGGCGTTGGGATAAGTTGCCAAAAGTTTCTCAATGTAGAGTTCCAGATCCTGCCAGATTAGATCTATTTGGGCCTGCAGTCTTTGTGGAGGTATATATATATTTACAAGCAGTAATGAATGTTGTTTAGTTGACATCAGAACGCCTATTGCGAGCTGGTCATGAGTGGGAAGCTTACTTATTGATATACGGAGTTTAGTGGAGGTAAGTATAAGTAAACCACCCTTTGGTCTGCCCTTCTTATTATCAGATATGGCACATAGCTGATGAGCAACATAACCATTTAGTTCTATTGTATCTACTGACCATGTCTCCTGCAGCATTATTATATCAAATGTATTTAGATATTTGATGAAGGAAACATCTCTGTATTTGGATTTCCATCCTGCAATATTCCAGGAGAGCAAGAAAATATCTTCCTGTCGATCTTTATTTCATGCTGTCAGTTCCTGAAATATTATGGATTCTTGTTTACCATATGTGCCTCCTTTGCTGTTGGGCATATCCACTGGTGAGACTGTCTCCACAGTTATTGTACAGAGAGTAGGATCATCAGAGGGGACCATCAAGTTAGATTTTGGGGCACCTTTGATTATTTTAATAGTTGGTTCCAGAGGTGGTTGGATTTTAATCTCTTCTTGCATCTTTTTGGGTGATCTATGTATCATAGGCTGGTTTTCTTCAACCTCAATCTTGATGGACGTGGCCTGTTTTTATTTTTTTAGCCTGATTGCCAGCCATTCTATGCGATTGATCAAGGAAACCTGATCACATGTTGGCAAGCTGCCAAAGCTTGAGAGTAGATTGGTTTCTACCTCTTCCTCTGGCCAACTAAAGTCTGTAAATAAGGTATCTCGTGCATTATTCTTGCCCTCATTGTGTTCTGTGGTTTCCTCTTCTCCATGGAGTTCTTTTGCCATCTGCTCTCTGTTATCCGCTGCCAAGTCAATAAGGATGTCTTCATTGGGTGTAGCTTTAGCAAAAGATGATTTGTTCCTAAGAGACTCTGTGTCCCCAAGATTTAATAGGGGCAGGGGCTGTTTCATATTTTTAAAGTATCTAACAGTTGTAATACCTCTCAATGAAAGCTCCTTTTTCTTGCTGTAAATCCTATTTGTTATTATGCTATCTCTAAAAGTGACAACTGCACGAGCATGAGAGTAATTATAAAACAGGTATTCCACCTTCAAAATTTCAGCTGGGGAGAGACCGTCAATGATTACTGGTTGTAAGATTTTAATTAAATGCCACTTGCGTTCGTTTTGGGATAATATTCCTTTTCGTTTTGGGTAACCACAGAATGTTAGTATGTTATCCATTAATCTAAGGTTCCACTTATCATTTGCTGTTAGTTGTGTTACTTTTGGTGTAAGCTGGTTGCTATTCTTGGAAGAGGTATTCACAACATCAGCCCTTGGGTCCTTTCCTATCTTGTCTTCAAAAGCACCTTTGTTGGGAGAGGGGTTCTTTGGCTGAGTATCTGCAGGGGTTATATGAATTTCTCCCTTTTGGTCATGTCTATGCGCGTTTGGGGCTTTCTTTACTCTGGATTTATCCTCCATCATTTTGAACAGTTTAGTATAATTCATCTTATGACTTGCATTCTTCATTTTGTTTGTACTCTTGATGTTTTTACTCTTTTTGGTTTTGGTTTTTATTTCCCCACTCTTCTTCCCTTTTGAGTTTGATCTTCTGTCTGAGTTTGCATTAGTTGCCTTTCCTTTGTTTGTTCCCTTTGTTGTCTTGATAGAAATTGTATCTTTACATCTCTGAGGGATTTCTGTGCCTAGAGTGGTGTGCTCATCCTTTATTTGCAGTTTACCTAGCTCAATTAAAGTGGTTAGTAGTTCGTGGGATTCATAGAGAAATAATTTAATTACCTTAATTTCATCTAAGATATCACTTATCCATTTGAATGGATTTAAGTTATCTACCTTCTCCGCTTGTTCAAATAGTTTTGGGGGAGTTCCTGCCACTGATTGAATATGTCCCTGAGCTAGCTCATTAATCTGTTTTTCCATTAAATCATCCAATTCTGTTCCAACATCCCTCTGTGTCATTGTACCCAGGACCCGAGTATTTTCTGCTGCAGCCAATTCCGATGCCAGATCAATATCTGAGTTTTCCTCCCCTATTTCAAGTGACATCCCTCTATGTTCTAGCGACCAGTCAAGATTGGAGACCTGGGTTGATAGGGATGTGGGTTCAGATCTATTTGTTCTATCCTCTTTGGGGTGGAAAAAACTGGTAATTTTCTCTTGTCTTCTTTTCTTACGCCCTAGTGAATTACTATGTATGGGAGAGATTCCTAGTTTCTTATACCCCTGTCTAGTATGCACCATTATGCACGGTTTAAGGTTCAGATAGAAAGGAGAGCAAGATTAGGTAATTATGGCACTTCTTACATCAAATGGAGAATATTCTCTGAAACATGTAAAACATGTACAACCATACAAATAAAACAGACTGAAATATCAGGTATATTGCAAACAAATTACATGCAACTTACAACTATCAAAACACTATAAGAGAATGGAAAGTATTGGCACTTCAGATGCCAGGTCATAAGGTGCTCTTGTAGATGTTTATCAATTTGATGAAAGTTTTCTTTAAATGCCCTGGCAACCTTCTATAGTCCAATGGTCGTCCACCCCTATGTGGCTGTAATTAAGGTGTCTCCTGATGTTGCTGGTTAGCCTGATTTTATTTTGCAGGTAAGCTTTACAAAAATCCAAGTTGAAACCAGTAGTACTTCTTACTTCCTGCTTCAGGCTTCACATTTGGGGCAAGGAAAAGTTGTTTCCTCCTTTCTTTCTCTCCTACCCTCTTTCCCCTTCTGGACCTCAGATTCAGGTTACAACTCCTGTAATCCACAGCTAAAAAACTACTGTTCGGATATGATAGAACAAAAGTCCATGGGAGAGAGGGCCAGAAGACAGGCCTTCAAGTTCTTGGGGTCAGCAGGCAGGATTCAAAGGTAGTAAGACACCCTTCTGCAGTCCAAAGGAGAGGGTAAAGACACACTCTTCCCACAGTGAGCCACACACCCCAAGCAGTAGAAAAGCAGCAAGGATGTAGTACAAACACAAGTCCCGGAGCTGGATTGGTTCAAATATATCGTCCTTAAAACTTTTAAACTTTAAGGCTTCTTGGATACTCTTTGCAAAGTTTTTAGAGTCTTAAAGAGATGTTGGAGCTAATAGAGTCGGTATCCCTTAGTTAATTGGTGAAACACTTGCTTGCAGTTTACCACACCCCTCCCTTGTGTTCTTCAGTTTTCTGTGCCAGAAGCACAATATTTGTAAAACATTACCATGCAGTTCAAAGGCAGATGTATCTTCTAGGAAAGCAGGGGTAAATAGCAGCTTGGCAGCAACACAACAGGAATTCCAGGCTAGTATATTCGTAGCTACCAGCAGTACTCCTCCGCGTCTCCTCCACTGCGGCAATAACAGGCCCAGAGGATTGAGTTATTAAACTCAAAAGGGAGTCCCCCAGGAGAAAAATCATTTCTAATTAAGTTGGGAAATGGTTAATTGCTGCCTGTTATCCATTTCCCAATTTAATTAGAAATGATTTTCTCCTAGTGGGACCCCCTTTGGAGTTTAATAACTCAGCCCCCTGAACTCCAAACCTCTCCAAAAATTTGGGGTGTGTGTGTCTTACAGGGAAGAGTCACAACGTCCCATTTGATAATAGAATTTGTAAACTATGCTTACTGGAACCTGACTCAACCTCTCATATCCTCCTTTCCTATCCCACCCACCACAAGCCCCGCCTTCAGTTTCTGACCCCTTATATTTCCAATTTCTCTGGATCCCCAGAGAGTATAACAAAGCGTCTTCTTGAGGACAAATTTCCTGAATTGACAGTCTCAGTGGCAGAATACTTGGCCACCGTTTTATATATTAATAATTAGTTTGGGTCCAAGGCCGACTTCTAACTCAACCTTTTAACCATCTTTTATCTATTTATTTATTTACTTCCTACCTTTTTATTCCATGTTTTGCTGCATCTGTTCTTATATTTCATGCCAATAAAGGTTTTTGTGTGATGTGTGATGATGCTACCCTGCGATTTTGGTTCCTCTAGGACAGGCAAGTCCAAAGTCAGGCCCGGGGGCCAAATGCAGCCCGTTTTCAAATTTTGAGTGGCCCCCAGCCTCTTTTCCCCGCTGGCTCAGCCTGTCATGCATCCCTGCCAGCTGGCCCCTTCCCATACCAGATGGAGGCATCAGCTTGCAGTTTTACAGTTTGCCTGTCCTCCTTGCCTCTGTCCACCCTGCCAGCCACCTGCCAAGCCTACCCGCCCCCGGCTGCATTGCTGCAATGTCCTCCCTGCCTCCTTGCATGTTATAAAGACTTGTCCAAAGTCCGGCCCAGGGGTCAAATATGGCTGAATGGTCAGCCCCCTCACATTTTCACCTCGACAAATCTGGCCCTCCTTGCAAAAATTTGGACACCTCTGTTCTAGGATGAATCATTTCATTCCTACAGGAAAAATATTGTGTTTCATTTTGTTTTGTGACAAAACACGTCCTACCGTTTTGTTTCGTAATGCTTCATTAAGTAATGAAACAACAAAACAGCATTTCATCTTTCATTTTCTGCTCATCTCTAGTTTCTACTTAAAATAATCCATCCTTCCCCTTTAAGAGCAGACCCTTCTCTTTCTGGTGCAGGGCTAGGTCATGCAATCATTGGGGAACAGTTCAATGAGATGCAAAATTCTGCTTTTGCTGATGGATACCAAGCACTAAAATAGATGGCACTGAAGATAAGATCCTTTTAAGCACCAGCTGGATCCCACCAAATTTGACAGCATGGACAGGCCCTAACACATTTTATTTAGTAAAAGCTTTTGTGGACTTTAGTCTATTTCTTCAGATGAATGGAGTAAAGTCTCAGTGGACATATATGCAATTTCCATGTGTTTGTTCATATGTCTGTCTTCAGAAGTCTTTTGCTATGCATCTGAAGAAGAAGGTTGAAGTCCATTAAAGCATTTGCTAATCTTTAGGTTTCCACACTCTGCTTAAAGTGCTGAGCTCGTGAGAGAATTTATGCAGATGTTTTCTAGCACTTTCTCAGACCTGCTCTAACGTTGAATCGTCCTTTTGTAATAGTGATTAGTGAATCTTGGCAGAATCATTTTCCTAGATGTATGAATATTTTTGAACTAATTATGCTTATATAACAATTAGGAAGCATGGCTTGAAGCCCAGAAGTTCTGCTTCAGTAATATTTTTCTAGCCTAACCAACCTCTGAAATGCCAGTCATTTTCTCATTCTGTGTTGCTGCTTTAAGTAGGTGAGCTCCCTGCTGTGCTTTTAATGCATGCATCTGTTAAACAGGGTTCTAATAACATGACTGCCAACATAATTTGGCAGAATACTGTCTGTTATGGAGATCTCACCATGCACAAGACCAAAGGCAAGGTACAGGAAGCTGGGGCTGCCACCCTGAGGTGGTGGTGGCAAAAGTAAGGCGTGGCACAGGCAGAATGTTGGTGGCATGTGTGGTGTAGTAGAAGACACCCAACATACAGTAAATGAATGACTGGAAAGGAGTATTATGAAGGTGATAAGGAAGAAAGCATGACATGGCCAGCCTTTGATAACAATCTGACATAGCATGGCCACTGGATGGGGTTCAAAGAAAGACACCTCTAGGGCAGCCAATAAAAGGTGCTCCTTCGAAATATGTTTGAAGGATTTTGTAAATCAGGGCCTTGGAAGTGGACAGGAATGTGCTGCAATGGCTATCTGCCACTTTGATTGGTTCTACCCAGAGCTGAAGAAGGAAGAGAATTCAAGCCCCCAGCCATTCCAAATATAGTATTAACAATACCAATGTACAGTGGTACCTCAGCTTACAAATTTAATCCATTCCGAATGAATGCTCTTAGGTTGAACTACTCTTAAGTTGAGGTACCTATCTAAAAAATTGAAACAAATAAGTTAAAAATCAAAAAAATATTTGTAAGTTGAGCAGACCATATCTAAAATTTGTAAGGAAGGAGTTAAAACGCCAACAGTTTTCCGCTCTTAAGTCGAATTGTTCTCAAGTTGAGCTGTTCTTAAGTCAGGGTACCACTGTATTGATGTTTTGATCAGGCAGTTTAATAGATAGCTACAAGGGACCTCTTAGCCACAGCCACTGTGACTGGGCAAGCTCTGTCAGCTGGTGAACGAGACACTCTTCTCAGACTAGCAAGACACAACTGCTGCAAGGTTTCCACCTGTGGATAATTAATTACTAAGTAATGTTAGCGAAAGAGATACATACAAAGTAGAAGCTACAAGTCTTTTTTTTTAATCATTCCACAATAGGAATGTAAAAATATCATCACAAGATTGTTTATTCTCATTATGTCTTGGGGTCAGTGTGGGGCACACAGGCCATGTGCAGACCCCCCAGAATTTGGCACATCTGAGGCCAAATTATGCTTCCAAGCACCCTAGAGCCCCGAAGCACCTCTATACCTTGCAATTTTAGTTTCAATTAAAGATAGGCATGGATAAAAAAAAGAATTGTGATATCAAAAACTGCTGATTGTTGCTTTGTATTTGTGCAATGTGAAGAGCCTGATGAATGTGAAACCAAAAAAAAGCCATTTTTCTGCCAATCCAATCCATTGATAGTACATTTTGTACCAATTTTCTCTTAGTATTTGACATGCTGTGAATTTTATATTTTCTTGTCCATAATCTTTCCCATTGTTGGAAGGTAATCTCTTTTCCTAAATTCTGTATCCACTTCAACATGCTAATATTAACTGGTTTCATTTCTGTGTCGAATTTGAGTAGTAATTTAATTTAATTTAAGGAGCCTTTTTTTCCTAATTGGAATCAGAAAGAAGCCAAGCTGCTGCTTGGCTTCTTTCCAATCCCAATCAGGAAAAAGAATCTTAGGGGCACCCCTTTTGGAGTTTAATAACTCAGCCCCCTTGCCCCCAAATATTTCCAGATTTCAGGGGATTCCCTAAAATTGCTTCAGGAAGGTACCCCTGCTACTTTGGTGTCCCAAGGTAAGTAAATTTTGATTGCAGTGTTTTCCTCCTCACTGCTCTTTTCTGCCTTTCGCCCCTCCTCCTGCCTACCAGCTGAGGCTGTCAAAAAGCCCTAGCTGCTAGGTGGGGAGAGTTGAAAGGCAGAAAAGAGCAGCCAGGGGAAGAAAACTGCTTGCCCCTTGCCCCTACCAGCTAGGGCTTTTTGACAGGTTGGGTTTTGGAGACGGGGGAGGGCTGCTGCCCCCACTGCCACTGTACTCCCTGTCCAAAACACCCTCCTGGCTGTAGGGTATGGCAGGAGAGCAATTTTACTCCTGCCTAGCTGCTTCATTCTCCCTAGCTGCCCGCCTCCCAGCTGGGATTTTTTGACAGCTTGAGCTTTCAAAATCAGCTGGGAGGTGGTGGCGAGGAGGCTTTTGAATCCCCCACCACACCAGCTAGAGCACTGGCGCTGTGGGGGATTGATTTTGTTTTGTTTTGTTTCAGAAGTAATGATTTTTTTTAAAAAAAATGTCATTACGATACAAAACGAAATGCAGGGGGATGAAACAGAGTGAAACAAAACACTATTTTTCTGTTTTGTGACCATTCCTATATTAGACACACACTCTCTTATACTAGGCCTCTCATTTTTTTATCCCCTACCCCTGGTTTCTAAAGTGCAGTTTAGGAGCAAGGGGAAATGAAGGGCACTGGCATGTCAAAGCGGAAGAGGCCCCTCAGTAGATCAGGCACCAGTTTTCCTTCTCCAGTGGGCTTGCAGGTGGCCATGCAAGCAGCTTCTTCAGGTGGCTGAAGAAAGATAGCAGCTACTGTTCCTGGAGGTGTCAGAAGAACTACTAGCTTCAGATGAGCCACAGTTCCCCACCAGTCCTCTGAACTGTAGTGCTAGGGCAAGCTTTTCCAACTCCACCACTCTCCAGATGCCTCTCCTTCACACCATGCCAGCTAAGCACCACTGGCATACAATTGTCCCAGGCTAGCAGTGGGATAAGGTCACACTGAGATTTCACCACAGTGAACAATTACCCATGGCTGGTGTGCTGTAATTGTGTGGAACCCCTATCCCCTGATCAGATCCCTTTCAGTTCTGGACCTGGAAAATGGTCCCAAATTTCACCAAACCTGCCGGAGTTGCAGAGAAGAGCCAGCAGATGCTTCTCTGCAGTTTTGGTGACTCTAGGTACTTGGGAGGCACTTTCTGAGGAGCCCCTTTGGGTGGTGGATAACTCAGAGGTCAATAACTCAAACATACTCAAATTACCTGGAGTAATTGTAGATGAGAGTCAGGGGAAACCTCTCAGAGATTTTGGTGTTTGTAGGTATAAGGGGTTTTTATAGCATGTTAAAGAGGAGATGAACTGACAAATTGATTTGTTGGTTTGTGGGAAGAAAAACATAAATTCATGATTTGTTAATCATCAACCTTGACAAATCACAAACCATGATGAGTCACCATTTTATTGATTTGTGCCCATCACTACAGTACTGTAGTTTCAAACCTTCTTTCTCAAAAACATCCCTCAAGCCCTATCGAGGAGAAATGGGGAGCAATTCTGCTCTGTTCTAAGAGATCCCAGCAGGCCTGTCCCTCTACCCAAATATTTATCAAAGCTATATACTGTGTATGCCCACTAGAAAAAACTAAGAGGGCTTCTCCAGTGTTTCTGTAAGAACAAAATTGGAGGTGTGATGAAGGAAAGGCAGTCCTACACGTGTGGCCTGCAGGCAAGAGGGAGAACAAAAGCGCTTTCTTCTCTGTTAAAAAAAAGTCTCTGTAGTTTGAGCCAAATATTTCTGTGCAAAGCTATTGTCTTTTCTCATGGAAAAAGGATATACAAGTACATCAAGAGGGCAAGAATGTTCAACCTGTTCCGAATATCTAAATAGGCATCCAGGGCTGGAAACCCATACAAACTGTTGCAAGATGTAGTGCATAGAGATGGGCACGACCAGGAAAAATTACGTTTCGAGTTGTCATGTGTCGGAGCCGGCCCGTTTCGGCTCGTTTCCATTTGTCGCGAAATTTTTCAAAAATTTGTTGTTTCGTTTGTCGTTTTTTCGTCTGTTGTTAGTACTGGTTTTGGGGGGGTAGCGGGCTCCTGGAGGCACCTCTCTGGGGTGGGTGCCTCCTCTGGCCCACTACAAAATGGCATGCATAGCCAATTGGATATGCATACCAAGTTGCAGTGGCAGGCAGAGGCACCTCTCTTTCGGGTGCCTCTGTGACTCACTGCCTGCCGGCATACGGTGCACTTGGGCTGGGGATGGGGAGGAGGAACAAAGTGAGAGAGGTCCCCTATGAGCGCCCTCTGGCTCACTAAGAAGGGAAGTGTACTTGCTGTAGTGCAATGCGAGTACACAGATCTGGCTTAGGGTTAGGGGTTAGCACAAGGGCTAGGCTTAGGGTTATGGGTAAGGTTAGGGTGAGTTACTGGGGTGCACCTCTGGGTGCCTCTCTGACCCACTAAGAAGGACAGTGTACTGGCGTATGGGTTAGGGTTATGGTTCGGGTTCGGGTTCGGGCTAGGGTTAGTGGGCTTTTTATGCCTGACTGGCACATCCCAGAAGTCTTGGTCAAAACCTGGCCAAGTGGCCATGCAATTGGTGGAATGGCTCCAAAAATTTGCATGGTCCACTCCCATGGCCAGCCCATCATTGCGCAGGTGTAAAAAAATAAAAATAAAAATAAAATAAAATAAAATCAATGGAGACGTTTTGTTGCAAGAAAAACCCACTGCTGCTACTATAAAAATTCAGGCAGTTTTAAAATAGCTATTTTCGCATGTTTCTGTGGTGCTTTGGTGTGTTTTTGGACCACGATTTCAAAATAAATATTGCGGTCGCCCCATTTTGGATCCCCCGGCCGCACCGCATGGCATGGCGAGCGAGTTGGCGAGACGACGAGGATGCCCCCCACCAGAGCAGCCCAGGACAGGAGAGGGGGGGAGGCCAGGGGACCCCCCCCCAGAAACCACCCCTCTGGTAGGTGCCCTCACTCAGGCAGGCATATTTTCGCCTGCTTTTTTGGCCGGGAATCGGGGTTTTTATTTTATTTTTAAAACTTTTTTTCTGTGCCGCGCCGCTTGGCAAGTTGGCGAGACGATGAGGATGCGCAGCCCAGGAGAGGAGGGGGGAGCCCCCCCAGAAACCACCCCTCTGGTAGGTGCCCTCAGGCAGGCATATTTTCGCCTGCTTTTTTGGCCGGGAATCGGGTTTTTTTATTTTTAAAACTTTTTTTTCTGTGCCGCGCCGCTTGGCGAGTTGGCGAGACGACGAGGATGCGTAGCCCAGGAGAGGAGGGGGGGAGGCCGGGGACCCCCCCCCAGAAACCACCCCTCTCGTAGGTGCCCTCACTCAGGCAGGCATATTTTCGCCTGCTTTTTTGGCCGGGAATCGTTTTTTTTTTTAATTTTTAAATTAAAACTTTTTTCCTGTGCCGCTTGGCATCGCGCGATCGCTGCGATGCCGCCAGGAACGACCACGACAAATCAGACCCAATTTTTCTTTAGTCGGTTCGAGTTCGAGTTCTGGCGGAGTAATTGTTGTTCTTCGTTTCGTTACGTAACGGAAACGAGGAACGGAAACGGAAACGAGGATTTCGCCAAGTTGTGCCCATGTCTAGTTTGGGACTACCTCTGCATTAGATGACTTCCAAAGAAGTAGCCATGTTAGTCTTTCTCAGTGTGTTGGTCAAATTAAAAGGGATGGGGGGAGAAAAACAAAATAAAACAGTGATGAAATGTTCTGGCTTAGAAGTTTGTTTCAGTGTCCGCTTTCATGGATCAAAATCCAGTTCTTCAGGCACAAAAAGAAAGGTTGTTTGAAGTACTGGATTTTGATCTACGAAAGCTCACACTGAAACAAACTTGTTAGCCTTTGAACTTCCACACTTTTGTCCTTGTTTTCCCCTTTCTCTCCCCACCCACACTTTATTTTTGCCAATATCAGTATTAAACTGACCATGTGGTGGAACTGAAGTTTGGCTGGAAAGTAAATGACCTCTAGGCAGTCAGAATGTTTTCCCTCCATCGGCAATCAAGTTCATGATATAATCTGCCCAGCCTACAGTCCAACTGTGTTCTGAATTTCATTTTTGCCAATAGCCCTCATACTTATGTAATCGTCTGGTAAGGGAGTTAGTCATAATCATAAACATTCTAATGTGGATTCAGAAAATCAAGCTGGTGGATCTTTCTCATATGCTGAACTTTGCATTTGCTTTCTGCCTTTACCCAAACTCCAAGGTCTCTATCCTATTGAAGATATCTACTGCACAAGTACCATTCTCTATGGAGAAAATATGTCCACCACTAGTAGGAGGAAGATTCTTTTTTTTTTGAAGTAGTTCCCACACGATTCATCAAGATCCAACGTTAACAGATATATGTATTAATGGTGAGAAGGAACTAATGCCAAAAATAAATTAATCTCTGTATTTTTAATGAGGATAGAAATAATAAAATTCCACTGTCAATTTACCACAAACATCCAGTTATGTAGCATATCTCTTAAGGCAAATGGTCATAACATTCATTTATATTCAAGGCTTCCCCTTGAAATGTGGAAATTGTTGCATTAAGGTGAGAGGAATTCCCTTTTCACAGATTACTGCCTCTACCATAAAAATCGCAATCCATCTTTGGATAATATACTTAACATGTGATCTAGTTGGCAGAGAAAACATATGCCTTCCCTCTTGGCTTTGCCTTTTTGTGTTTTCCCTTGTTTAATTTTTTTTCCAGTTTCAAGGATTGAAAATCCAATGGCGTTTACCACCTTAAGGACCTGTTTGTAGGAATTTATGCCAAGAAAACTCCATGGACATGGAGTCACGAAGAGCTGGTCATGACTGTAACGACACAACACACACATCCCAAATCAGAATTTAAAAAACCAGACACAAGTAGACTGAGGGTACAACTACGCAGAGAGGAAATGCACCTTCACTGGCATTCATTTGCTGTGAAGTCACACACCAACGAATTCAAGTGTTTTGGTTTATGTGGGCAGATTGATGTAGATCCAAGTGCTTGCAATTGTTACAGCCCTGCAGGTGGCACTCTTCAAGTAGGCAGTGAAAATGCTTCCACCTCACAGTTAAGCTGTTATCTTTTTTTAAAGAATGAAATGAAATGAAATGAAATGAAAAACAGGAGTGCTGCCCAGGAGGAAAAGCTTAGAAAATAAATAAAACAACACAGTGTTTTGGAGAGGTGGTTTGCTGGGGAAGTGTGTGCCAGTGGGTGCCCCATGGGTGTGTGTGCTCATGAGATAAGAGGGAGAAGGCAAGGGGGAAGGTGCTTGGTGTGTGCTTGAGGTCACATGCTTGTACTGAAAGGTTTCAACTTTTCTTTTTTAAATAGAAGGGTTTCTCCTGGGGAGGAAAAACTACAGTAAGTGGGGGGGGGGATTCCAGGTTGATTCATACCTCCCTCTGTGTTATCTTATCAATGTTTTTTTTTGTAAAAGTGAATCAGCCACCCCAATCCTTTCCCAGTTTTTTCCCTTAATGTGGTCACACCCTCAATTACAAATATATCAGGTTATTCACCTATTTTTACATCTTCTTCATAGTACAGCCTCTATCACATTTAAAAAAAATCTGTTCCTGCCAATGAAAGAAGACAGCAAAAGGTTATCTAACAAGATTTATGCTTTATTAATTGATGCTGCACAGAAAACCACTTCA
>JAWVWN010001050.1:0-14928 GCA_037367305.1 Phrynocephalus vlangalii | reverse complement strand
ATGAGAGGGGATTGATAGCTATGTTTAAATACTAGAGATGGGCACGACTCATCGAAATTTTCATTTTCGTTTTCATTTTTTCATTTTGTTTCGCAACGAAAATATTTTCAGAAGCAAAACGACAACGGAAACGAAATGAAAAATTTTGCCGTGTTTTTCATTTTCGTTACAGCAGACACATTGCATTGAAAAGAATGCTAACGAAACGAAAATTTTTCATTTTCGTTTTTGTTTTTTTGTTTCATTTCTTATGAAAACGAAAACAAAAAATTTGCAAAAAACCCCCCGAAAAACGAAAACGAACCAAAACGGACCCCTAAACGAAAAACAAAAAATTATTTTTTTGAGTCGTGCCCATCTCTATTAAATACTGTACTTGAAAGGATGTCACATTGAAGAAGGGACTGGTTTGTTTTTCATAGCTTCAAAGACTAGGATGCGGGGCAATGGTCCCAAATTTCAGGAAAAGAGATTCCATTTGAACATTAGGAAGAACTTCCTGATGGTTAGAGCTGTTTGGCAGTGGAAGATGCTGCCACGGAGGGTTTGGGAGTCTCCTTCTTTGGAGGTTTTTTAAGCAGAGGCTGGATGGCCATCTGTCAGGAGTCCTGTGATGGGGTTTCCTGCATGGCATGAGGTTGGACTGGATGGCCCTTGAGGTCTCTTCCAACTCTAGGATTCTATGGTTCTATGAAAAGAGATTCTATTTGAACATTACGAAGAACTTCATGACGGTGAGAGCTGTTCGGCAGTGGAAGATGTTGCCCCAAAGGAGGGTGGTGGAGTCTCCTTCTTCTTTGGAGGTTTTTAAGATGGTTGGACGGTGTCATCGATGCAACCAATATGGATTTGACAAAACTCTGGGAGGCAGTGGAAGATAGGAAGGCCTGGCGAGCTCTGGTCAATGGGGTCACGAAGAGTCGGACACGACTGAATGACTGAACAAGAAGAAGAAGAAGAAGAAGAAGAAGAAGAAGAAGAAGAAGAAGAAGAAGAAGAAGAAGAAGAAGAAGAAGAGGCTGGATGGCCATCTATCGGAAATACTGTGATAGGGGTTCCTGCATGGCAGGAGGTTGGACTGGATGGCCCTTGAGGTCTCTTCCAACTCCATGATCCTGTCCTGAGGCCTTTCTCTCATGAGTCAAGTCATGACTTGGAATAATCCCATTTTCAGATTCCATTTTACAGCATCTGTTAGCCACCAGCCTGGCCCCAAGGCTGAAGGGACTGGTTTGTTTCCCATGGCTTCAGAAACTTTTCAGCCTTGGGGCCCAGTGGACCCTTCCATTCCCAAGGAAGGGGGTTTCGCCCTCAAAATATTAGCAACGTTTTTGTGAATTTTCTAATAGCCTAAAGGTATCACCTGCTACACTTTTGTATTTGGTTTTCATGGTGGCTACACGGCTCCTCAACTTGTTTTGCTTCAATTGAAAATACTGAGATACCAGGAATGAGCCGTCCTCTCATACATGCCAAGGAAGAGGCAAATGGACCATCAACAGAGGCATGACAAGACTGCAACACTGGGTAATCTCTTTCCTTTTTATTTGATCCAATTGGCTACACCCAGTGGACTTTTCCAAATTCTATCCCAATCCTCAAATGAAATGCACGGGCCTTCTGCACCAACCCCCCTCCCCCTCTGCTGGCAAGGCAGGGGCCATTTGGCCTTGATGAGCCACATTGAGGAGAGGTGTGAATGTGTGTACGTGAGCCTGATATGTCTTTGAAAGGACTGGGACAATACAAACACCTCCCTCTCTTCATTTTGGATGCAGCCTAAGAACATCTAAGCTCTGAGCCTCAACTAAGAAACTGCCTGGCTTTTTTTCCATCTTGCCAAAGACTTTGCATCTAAGAAATAGCTCCTGGCAAATCCAGCTTTTGCCATGTTCTAACCTATTGGCACTGTTCTGAGGAAGAGGGTTTCGCCCTCGAAACATTGGCAACGTTTTTGTGAATTTTCTAGTAGCCTAAAGGTATTGCCTGCTCCACTTTTGTATTTGGTTCCCAAGGTGTGCGAGCCTTAACATTTAAAACATCCTGGCTGTGGAAGCCTCGCACAGACGGTGTGGAAAGGGTGCAGCTCGGCATGTTTTCAGAAACTTGTCTTAGCAGAAACTCTGCCCTTGAGTGATGCCTCCCCCGAGGACAGGTGTGATTATTCACCGCATAAGTGCTATGTAGGCAGCATCAGTGATCTCTCTCTCCCCCCTACAATGGGAAAAGGAAGCAACCTCGTCAATTTGCATCTTACTTCTCTTTGGGGGTTACCCAATGGGGCAACTGGGAAGCAGCGAAGAATCAGCTCCCTTGGTCAGAGTTCTGACCTTTCCATAAGAACATCAGAACCTAAGAAGAGCCCTGCTGGATCAGGCCAAAGGCCCATCTGGTCCAGCTTCCTGTATCTCACAGTGGCCCCACCAGATGCCTCTGGGAGTACACAAGACTAGATCTCTGTCTCCTGGTACCACTCCCCTGCATCTGGCCCTTGAAGGACCCCGGTTTTAAGCCTAGAGATGACCCATCTCCATCATGGTTTGTAACCTGTGATGGACTTTTCATAAGAAGAACATAAGAACATAAGAACATAAGAAGAGCCATGCTGGATCAGGCCAAAGGCCCATCTGGTCCAGCTTCCTATATCTCACAGTGGCCCCACCAAATGCCTCTGGGAGTACACAAGACTAGATCTCTGTCTCCTGGTACCACTCCCCTGCATCTGGCCCTTGAAGGACCCCGGTTTTAAGCCTAGAGATTACACATCTCCATCATGGTTTGTCACTTGTGATGGGCTTTTCCTCCAGGAATCTGTCCAATCCCCTTTTGAAGGCATCCAGGCCAGATGCCTTCATCACCTCCTGTGGCAGGGAGCTCCACAGACTAACAACGTGCTGGGTGAAAAAAATATTTTCTTTTGTCTGTTCTCACTCTCCTCACCCTCAGTTTGAGTGGATGTCCCCTAGTTCTGGTATTCTGTGAGAGGGAGAAGAGTGTCCCTCTATCCACTGTACTCACGCCCTGCATTATTTTGGGCGTCTCAATCTATCCCCCCTCAGGCACCTTTTCTCCAGACTAAAGAGCCCCAATGTTTTAGCCTTTCCTCATAAGGGAGGTGCCGCAGCCCAGTAATCATTTTTGTCACTCTCTTCTGCACCTTTCCCAGTTCCACTATGTCTTTTTTGAGATGCAGTGGCCAGAATTGTAACAATACTAGACTCAGCCCTCTCTCGTCTAAGGAGGGAGTAACTCTTTCGCCTGCCTCCAGATAGGTGAGGACAAGGAATCACATTCTTTTCTTCCTCAGCAAAGGGGCATCTGGCAGAATTATTGCGTTGGCGAGAACTGATTTGTGCGCAGACAAATGCCAACTGCCACACACCCTTGCCTGCTTCTTGCACAAAGCCACATCTCTCACAAATTGTGCCACGTGCTTACAATCAGGATGGTGGTTGTTTTGTTGAAACATTTGAAGCACCGGCTGAGTGACTGGCATCTTGCTGGACAATCCAACAGTCTTCCCAAGTCTGGTGTGTGTGTGTGTGTGCATGCACTCATGCAGGCATGCACCAGCAAAGATGGGCTGTTGCTGAAAACAATCCCGCGTCTCAGTTTGCTGTTTGATCTGTTCAACTAGAAGCAGTGAAACCTTTTATTCTTTCCCCTATTGATGTCTTGGAGTGAGTTATTGAGACTATAAGTGCCAGTTGAAGAGTGAGGGAAGGGAGGCATGCACTACTCTGGGGAACTTGAAGGTATTCTCCTCTGTTGCATCCCTACACTTGATCTGTGCAGCTAGAGGAATTTAACCAAAAATGGGAAACTTTGCCACAGTGACCAGCTCAGTGGGTCTGATGATCATAGGATCATAGAATCATAGAATCATAGAGTTGGAAGAGACCTCGAGGGCCAGCCAGTCCAACCCCCTACCATGCAGGAACCCCATCACAATATTTCTGACAGATGGCCATCCAGCCTCTCCTCCAAAGAAGGAGGCTGCCCACCCTCCTTTGGGGCAGCATCTTATTCCACTGCTGAACAGCTCTAACTGTCATGAAGTTCTTCCTAACGTTCAAATGGAATCTCTTTTCCTGTAGTTTGAAACCATTGCCCTGAGTCCTAGTCTCGGAAGCCATGGAAAACAAACCCGTTCCCTCTTCAATATGACATCCTTTCAAATATTTAAACATAGCTA
This sequence comes from Phrynocephalus vlangalii, assembly GCA_037367305.1. Taxonomy (NCBI): domain Eukaryota; kingdom Metazoa; phylum Chordata; class Lepidosauria; order Squamata; family Agamidae; genus Phrynocephalus; species Phrynocephalus vlangalii. The sequence goes on along the minus strand of JAWVWN010001050.1, from coordinate 10,733 downwards.
TCATATCCCCCCTCAGTCTTCTTTTTGAAAGGCCAAACATTCCCAACTCCCTAAGCCGTTCCTCATAAGACATTTCCTCCAGACCTTCAACCATTCTGGTCGCCCTCCTCTGTACCCGCTCGAGGTTGTCAACATCCTTTTTAAACTGAGGCGCACAGAACTGGACACAGGACTCCAGGTGGGGTCTGACCAGAGCAGGGTCCTGCCCTCCCCTCCTCCTCCTCCCCAGCAGATGCTCAGTAGTTTGTGTCCACTGTGTACCCATCGCTCAGTGTCCCTCTCATCAGTTTTTTTAGAAGCTTTCCCCTCAAAGTTTGGACCCCAGCGTCCCGCGGCTGCCTTCATGTCTACTGGCAAGGGAAAGAATGTGCAGCCAACGCAAATGGGTTGCTTGCAACTCTTGGTTTGCTTGACGCCACTATTAAAGCGAGCATTGAAGGGAGAAGATTAGTGATTAGTAGATTCAGGAGCTGATTACACCCAATTGAGTGGCCTAATAAACAAACACAGAGAAGATTTCGGCCGAAAGGCTCTTAACGTGTTTAGGCGGCCGCTCCTCGGACAAGGAGGCCGGTTTCTTGTAGGGACAGATGATTAATTCCAACACAGCCGCAATTACATTCAGTTAAATGATGCGTGCACCCCTGGAATAATAGTCTGCCAAGAGCCACTGTCTCAGAATACCCTGGGATCAAATCAATGATCCGGAGGGCTTTTGTTCCAATTAATGACACACGCGCACACACACACACACACATTTGGGAGGCAGGAAGACAGCGTAAAGCCAAGAAGGGTCTGAAAACACAGACTGCAAACCAGCTGCAGAGTGTGAGCGGCCGGCCCCGGGGTGGGGGGGGCAAGGAAAATACAGTGGACCCTCGTACAACAAACAGTTTGTATAACATAAAATTTGTACAACATAATAAATTCAGGAGTAGAGATGGCAGGACCAGAAAAAACGACGTTTCGAGTTGTCATTTGTCGGGGCCGGTCCGTTTCGGGTCGTTTCCATTTTTTCGCTATAATTTTAAAAATTTTGTCGTTTCCGTTTGTGGTTTGTCGTTTGGGTTGGGGTTGGGGTTGGGGTTGGGGTAAGTGGGCTCTGGGAGGCACCTCTCTGGGTGCCTCTGACGTCTGACCCACTAAGAAGGGAAGGGAAGGGAAGCGTAACGCGAAGCCGCCACGTACCATACATTATATTATGTTAGGGTGGGGGGTAAGTGGCAGAGACACCTCTCTTTCTGGGTGCCTCTGACTCACTAAGAAGGACAGTGTACTGGCATATGGGTTAGGGTTAGGGTTAGGGTTAAGGTTAGGGTTAGGGTTAGGGTTAGTGGGCTTTTTATGCCCTCTGGCACATCCAGAAGTCTCAGACAAAAACCTGGCCATGCGATTGGTGGAATGGGTCCAAAATTTGCATGGTCCCATCCCATGGCCAGCCCATCATTGCGCAGGTGTAAAAAAAATAAAAATAAAAAAAAATAAAATAAAATCAATGGAGACGTTTTATTGCAAGAAAAACCTACTGCTGCTACTATAAAAAATCAGGCATTTAAAATACCTAATTTTCAAATGTTTCTGTGGTGCTTTGGTGGGTTTTTGGACCACAATTTAAAAATAAATATTGCGGTCGCCATTTTGGATCCCCCCCACCGCATGACAAATGGAGACGACGAGGATGCCCCCCCCAGCCTGGTACCAGCAGCCCAGGACAGGAGAGGGGGGGAAGGCCAGGGACCCCCCCAGAAACCATCCATCTCTGGTAGGTGCCCTCACTGAGGCAGGCATATTTTCGCCTGCTTTTTTGGCCGGGAATCGGGTTGTTGTTTTTTTAAACTTTTTTTCTGTGCTGCTTGGCATCGGGCGATCGCCGCAATGCCATGAACGACAACGAAAAATCAGACCCAATTTTTCTTTTTCGGTTCGGGTTCGAGTTGGTTCAGTGTAATTATGTTTACGGTTACCCGTTACGTAACGATATCGAGAACCGACAATGGAAACGAGATTTTCGCCGCTCCGTGCCCATGTCTATTCCGGAGATAGGAGAAATTTGCTTAACAGAATCGCCTATGGGGTGAATCTGTACAATATAAAAATGGGATCACTCCGTTTTCAGTGCATTCCTATGGGAAATTTGTATAAAGGAAATTTTGCTTAACATAATTTCATTTTGAATGAATTAATTCCTTTATACAAGGTACCACTGTATTGCAGGGTGCAGCTTGTATGCAGGCTCTGTGGTGCAATGTGCGGGAGAGGGGGGGAGAAACCCTGGGGAGGGGGGGTACCATGAAGCAGCCGAGGCTATTGAGAGCAGAAGTGGATCCTGCTAGCTCTTAGACCACCCTTGCCTTAGCCGGAGAGAATGGCAACTGCCGTCCACCACCGCTGGCGGGCCAGACCTCACCCCTGACCTGGTGAGGAAAGAGGCATCCTTCCCCTTTCCCGAGTCGCTCCACCCTGGACCAGTGTTAGGACTTGCCCCGTTGATCCATGGAAGCTGGCACCCCACTCTGTGTTGCAGGAGGCGGCAAGCTGGGAGCTCAGCTCCTTGGCCATACCTCGGCCAACCTTCCGCCTGGGCTGGGAGTCCCTCTTAGAATCTGAAGAGTTAGAGAGACCTCGAGGACCATCTAGTCCAACCTCCTGCCATGCAGGAACTGCCATCACAGTATTTCCGACAGATGGCCATCCAGCCTCTGCTTGAAAACCTCCAAAAAAGGAGACTCCACCACCCTCCTTTGGGGCAGCATATTATTCCACTGCCGGACAGCTCTAATCATCATGAAGTTCTTCCGAATGTTCAAATGGAATCTCTTTTCCTGTAGTTTGAAACCATTGCCCCGAGTCCTAGTCTCTGAAGCCACGGAAAACAAACCTGTTCCTTCTTCAGTGTGACATCCTCAGCTCAGTGGATCAAAGGGTGCCGCTCCCATGAGACACACAGCTCCTTCTCCCTGGGGTCCAGCAGTCTCCCCTGGCAGGCAGGGGCAGAGGGTCAAACGATGGCTCTGGAATCAGCCCGGGGCAGGAAGAGGCTGCTCGCTCCTTCCTCACGTCTGCAGGTGGGCGAGGGGATGCTGGAAGAGTGGGAGGGAAGGAGGGAGGGCTGGTGAGCCCTGAAGGGTCTGCCTGGCTGGGGCTGACCCTGCTGCACCCTTGCCTGCTTGCCTGCCTCTGCCTTGGAAGAGGCAGTGTGGTTCACGCCAGGCACACACCACAAGGGTTGCCTGGGCCAAGTGGACGGGCTGAGCGGGGCCTGGGGGCTGCTGGCGCCTGACTTCCTCGCATGTTCCCTCTGCTGGGCTGGGGCTTCACCTCAGCAGCTCCATATCACGCGTTCCCCTGTAGCAGCAGGACCTGGACGGAGGAAGCAGGAAAAGGAGGCAGCCCTGCTCTTATTTATTTATTTATTTATTTATTTATTTATTTATTTATTTACCACCCATCTTCAGGAGGAACTCCAGGCGGTTACCAACACAATCAAGTATCAGGAACAAATACAACAATATAACAGAACAGAACAAGGAAATTATAAAATGAATGCACTGTACTAGTAATAATAAAACAAAAACGAAAATAAAAATTAAGAATAGATACTCTTGTCACCACCACTGCTGCAAAGCTGTGTCAGCCATATTTTGCACCCCTTAAAAAGTTTGCACCTGGGGGGGAACCACCCCTGTGAGGATACCCACACTGCACCACTGCCAGTATCCTATTGCCAATTCCAACCCGAGAGGGCACTCATAGAATCACAGAATCATAGAATCGTGAAGGGGCCTCTAAGGCCATCAAGACCAACCCCCTGTTCCAGGCAGGAATCCAAATCAAAGGATATCTGCAAGTGGCTGCCCAGAGTTCTCTTGAATGGCTTCAGAGACCAAGACATGGGGCAATCGTCTCAAACTACAGGAAAAGAGATTCAATTTAAACATTAGGAAGAATTTCATGATAGAGGTCGCTGGCAGTGGAATAATATGCTGCCCAAAGGAGGGTGGTGGAATCTCCTTCTTTGGAGGTTTTTAAGCAGAGGCTGGATGGCCATCTGTCGGAAATATTGTGATGGGGTTCTTGCATGGCAGGGGGTTGGACTAGATGGCCCTTGAGGTCTCTTCCAACTCGAGGATTTTATGATTATATGAATGCCTCTGGTGTTGGAGCGCCACCTCTTGATGTCATGAGTTCCATTGCCATACTCTTCTAACAGTTAGGAAGTTTTCCCTGATATTCACCTCAAAGCTGAGTTCTCTTAGCTTGAGCCCATTGTTGCACGTCCTGCAATCTGGGACGACCGAGAGCAGATCCTGACCCTCCTCTATAGGACCTTCAAATATTTGAAAAGTGCGACCCATCGTTCCTCAGCCATAAAATCATAGAATCATAGAGTTGGAAGAGACCTCAAGGGCCTTCTTTTCTCCAGGCGAAACACGCCCAAATCTTTCAGCCAATAAATGCAAATCCTTTTCAGTCTAAAGTTCAGGATTCCGATCGCTGTTTTAGAGTTGCACTTCTTCCACAGCTGCTTCACATCCAACCATAAAACAGCAGCCAGGTTCCTGACCTCCATCTAAGAGACAAACCTGCCTGGCGAAACCCCGTGCCAAAATCTAACAGAAGCTTGCCTAACAATCTCCCTGCCACAGGAGGTGGGGATGGCATCTGGCCTGGATGCCTTCAAAGGGGGATTGGACAGATTCCTGGAGGAAAAGTCCATCACAGGTGACAAACCACGATGGAGATGTGTCATCTCTAGGCTTAAAACCAGGCTCCTTCAAGGGCCAGGTGCAGGGGAGTGGTATCAGGAGACAGAGATCTAGTCTCATGCGCTCCCAAACGCATCTGGTGGGGCCACTGTGAGATCCAGGAAGCTGGACGAGATGGGCCTTTGGCCTGATCCAGCAGGACTCTTCTTATGTTCTTATGTTCTGATCTCTGTCTCTCCCTGTATATTTGGACTCTAGGTTTTGGACTCGAAATTCTTCACACTGGTACAAACCCGAGGAAGTGGTGTTTAATCCACAAAAGCTTGTTTATTGTAGGATTTTTAAAAGCAAGCTATAAAGGTATTGCCGATTTTTGCCTGGGTGTGTCCTATTCAGGCACCCCAGGCCACCATTGCCCAATGCCCATCCTTCCAGCTCAAGCGGACGTTCTTCAAGATGTAGGTGGATCTTCAGCCAAGCATCAGGCCTAGTGGCCACCCACTACTGGGAGGTCTCCTCTTCAGACAGGGTCTGCTCCTGCGACAGGAGATGAAAGGAGTCAAGGAGCCACTCCTTCTCCATCTGGACGGCTCAGCAAGAGTTAAGTGCATGATGAGGGATATGGTACCTGTCCATCCACCAAGGTGTCTTCATCCTTTATGGATGTGCCAATATCTTTCCTCAACGAGAGGGCTGTTAATTTTTCATGGAGGCCCGAGCATCTGTGGCCCACAGCCGTTGAATTTTTCATGGCCTCCCTCACACATGTCGTAGGCACCGGTCAGCAGAGGAGAATAATGCATTAATGCAGGTCGGATAATTTGTCAAAAGTTATGGAAAGAGAGAGAGAAAGGGGGAAGGGGACTCTGGTGCAGGAGAGGAAACCCGGTGATCCATCATTTATGAAATGAAGATGAGATTCTTTTGGAAAGAGTGGCTTGAATGAAAAGCAGGCCCAGGCGGGACCGAGAGTCTGTCCTGATGCTGCAGGAGGCCATTTCGCACCAGGAAACCTCAGAAACAGACCTCTAGGCCTCGGTAAGAAGGAGCACTTAAAATGATACACCCCGTGCTCTTCCTCAGGAACGGAATCTGCTTTAGAAGAGCAGAGACGGATGCTGCATTTCACAGGCCGAAAGTAGAGATGGGCACGAAACGAGAGATTTTTCATTTTCGTTTTTGTTTTTTCATTTCGTTACGCAACGAAAACGAAACGAATTTTTTTAAAAACAAAACGAAAATGAAAACAAAATGACCCAATTTGCCGTGTTTTTCATTTTCGTTGCAGCAGATGCATTGAACTAAAAAGAATGCTAACGAAACATCAATTTTTCATTTTCGTTTTCATTTTTTCGTTTCGTTACCTAACGAAACGAAAACCATTTTTTTTTGCAAAAAACGTCACAAAAACGAAAACAAACCGAAACGGACCCCTAAACGACCCAATGACAAACGAAACACCATTTTTTTGAGCCGTGCCCATCTCTAGCCGAAAGGTACACTATGTCACTAAAACGTTACTCTTGTTTGCTTAAAAATATTCTGCTTCCCATTTCAGTTTATTTATTTTATTTTATTTATTTATATAGCTTGTATGCCACCCACTACCCAGAGGTCTCTGGGTGGCTCACAATCAAAATAAGCAATTAAAACATCAAAATTACCATAAAATTAAAACAATAAAAATATGAATACAATGAATACAACACATTAAAACACTGCACTAAAATTGCCATCGGGACCCAAAATCATCAGTCAAAAAAACTTCTGGAACAGGAAGGTTTTTACTTTGCGCCAAAATTTCATCAACGTCGGCACGAGGTGGGTCTCACTCGGGAGGGCATCCCATAGTCAGTTGATAAACCCATCTACCCGGCATTCAATATACGTATGGAGCACTGCCAGCTGCCTGCAACAGATTTCCGTAAAATATCAGCCTGTTGTCAAAGAATTATAAAATAAAGCTCAACAAAGGAATACAAATCAAAGCAGATCTGACAAGTGCTTGTCCAAATTTCTCTCCCTACCTCCAAGGCAATTGGTTCCATGATCATACTACTCTAACAGTTGAGATATTTTTCCTGGTATTCAACTGAAATTTGGGGCCCTCTCACTTCAGCCCACAACTACATGCCCTGCACTTTGGGATGATCCATGGCAGATCCTCGTAAGAAGAGAGCCATGCTGGATCAGGCCAAAGGCCCATCTAGTCCATCTTCCTGTATCTCACAGTGGCCCCACCAGATGCCTCTGGGAGCGCACGAGACTAAATCTCTGTCTCCTAATACCACTCCCCTGCATCTGGTCCTTGAAGTACCCCAGTTTTAAGCCTGGAGATGACACATCTCCATCATGGTTTGTCACCTGTGATGGACTTTTCCTCCAGGAATCTGTCCAATCCTCTTTTGAAGGCATCCAGGCCAGATGCCATCACCACCCCCTGTGGCAGGGAGTTCCACATCACGCTGGGCAAACAAGCATTTTCTTGTGTCTGTTCTCACTCTCCCAACCTCAGTTTGATGGATTGCCCCCTAGTTCTGGTATTTCATGAGAGGGAGAAGAGCATCCCTCTATCCAGTTGACTCATGCCTTGCATTAGTTTGTATGTCTCAAAATCATATCCCCCGCCAGGCGCCTTTTTTCCAGACTAAAGAGCCCCAAATGCTGTAACCTTTCCACATAAGGGAGGTGCCCCAGCCCAGGAATCATTTTCGGCTTCCAAAATTTTTAGCCTCCCAGTAACCATTGGGGCTGCCCAAAAGCCCCTCACGTCCCCCCAGATAGTGGTATTTCTTCCTGGGGCAGAAAGGCAGGGAACGTACCATTATAGCATCATCCTTAACCTGACTCTAAGGGCCTTTTCACACGACCCCTAAGATCCACTGGCCACTTAAATTTGGACCAGAGATCTTAGGGGTTTGTCGCTGTTCCTGCGTTCCCACCCCCTCCGCACTCCTGGCTGCTGGCTGCGTGAGGGGAGGGAGAAAAAAAGGAAGAAAAGAATGCCGCTCACCTCCGTTCTGCCGTCCCGGCACTGCATTTAGATCTCTTAAAGGGGCGGGTGGGCAAAAAAAGAACAAACAGAAGCAAGGAGAGCCCGGCAGTCACTACTGTTATATCCGCATCAGGAATTTCCACCTCCAGAGAGCAGGTACCTGAAAAGTGCGCTGGGACGTGCTTAGGTGGGCGTGGTCGCACTTAATTATCTGTAAACTCTGGAGCTGGTGAGGAAACAATTTTAAGCTCCGGAGCAGGGAGCCATTTGCGGCGGAGTTTAGGGGTCGTGTACAAAGGGCCTAAGCCTCACTCTCTCTTTCCATATACGGTATAGGTATTTGTACTGCAGTTGCAGAATGTCGTACAGCTAGCTCGGTGTCGTTTTACTTTAACCTTGGGGGTGAGTTGGGTGGAGAAGAGGCGATACCACCAAAATTGCAGGAATAAATTACAGTTAATTACAGAGATAAAGGAAACATGAGCAAGACGATGAGAAGCTGCGAAGGCAGGAGAACAATCGAGATGAGTCAACACACACTTGAGATGCCGAGGATGTCTTTTGTGGCTGGCTCCCCTCCGGAGGTGGGGGAGCCTTTGGTATGCAAAGGAAGTGTTGCCTTGAGCATTGCTTCGAAATCTGTCTTTCAAAATCCTTTGGCAGTGGGGTGGGGGGGGTGGGGAGTTTCCCTTTTGTTTTGTTTCTTTGTCAGACCCCACCTGGAGTCCTGTGTCCAGTTCTGTGTGCCTCAATTTAAAAAGGATGTTGACAACCTCGAGCGGGTGCAGAGGAGGGCGACTAGGATGGTTGAGGGTCTGGAGGAAATGTCTTATGAGGAACGGCTTAGGGAACCGGGAATGTTTAGCCTCTCTAAAAGAAGACTGAGAGGGGATATGATAGCTATGTTTAAATATTTGAAAGGATGTCATATGGAAGAGGGGACTGGTTTGTTCTCCATGGCTTCAGAGACTAGGACTCGGGGCAATGGTTTCAAACTACAGGAAAAGAGATTCCATTTGAACATTAGAAAGAACTTCATGACAGTTAGAGCTATTCGGCAGGGGAATATGCTGCCCCAAAGGAGGGTGGTGGAGTCTCCTTCTTTGTAGGTTTTTAAGCAGAGGCTGGATGGCCATTATGTCAGGAGCACTGCCTGACAGGGGGTAGGACTGGATGGCCCCTGGAGGTCTCTTCCAACTCTATGATTCTATGATCCTATGATTCTATGATTTTATTTTATTTTCTTCTTTTGCCACGGGGAAATTTATTTGTTAATTTTTTTTCCTCTTCCTCTTTTGCCGCCCACGTCATCTTTGTGGAGGGTATTGTCTCTCCTTATTTTATTGGTATTCTTGCTGATTGTTTTCCCTTTTGTTGTTTTATTTTAACTGTAAAACCGGCCAGAATTCCGTCCGGAACATGGGCGGTATATAAATATAACAAATAAATAAATTATAAATAAATAAATTATTGGGCATTGCGTTTGTGACCGCCTGCCCTTTTCTTTCAACAAACGGGAAATTTGCTCCCACTCAAAATGGTGGCCGCTGACAATATCACTGGGAAAGATTTTGGGGGCATGGTGCTCACATGAATGGCATTGCCCCGGTCAGAAACTGGGGAATGGAAGACAAGCGGACCAGGGCATTTGAAAGTTGGAGAGGTTTCTGAGCAGAAGGCTCCTTCAGAAATCATGAGCGTTGAAGGAAACAAAGCCACTCCTATGTGAACATAAAAGCTAATCTATTTCCATTCTGAATGGTTGTGATTGCCATTAAGGTACAGACCTTCCTGATGTATACTGAAAGAAGCACAACGGATCAGGAAAGAGATCTTGGTGTGCTGATGGACAGCTCCATGAAGGTGTCTCCCCAATGTGTGGCAGCGGTGAAGAAGGCCAATTCCATGCTAGGGATTATCAAAAAGGGGATTGAAAATAAAACAGCCAACATTATAATGCCATTATACAAAATGATAGTAAGGCCCAATTCTGGTCACCGCATCTCAAGAAAGACATGGTGGAACTGGAAAAGGTGCAGAAGAGAGAGACTAAAATGATTACTGGGCTGGGGCACCTCCCTTATGAGGAAAGGCTAAAACATTTGGGGCTCTTTAGTCTGGAAAAAGGCTCACGAGGGGGGATATGATTGAGACATACAAAATAATGCAGGGCATGAGTAAAGTGGATAGAGGAAGGCTCTTCTCCCTCTCACAAAATACAAGAACTAGGGGACATCCACTCAAACTGAGGGCTGGGAGAGTGAGAACAGACAAAAGAAAATACTTTTTAACCCAGCGTGTTGTTAGTCTGTGGGACTCCCTACCACAGGAGGTGGTGATGGCATCTGGCTTGGATGCCTTCAAAAGGGGATTGGACAGATTCCTGGAGGAAAAGTCCATCACAGGTTACAAACCATGATGGAGATGTGTCATCTCCAGGCTTAAAACCAGGGTACTTCAAGGGCCCGATGCAGGGGAGTGGTATCAGGAGACAGAGATCTAGTCTCTTGCGCTCCCAGACACATTTGGTGGGGCCAGTGTGAGACACAGGGAGTTGGACTAGATGAGGCTTTGGCCGGACCCAGCATGGCTCTTCTTATGTTCTTATATTCTTATATCCAGGAGGGAAGGCTGGTCCGTACTGCATTTCTGTGTTTCCTTGGTGGTCCGTGCACACAGAGCCCCAGGTTCATTCCGTAGGATCTCCTCCTGGACCTGGTAGAGATGTCACAGGGAGGTGAAGCCGACTAAATGCTGAACAAAGATAACTGCCAGAGGTTGGGAGTTCAATCCCTCACTGGGCTTCCTTCACAAGGGGTTGGATTTGATCATCCATGGGGGCCCTTCCAACTCTGCATGCAATGCTTTCTCACCATGTAGTACACAAGACAGATTTCAGTTGAAGATCAGGGCAGTAAACTTCCTAACTGTTAGAGCAGTACAACAATGGAACCCATGACCTGTCGAGATGCTCCAATACAGGAAGCATTTAAGAGAAAGCAAGGCCACCACTTTGCATGTATCCTTTGATT
>JAWVWN010001049.1:0-89396 GCA_037367305.1 Phrynocephalus vlangalii | reverse complement strand
ATGGCCCTTTTTTTTAAAAGATGTAGGTAGTGGCGGCTTGGCCAACAGGTAGCGGGAGTTGGAGACTGGAGGAGACATGCTTTAGAGGCTGCTGCAAAGAGGTTTGCCTTTCAATGTCTAGCAATCTAAGCTTTAACAGCCTATAAGCCTGCATGAAAGGTAGTGCTCCAGTTGATCGGGTGAAATGCCCAGGGCCATAATTCTTTGGAGAAACCGTTTTAAGGCCGGGGGGAGAAAAAATGGTCGGAGAAAATGCCCTCTATCAGAGGGTCTTTGTGTGAGATAAACAAATTCTCAGAGTATTTGAATTGTCTTAGTTGTGCCTGAGGTTCAATCTGCTGAGTCCAGCCCCCCAGACAGAGGGCTACGTAAGGTACACAATGTGAACTGCCAATATTTTATAAAGAAAAGCGGATTGAAGCCTTTCAACCAGTGGATTGATGGCATCCAGCCAAAGTGGTTACCCCATATAGCAGTTGGGAGATTGCACCTTGGCTTTGAAGACCTGCAGAGCACTGGGGATATGTTGGTTTACCCATATATAAAAGAACTGGTAGATAGCTTGGATGGTCAGTCTGGCTGAGTTGATAGCGATATGCCTGTGTCTGGCCCAGGTTTATGATAGAAAAAATTTAAATCTAAGTATTTAAAAAATTTCTTTGACTTGTATTGCTCTCCCGTGGAAAAATCCAAGAATGGAGTTTCCAGGTCTTACTGAAAACAACTATTTTTGAACTTACTATAATTTTACCCATTTTTAAAAAAAGGGGGGTAGAAACAATGCCGGGTAATTATAGACCAATCCGCCTGCTGTCCCGTCGTGGGCCAAGGTATATGCTAACCACCTGCTGATTTGACTCAACTCCTGGATAAAAGATAATAACATACTTGGGCCAGAGCAAGCAGGATAAACTACAGTGGATCACTGTTTGATTTATCTCATCTTATAGCCAGCAAACTGCCCATACGAAGAGTCATCTTATGCTGCCTTTTTTGATCTTAACACTGCATTTGACTCTGTAGACCCGGAACTTTTATGGGCCAAGTTACGGGTGCCGGTTTAGACAGAGACTGCTTTTTTAAAATAAGGTTTACATACAGAGAACACTTGCTGCTTTCGATTACCCAGCGAGGGTGATTTTTCCCAGCAGCTTTTCCCCAAATTAAATCGAGGAAGTTAAACAGGGTTTGTTTTTTTCCCCCCCCCAACCCCCCTATTCAATTTTTACATCAATGTTTTTGCCCTCTATTCCCTGGGGATTTAAACACCCACCTCCCCCCGGGTTTTTGGGCCCCCCCTTTTTGGCAAGTCCCCAAATTTTTCCCTTTTTTGAAGTCGAAAGGGTTTACTATTTTCCCCCCCCACACCAAGATGGGTTTTAAAGTTGTTTAATGGGTATTAAAATGTTTATTTTTTCCCTTTTCCCTCTGCTGTTGCCCACCCTTATAGGTCCTGAATGATTTTGTTAAGTTTTGCCCCAAAATTCCAAAAAGCTCTTTTAGATGAGGGGGCCGGTTTTGTTTGCTTTAAATTTGTTTTTAAAAAAAAAAAAGGGCAAAATTTGTGAGGGTAATGTTTTTTTGCCCCTTGGTGTGTATGTTAAACCTCAATTGGATGCTTTTTGACAATTTGGGAGTATTGCTTTTGAAAATTTAGAGTATGATTTTGGGAATAAACCCCTCTGATAATCTGCTCCCCCGGGGTTTCTCCCTGGTTGGTCCCTTCTGAGAGGGGGGACATCCCTAAATATTTGGAAACGGGCCAAAAGTGAAATTTTGCAAATTGGAAAAAAAGGGTTTTATTTTAAGGAAATACAAAAAGGTTGGGTTGCACTGTCGTTAGCTCACTGGTCATGACAACATTTTTTTCCATATGAATTATTAAAGGTTTAGGGCCAATTAGAGTCAAAAAAACCCCTGAGCGTCATCTAAAAGGGAACAGGGAAAGGGGAAAAATTTTTTTGCCCCATTATTGCCCTTTTCGGGAGGACTTTTACCCATACCCACTGGGGAATTTCTTTTTAAAATTAAGCCCCTCCCCAAGCTGAAGTATTTAATTTTTGCACTGTGTTTACGGGAAAATCTGCGGTTTGAAAAAAAGGAGACGGGCAAAGAAAGCGATTTGAAACTTTAAACACATTATCCCCCTTTCCCAATTTGTAATAGTTTAGAAAAAAGTCCCGGGGTTTGCAAAAGCTAAAAAACATGTGTTTTGGCAGCAGTTGCTTGGGGGACAGGCAAAAAAAATAAAACACAGAATCCCCCCCCACGGGGAAAACGGGTTTGAATTATAAAACAGGCCCAACAGCTTTTATTTTTGGGAGCCCCTCCCAAAAAAAAAGGTGGAAACAGCACAGGGCCTTTTAAAATCTAAAGGGGCCAGGGTTTCATTATGAGCCTTTCCAGTTTTTTAACATTTTCAGGAGGGAAAACCCTTTGAAAAGGGGTCAACAGTTTAGGGGGAAAACTTAAAGAAGCAATAGGGAAAAAGGGCCCCAAAAAAACCATGGGGCCCCAAAGGACTAGGGAAATGTATTTCCCCCCTCAGGCTGAAAATTTTGTTTCTCTTCTGAGGGATTTTTAAAGGGAAGGGGAATACAACCATTTTTTTTTAGGTCCCTTGTAAATATCCAACCAGTGTTGTAGTAATTTTTTAAAACTGTTTTCCCTTTTTTTTATTCCCCAATGCTTTTGATTAAAATGTTTTTGTGATTTATACCCAAATTTGGGGTTTTTGGGTTTGTTTTTATTTTTTTAAGAGGGCCCCCCTTTTTTAAGTCACCCTGAGTTTGTGAAAAAACCGGGGGAATAAACTTAATAATTAAATACAATAAACGAAAAACCCGACACCCAAGGGTTGATGAAGCAAAAAAATACTTAGAAACCCTCCTAAGTAAAAAATTCAGGCCCAGAAAGCATTGCACGGGCTTTCCCTTAATGGCAAAACCTTTTTAAGAATTTTTTGCCCCAAACAGAGCGGAAGGTGGTGATTTTTTTCTTTTTTCCATATGCCCCATGTTGTCCTCAACACCCCTTAACCCCAGAAGGGGTGGGGAACAGTTGGGGAAACCTCCATTGGGGGGGAAAAAAAGAGGGAATAGCCCTATATTTTTGAGCAGAAGTCATTTCGTTATTTTAAAAATTTAAACCCGGGAAATTTTAAATCACATTCATATTTTTTCCCTGGATAAAGGGTTCATAAAAGAAATCCTAGGGAAAAAATATTGCTTCAACATTTTGTTTTACTTTTGATTTTTTTTTTTTCCTTATGAAAATATTTCTTTTTACTTTGCAAGCTTTTTAACTAAAATTCTTAAAACCCATTCTTTAAAATAAACCATTTAAAAAAAGCACTCGGGCTTTTTTTTCCCTGTGAATTTAAATTTTTCCGTACTAACAAATTTGGGTTTTAATTTGATAAAAGCATTTTTCCCACCCCATTTTTTTTTTTTAAAAAACAAAGGGTATAAACTCCCAGGGTTGGTTTTTCTTTCTTTTTTTTTAAAAAAATTTAAGCAAGTTTATGTACTCCCGGGTTTTTTTAGACCCACCCAAAATAGGCCAATTGAAAAATTTTTTTAAAAAAGGGATTTTTCGGGCCCATGAATGGCCCCTCTGGCTCAAACAAAACAGCAAACGAATTTTGGTGTTTTGGTTGACAAAAATTTTGGGGAAAAGGTCCAAATTTCCCCCGCCCCCCCTGATTTTTTTGGCCCAAAACTCCCGAATTCAAAAGTTAGATTGGGAGTTGTGGTAAAAAACTCGGGGAGGGACATTTTGTTTTAAAAATATATTTCCCATAACCCCATAATTCATCACCCTTACAAGGGCCCAACGGGTTAACTTTCCCAACCCTTTGGCCCTATAATGGTAGCCGGCCAATATAAAAATATAGGGTACAAGTTCCCCAAGTGTTGCTGGATATTTGTGTTCCTGGTGTTTCATCAACAATTTACCTAGCGTGGTAAAATGTTTGGGAAAATTTTGTGCATTTTTTCTGATTTCCTGGGGTTTAAAAAAGGGTTATTGTATTCCCCCTAAAAAAAAGGAAAAAAAGGGAGCAAAAAAGTTTTTGAAGTCCTAGACCCGGGGGCCCATTGAACAAAGGGTTTTTGGGATGTTATAGGATTAATTTTGGGGAAAAAACTAAAAATTAAAGGGGCTAAGTATTTTAAAGTGGGGTTGGGAGAACGTAGGGGGTTATTAAAAATTCCCAAACGTGGGAAAAATGTTTGGTGGGGAAAGTTTAAGGGAAAAATAAAATGCAACTTTTCACACAGAAATTAAAACATTTTGGATTTTTATTTGCGGGGGGCCAAACTGGATAGCTTTTAAAGGGGGATTAAAAAAATTAATGGCAAAAAAAGCTAACCGCAAAAGGAAAACTCCCTAGTCACATTCCCTTATCTTTTTATTTCTGGGATCTGGGTTTATTTGTTGTTAAAAATACCTTTAAAAATGAAGGGATGCAATTAAGCCTCACCTAAAAATTTGAAAATGGGTAAACCCCAAACTAAACCTCCCAAATTCCTATCAGAATAAAAACATCTAAAACTTCAAAGGGGAAAAAAACCCTTTAAAAGCCATTGACAAATAATTTCCCCAAAAAAAAATTTTGTGAAGGCTTCTGTAAAAACTGAGAATCTTGCTTTTAAACATATAGGGAGAGCTAAGTTATGCATGAACTTCCCACTTAAATTTTTTTAAAAGGGTAAATGTTAAATGTACAAAATGTCTTTAAATTGCTATTTCTGTGCTTCTTAAATGAAAAACTAAAATTTGTATTCTCAAAGGCTTTTAAAAGGACCTATTTTTAAAACATTGCTTTTAATGCCCAGCTATTTCCCAAGTTGGGAGAATGATTCTTGAAAACAGAAAAGGAGTTGCCATGGGGACCCCCTTCACCCCTGGTAATAGAAAAAATTTTTACAGGGGAATTTTTTAAAAAACAAGCTCTGGATGCGCCCCCTTTGCCCCCACAGTCTTTTTTCCTGATACATGTATGACAAAAATTTGGGAAAAGCCCAAGGTGAAAAATAAAACTGGAAGAATTCCAAAAAACTACCTGAACAATATCCCCAAAAAATAAAAACTTTTTCACCATGGAAAAGGAAATACGGGGTGGTACCCTGACTTATGACAATGTGCACCTCCCCCCCCCCATGAGGGGGGGTTTTGGGAGGGGGAAATGTGCCTTTTTAAAAATTCCCCTTTTAAAGGGCCACGGGGGCCCAGGGTCCCCTCTTTCAAAACCACAAGGAAGCAAAAGAGGCATTGCCCCCCATTTTTAAAACACCCCACGCTTTAAAAAAGTAAAAATCCCCATAGGAATGCCATTGAAATTGTTTGTCTGGAATGGATTAATTTATTTTAAAATTCACTCCTAGGGGAAATTTGCTCCCTCACTTACAAGTTCACTGACTTATGGCATTCCCTTGGAACAGATTTATTTTCAAAATTAGGGGGTTTTCCACTGTAAAAGGGGGTTAACTCCCATTGTTAGATGTCATGGTCATACGGCAAACCGGCCCTTTTCCAAATTTAAAAGGACCCCAAGGTCTACAAAAAACCCACCCACACAGATGGTAACTACAAAAAAAAAATTCCAAACCACCACCCAGGGACAAAAAAGAGGCTAAAATCAAAAAAATTGTGGAACCATCCCAAACCAAAAAATTTTATGTGCTGAATTCCTCAAATACTGAATCGCCACCTGATTTGGGGCCCTACGGGAAAGGGCCCTTTTTCCCAAGAATGTTTTTAAAAAAGAGCCTAAATCAAAAAAAAAAACCCACCAAATTGGAAAGAAAAGCACCCCCCAAAAAACAAAAAAAAATTTTTTTCTGCCATCCATAAAAGGAGTAAATGGGCCCGGGATGGAAAAAGTGTTTAAAAAAGCACAACCTTAAAAACAATATTTTGACCCCCCACAAAAAAAACAGTTCCCTTTTCATCAGCAAAGGACAAGAGGGAACCCACCCCGCCACTGCAAGAATAAAACGGGTTCCTTGTAGTTGGGGGCCAGGTTTATTGGGCCAAAAAAAAAAAGGCAGTATCCAAAACCGGGAATCAAAAGAACATGAAAGACCCCTGGCAGACAAAAACACCTGAAAAATTTTCCCAGTAGCTGAACACAAACAAAAAAAGGGACATAAAACCTTCTGGGACACAAAAGGGTTTTACGGGGAACAACACAAACCCAATCACTATGTCGGGGACTACACAGGAAAGCCCTGAAATCCACAAAATAAAGCAAGTTTAAAAAAAAAAAGAAAAGAAAGTCAAAAAATTTCAACAAAGCCTGGTTTCCCCCGTATAAAAAACTACACCCCCAAAAAGAGATCAGACCCCTCAAGGGTTTTCCCCCCCACCCACAAGCCCCGGGTTTTGATCAGTTCACAAATTTGAAACAGAAAAACAACACCCATGGGCTAAGAGAAGGATTGTTGCTCCCCCTTGATTCCCAGTGAAACTTTTTAATCCCCTTCCATCACAATCCCAATGACAAAGTGCCCCTAGGGCCCCCCTGCATACCCCAAAAAGTTTCCCCTTTCCCCACAATTTTTAAAACCAACAGTCTCACCCATTTAAACCCCCTGAAAGCACAAAAGGGAGAACCCTTGGGTTCCTTTAAAGATTCTTGTCCTCTGAAGATGCTGGCCAAGGGGCCCTGGCAAAAAACTTTCAGGAAGAAAAAAACTTCCAAAAACTGGCCCCCAAAACAGCCTGAAAAAACTCAAAAAACCCTTAAAAAACAAAAAATTTTACTTATAGGGTTTTTTTTGTCTGAGATATTTTTTTCTCTTGTGTAATAACTTTGTCTGTTTTGGATGTTTTGAAATCAAAAATAAGATGGGTCAAATCAAAAAAAAAAATTGTGATTTTTTTCCCAGTTTGTAAATTCCATTGGGTTGACAACCATAAAGAAATGAATTTTTTTTCCCTTAGAGTTTGGGATAAAATCTTTTTAAAATTCAATTTGCCTTTTTTTTTTTTAAATTTAAAAAACCTTTTTAAAATGGAACCCAAGGCCCAAAAGAGATATTTGCCCTGCCCAAAAAAGTTTTCCCCCAAAACAGCTTATAAACCCTGAAAAGTTTGGTGAAGTGGGGTTTTTTGGATATATGAGTTTTTATCCCCTTCCAAAAATAAAACCCTCAAAAAAAGGTGCCCCCCCCTCCCGGTTTTTCAAAGGGGCCCACCAAAAAATGTAGGGAAGATTCTACCAACTCTCCTCTTTTGTGAAGTTTGGGGTTTTTCCTGAGCCCTGATTTTTAAAAAAACCTACAAAGTACCCTCCCTGGAAAGTGCCCTTTAGCAACTTTTTTAAAGGAAAACCCCAAATTTTTTAAAACCAAATTTGAAGGGAATTTTTAGGGGGAGAGTCAGAGGAAGCTTTTTTGTGCAAGTTGCGGTCCCCTAGGTGCCTTGGGAAAAAACCTTTCTTGTAGGGGTTCCCCTTTTTTGGGGGAAGGTATAATTCAAAAAGAAAGACATCTCCCAAAAATAAAACCCCCCCCCCCCCCCCCCCCCCCCCCCCCCTTGGCGGGGGAATTGTAGAAAAGGGCCCCGGGGGAAAGCTTCTCTACGGTGAATGGGGCCCTTTTTTACCCCCTTATCAAATAAAAAAAATAAAAACCAGTAAGTCATCCATTCAAATCTATAAAAGGGTTTTTCAATTAAATTTGCATTTTGTAATTCAGTCTTTAAAAGTAATCCCCCTTTTTAAAACCCTTAAAACTAAGGGGTTATGAGCCCCTCTTAAATTTTTCCCCCCCCCCCCCCCCCCCCCTTTTTTTTTTTTTTTTTTAAAATTCCAGTTTTTTTTTAAAAATTTTTTGGGTCACAAAAACCCCAAGGAAAAGGATCAACCCAGGAAGAAAAGTAGCACATCATTTGTATTCAATGTGTTCCCTCCCAAAATTTCCCCTCGGGTCCTGAAAGTTTAATTTATGTCTCCAAAAGGGGCAAAAAATAACCCCCCCAAGGGAAAAATTAACCCTGCCCAAAGACTCGGGGTTCCCTAGGTAAGATGGCCTATGGCTCAGATATACCCTTGTCGGGGGTTTTCTCCCGTTGAAAAAGTCTTTGTTTCCCCTTTTGAAAGCAGCCCCCCCTGTGGGAGTGGAAGAATTTCCCCCTGAAGATCCCCTGAGTCACTCCCCCTTTCCCAAGCTGCTGGAGGGAACTACGGGCCCCAAAAACTCCATCTGGGCCCCTTCCCTTAAAAGACTTTAAAACCCCTTCAGTCTCGGGAAATGGTTTTTGGGGCAGGGGGGTTTCTGCAAAAGGTTGGGTTTTTTTCCCCAAATTATTTATTAAAAGTATAAGCCATTTTTTTCGGGCCCTTGTTTTTGGCTGGGAAAAAAAACCCCTTTCACCCTTATATTTGAGTCAATGTTTCCCGGGGTTTTTTGTTGGGGGGGGGGGAATTAGGTGTTTCCAATGGTTGGGGGCCGGGAAAAAGGGCAAAATTGGGGAAAAGGGTGCAAGCTATAGTGGTGTCTTCCCCTTCCCAAATAGGGATTCCAATGAAAAAGGTTTAGGGACCCCCGCTTTGGCTTCAAAATTCACCCCTCTTCCCCAAAAAGGTTTTAAAAAATTTCAGGGGGTTTCCCCAAAAATCGCTTTTTTTTAAGGTTACCCCCCGCTATTTTTTTTTTGGTGTCCCAATGGTAATTTAATTTTGAGTGCAGGGTTTTTAAAAATTTTCCCCCTAAAAAATTTTTTTTTAAAAAATATGAAATCAAAATTTACCTTCCCCTTGGGAAATCCATTAGCGGGGGGTACCTTCCTAAGTAAAATTTTTGGGGAAAACCCCCTAAAATTTTAAAAAAGTTTTTTATGGGGTTAAGGGACTTTTTTAAATGAAGCCCAAAAAGGGGGCTGGGGGTTGAAGGGCCCAACGGGCCCAGGGAAATGGGGAGGAATCAGAGAGTTTACTCTATGGTATTAACTCCCAAATTTGCCCCCAAACCCCCAGCACATTTTCCCAAATTTTACTCCCCCAAGCCCCTTTAAACCCTGGGCCCCGGGGTTTTTAAAATGTATATACCAAAATATATGGAAAAATTTTCCCCTTCAGTTTGAAAAAATTTTTGAGTCAATAGTTTTCATTTTTGGGGGGGTTTGAAAATTGGGGGCCCCCTTTTTTTGTTTCCCGTTTTTTTACCCCGGGTTTTCGGCTGGGGGATTCTTTCTCGGGTTTTTTTGGTTTTTTTAATCTTTTTTTCTTTCCTGGGTTTTTTTTATTTGGGTTTTAAAATTAAATTTTTTCCGGGGTTCCCCCTCTTATTTCTTTTAAAAGGGGGGTATAGCAAAAATTGGGTGCATGGGCCCCAAAAAAGTTAAAAAAATTTTATGTTTTTTATTTTTAGATTTATTTTTCCCCAAATTGGCTTTGGGACTTTACCTAAGCCCACTGTCTACACTCTGCTTTGTTAATGGGGCCAATCTTTCCCAATGAAGAAATGAATTGCTTTGTAAAAGGGGGCCTGTTTTTGGTTTAAAAAACCCCGGTTCACAAAAAAGTTTTTAAAATTCTGTTTTTTCCCAAGAAAAAAGACTTCATTTCTGTACAAAAAAGAAAGGAGGGGTTTGAGGAAGCTTGGTCCCAAGGGGGGGACTGTTAGTCTCCCCAACAAGTACTGGGAAAGGGACCCACTTTTTAAATCACCACTAAAGTCATAAAGTTCTTTAATTTTTGGGCTGTTACGTTTTCCCAGTTAACTAAGGAAGTTGGGGTGAGTATATAAAGGAGGGGAAAAAAATTAAAAATGTTGACTTAAAGGAAATGAAAAGGTATTGTACTAATAACCCCCACAAAGATTTAGGGGGGAAAAAGTTTAAGATGTTTTTTGGATCCAGGGGAACGGGTAATTGAAAAAAACTAAGAAGGGAAGGGTAAAGAGTACCCATTTAACAATTTCTTTCCAAATCTCAACAATATGTAACACTATGTGACTTGTTTGGGTAAATTTATTTAAATCGTTATTTGACTACCTTTGGTAACTTCCCCCAGGTTACTAAACGTTTTTTAGCTACCTTTCTCTAGTGTCATTTTTAAAACTTTAACATTAAAAATTCTTGTGGGAGATTCTCAGTCAATCCAGGGTGAGGTTTGAGTTGGATTTAAATTGACAAAAGGACCTTTATGGGATCAAAACATATAGCTAATCAACCAAGGGGAAGTTTTCTCCCATTTTTGGGGGCGATTGGAAAGGGAAAGGTTTCCCCGGGGTATAGTTCCCCTTTGATTCCACCTCACCTTTGGGGCCCCGAATAGGCTCATTAGATGGACAATGGCCTTTCGGGTGGTGTTGGGGAAAAGTCACCCCAAATGCGGGCCTTTTTCTCAGAAACCCCATTAAGTATGGTCATTAACAGGGGCCCCTTCCATTTGCATCTCGAACAGAAAGAAAGCCAAAATAATCCCACTGAAAACCCCGGGCCGTACTTTTTCTTAGTAAGATAAAAAAACACACTCAGAAAAAGGAATTTTTTTCCCCAAATTATTCTTTCCCCATTTAAGAAAATTTTATTCTGAATAGTTTCTTTTTTTTTAAAAAAAATTTTGTTGAGCTGTATTCCCAGATAAAAATTTGTGGGGAAAACACCCTACTTTATGTTAAGACAAACTAAAAAGATTCTTTAAAAGCAAAAATAAGCAATTTAACCATAAAGACTTTTTCCCCAGGTCCCTTTTCCCTGCACCAAAATTAACTCAAATATGATACAAGTTCCAAATATGATCCAACTTTAAAAACTGTATCCCCCCCCCCCCCCCCGGTTATGGGGCCCCAAGATAGTGCCCCTTGCTGATAAAACCCGGATTCTTCTTTACCAAAATGTTTTAAGCTTTTTCCCATTTTTAAAAATTAAATTTAAAAAAAGGGAAATAGATTTGCCTTATTTCCCATAGCGATATTCGCTTTTTTTGAAGGTTTCAGAGGGGGGTTTTTGGCCCTTCATAAATTTTGGAGAACGGGGGCATTTTTAAAGGGAATTTTGCCCCCTTCTTGTTTTAAATTTTAGCGGGTTTTCCAAAATATTTTTTAAAATTAAATAAAACCCCTTAAAAAAAATTTTTAAATGGTGTTTTCCTAATTTTTTCCCGGGTTTAAACAGGGTGGGGATCCTTTTTGTATCCCTTTTGCCTAAAAATAGAGGGCTCCACAAATTCAAAACGAAACAAAAAAATTTCTAAAAATCCCTTTAAATGTAAAAACTATTTGTGAAGGAGCAAGCTTTTACCCTTTTTCTTACCCCTAGTTTGCAATATATGGAGGGAAATCCAAAAACTAAATGCAAAATTAAAATTTGGCACAGTCCAAACCGGTTACATCATCCCGGAAAAATTTACCAAAACCAAAATCCCCATTTTTTTCCCTCCCTACCCCTTAGCAAAAAATTTTGAGGTTTAGAAAAGATAATGAAAAGACTCTTTTTGTATTTTTTTTAATACAGCTTTTTTAAATGTTATATTTTCAATATAGGGTCTCATAAAAAAAGGCCCCTTTTTTATTTTGTTGGATTAAAAATGTCATCTCTTTTGGACTAAGGTTTTTGGGCCTTATGGTTTAGGTAGCCCAAAAAGCATTGGGGAAACCCTTAAAAGTTTGGGCCCATTATGGGGGGGTTAACATTCTGCCCCCAACTTTAGAGGATTGTATGTAAATTTGATACCGATGATGCTAGGGGGCTACTTCCCTTTACTTTCTTAAATTATTTTAAATTACTTTTTTTCCCCTTCCCTTATTTAAATTACTTACTTTTACTTATTTACTTACTTACTTATTTTAAATTTTACTTGGTTTTTTATGTGCCCTATCTAGTTTGCAGGCCATTTTGTATTTGCATTTTTTAAAACCCTTTTGGGTTCTTCATTTTTTTATATTTCCTTTAAACCGGGCCCTTAAAGGGTTTCCCCCAAAATTTAAACCCCTTTACCTGTTTCTTGGATTGTTAAAAATCTTTTCTCTGCCTTCCCTAATTTTTTCCCAAATTTTTCTAGAAACCCACCCAAAGAAACGCAACAAGAAAAATCACAAAAAGAAAGTCCCAGTAGAGTTTGCAGGATGATTGGGAAAAAATTAAAAAGCGGGAAAAGAAGGGAATTATAAAGAAGGGTGGACCCTCACTATCATCCTATTTTTCGGTTTGAAAATGAAACCAGGGGTTCCCCCACCACTCTTCCCCCTCACCCCTAAGAAAAATAGTTGCAAACAAAGCAGCATCTGTATGAAAGGAGAAAGTGAGATGCCCCTTTCTGATCCCCTTTTGACTGGCCCAAACTATTGCCAGCAGGGTTTTTGTAAAAAACAAAAAAGGGAAGCTTGTAGAACGGCAGCCTTCAAAAATAACTCTCAGAATTGAGGGAATTTTAGTATAAACGGGATCAGGATGATTTTTTGACACAGCCCGGAAAAGTGTTTTATGGGGGTTTCCTGCAAAAAATTTCATTGGGGGGGGGGGGGGAGGGCCTAAAATTACCATAACTTCAATAATTGGAAAAAAATACCAAAGGGCCACTTTCCCTTTTTCGGGCCCCCCTTTTAAGGGATTTAAACAACAGCAATAGTCTGAAATTTAATTTAATAAATTGGGGCCCTCTTTTTAAAAAAACCCCACAAATGTGCCTGTCTCTTTTAATTTCGGGATGGGGTGGCCCAATGGGGGCTCTAACTGGCCCACCGACCCGGGAAAGGTTTTTCTTTGTCAAACCCACTCAGGGCCCCGTTAAATTTTTGAAAAGGGAGATCTTTGGGGGCCCAAATTTTGGGCGCTGCCAGAAATCATTTGCAGATTGTGGCCAGTGGCCGGGAACTCCCGGGGACATGTGACCCAAACCCGGTAGGGGGCCTTTTAAGGCCCGGGCCAACAAGGGAAAACGGGCCCTCTTTGTTAAATGGCCACAAAACATACCGCCGTCCCCCTTGAGGAAAAAAGGAAACATTAGCTGGTTTGGTGTAAGGGCCGGTTTGCGGAATTTTCGGCCACTCCCTTATTTTGGTGTGAGTGGTGGCAATTTTTTCCCCCATCCCGTTATTTCATTTTGAGGTTTCATTCTTTAATTTTCCCCGGGTCCCCAATTGGGCCGGTCATTTCCCAAAGGGGGCTAATCCCCTCGGGGGGTAAATAGTGGGGAAATAATGAGCTTGTAAAAATGGAAGCCCTTGGCACTTCCCCAAAAATTTATATGTAGATATTAGATATGACAGTTAAAGGGGGGGATTTATGGCAAGGCTGGAAAGTTTTTTAAATTTGAGGGGGTCCCCCCAAAATTTTTACAGTTGGGGGGTGTGACTTATTTTGGCCACCCAAACCCCAATTAAAATTTAATTTGGGGGAAAAATCCCAAGAAAAACCCCAACTTGTATTTTTAAGGGTCCCCCCTTTGAGGAGAAAATTTAGCAGCAATAGTTGAATTAATATTAATAAAATGGGGCCCCCAATTCAAATCCCACAAATGTGTCTCGTTTTCCTTTTTTTGGGCTGTGGGGGAAGGGCAGCATCTGTATGAAAATAAGGGTTGTGGGAAAAATTTTAGGGGTCCCACAGCAAAAAACATGCCCCCTTTTTTCAAAACATGGGGGGGAAAGGAACTGCATTTTGCTATACAGTCCCCCCCGTTCTTTTCCGGGGGGTTAAATGTACCGGGGGTCCCACTACATTCCCAGAATCCCCCCCCCCAAAGTACCTGCCCCCACTGCTGGGGGGGGGGCCCAACGGGTTTCGCTCCACCCCGCCCCCCCGCCCCCCAAAAACCCTTTGGGGAAGCCCCCGGCAGGGGGCCCCAAGTGGGGGGCAACCGGGTCGCTCCCCGCAGCCCCCCCCACCCCTCTAAAAAAAGTTTTTGGAGCCCCCAAATGGTGGTGGTTTGGGGGGGGCAGGGAACGATGAGTTTGCCCCGCCCCCCACCGCCCCCTTTCCCTTTGGCTCCGGTTGGGGCTTCTGGGGGGAAAAAGGGGGGTAAACAGGGGTGATTGGGTCGCTCAGCGCCGCCCCCCCGGGCCCCCCCCGAAAAAAGTTTTTGGGGGGGCCCCGGTCCCAAGGGGGCGGGGGGGGCAATCTCCATTGAAATGCATTGTCAACTGATTTAAATTTGGGAAAATTTTTTCCCCATTAAAAAAAAGGGGGGGCCCCAAATGTTTTCCAATGGGGAAATTTTTATCCTTTGGGAAATGCATTGGCAATGCATTTGAATGGATTGGGCCCTTTTCCCCCCCAAAAAAAATTCCCCCCCCCCCCCCCCCTTTTTTTTTTTTTTTTGGCGCAGGTGGGACCCACCCCCGGGGGGTTTAGATCCCCCTGCCCCCTGCCAGGGGCCCAAACCCAAAGGGAAAACTTTTTTTCCCCACGATTGGGCCCCCCCAGACCCCCCTGCTTCAGCATATCAAAAATCGGGAAAGGGGGGGGTTTACTGTATTGCTTTATTAAATAATAAAAACTATCTTGTGAATATGATAGTCAAAAACTTTCCCTTTTAGAATGATGGTGATTCCAGAATACGGCCAATGAAAAATTTAAAAGGAGAGTGCTGTTTTTGTAAGAAATGTCGGATTGCATACGAGGGGCTCATTCAAAAGCTAGCAAAAAGGTTCACCCTGAAAAAATGCTGCGGCCCCTATTAATGAGGCCTGCAAGGAACCCCCCCAACAAAAAAATTTTTTCCCCCCCCATCATTTTCCTTAACTAAAAACCCCAAACTAATAAAATTTAAATAAATTCCCTTAAAAAAACCCCCAAAAACTTTTCCAAAAATTCCCCTTTCCCCCCCCCCCTTTAAGGTCCGGGTTTTTTTATTTTATAAATTTATTTTTTTTTCCTTTAGGCCCCCTGAACCCCAATTTTTTGTAAAAAGACAGCAGTTATTTTAAGATCACCCAAGATGCTACTTTTTCCCAAAGGGCCCCCCATTTGGGTCCCCTGGGTTGATGAAGGGGCCCGGGTTTCCCCTCCCAAAGTGACTCAAAAAATTTAAAATCAGTTCCCTAAAATTAATTAAAGTTTTTTTTAAAAAAGGAGAAAACACATTAGGGTTTCGGGGTTTAAAGCAGTAATTAGTTTTAAACCTAAAGGGTGTTTTCATCACCTAAATGACTAACTCCAAAAAAAAAACCTTCTAATTTGCAAACATCGGGAAAATCGGGGAAAAGCACACCCCAACAGCAATCAGAGGGGCCTGGTAACTTTTAAAAAAAAAAAAAGGAAATTTTTTTTTTTCCTTTTGAAAAAATTTTTCTTCGTAAATCTAGTTTGGGGCCATGGGTGTCACTGAAAAGCACAAAATTAAATTTGGGTGACTAGGGGGAGGGGCCATGACTTGGAAAAAAAAAATTTAGTAATTTTGTTTTTTCTTTTTTTGTTTCTGTCGCGATTTTCCCCGCATTTTGGGACTTTCCGCCCCGGGGAACTTGCGGCTTTGCGGGCGAAAAGCGCCGGCCCGGGCCGGGGGGCCCGGGGGGGTTTTAATTTGGGGTGGGGGGCCCCGGGCGGGAGGGGGCCAGGGGGGGGGGGTGGTTTAGCGCCCCCCCCCCCCCGGGTCGGGGCGTGGGCGGGGCCGGGGGGGGGGCCTTGGGGGCACCGCGGGGTGGGGGGGCCGCAGGGGCCCGGGTGGGCGGGGTCAACCCCCCAATTTTGGGCGGGCCCAAAAAATACATTTTTTTAAACCTGCCTGGGGGTGTTTTGGACTTTGCTGTTTGGAAAACAACAAGGTACTGATCCTAACCCAAACAAAGTGGGCAGAAACAAATTTGCATTTCCTTTTTTTTCTCTTGGTCTGCTGTGGCCTCCCTGAATCTGCTTTTTGTGGAAACCAGCCAGCCCCCCCTCCCTTGGGTTTTAGGCGGGAAGGGGTGCCTGTTTTTTGAAACTTTTTTGTTTTTTGGGTTTTTTGAACCTTCCCACCCCCCCCCTCCACCTCTCTCAGAGGGCACCCAGGAGAAACAGACTTTTCCGTTCCTCCCCAAATCTGAAGGGAGGGGTCTCCCTCCTCTACTCCTCTAAATTTTTGGGCCCCCCCCATCCCCAAAAGGCCCCTTCTGCCTTCATTCACATTCCAGTAAAAGTCCACAAACTTAAAAAGAAAAGAAATTAAAACCCAAAGCAAATGAAACCCCTGTTTTGGGTCAGGGAATAAAATAAAACATTAGCAGTTAGAGCCTGAAGGGTGGTTAAGTTACGTACCTAGCAGTAGTTTACACCCGGGAAAAAAGTTTTGGTAGGGGAGGGGGGAAAATTGGGGATACCCCCTCTGGGGTTTGCTCTGGTTAAAGTTTTCCCCGGGGCCCAAAAACCCCCAGCCCCCCACTAGGGCCATAAAAAGGAGGGGGACTATTTTTTGGTGACCCCGTCCATAAGGCCAGATTAAAGGGCGGCCCACCCCCCGGTCAGGCCAAAAAAAGCAGAGTATGGAACCCAACCCCCAAGCACAAAACCCAGAGTGCGGCGGGCTCCTTGCCGGGCCTTCCCAGTATAAAAAGGATGGAGCTGAATGGCATGACGGAATTTAAATGGCACTGGCCCTTGGGCCCACAGTGTCTTGCAGCCCAGAGGACTGAGTTGCGGAGGAGGCCAATAAACCTTAAAGTCGGGTGGGGGCCAACACTGTTTGGCCGAGGGCCAACCAAAAGGGAACTTTCGGGAAAAAATCTTGGGTGGGTGTTTGTACGTAGTACGAACCCCTGTTTAAAATCGGGTACCCCCCTTCTGTGTGAAACACGGCGTCTTGTAGCCCGAGGAAAGATGGGGGAAAGGGGCCCAATTTCACCTTGATTTTGGGTTCTGGCCCCACACTGTTTTCCCCAAAAAGGACAGAAAAAGCCCATTGATTTCTGATTTCTTTTCCCCCCCCAAAATTTCCCCCACCCTGTGTGTTGGTAGACTTGCTAAATTTGCCGGGCCCCCCGGGCCAGTCTATTTAACCTCCCTTCTTTGTAAAATCACATTTGGTTCCCCAACAATCCAAGAGCCAACCCCTCCCAACCTTTTCCCCCAAAAAAACTAATGGAGGGCTGGCACCCAACTCCTCTTCCCTTCCTTGGGGGGTTTAAAATTTGTCTTGCATCCCAGGGGAAAAAGATTTGGCCCGGAGGCCCCACAAGCGGGGAGAAAATTGAATGTGGGCCGGGCAACCCACGACCTGGCCTTCCGGTTGTAAAATCCCGCTTCCTACAAATTTCCAAAAACCCCAAACCCTGGAACTGTCAGGAAAACTAGGGAAAAGTGCTGGTCCCAATTTCCTTTTCCCTTCTTAGTGGGGCCCCACATTTGTCTTGAAACCCCAGGGGGAAAAGGTTTTGGCGGAGGCCCACATGTTTGGGGAAATTTTGAATGTTGGGCCCAAGAAAATTCCGCCCCACGCCCCAGGGCCCTTTGTTGTGAACCCCCAAGCCCCTAAAAACTCCAAAAACCCAAAAGCCTTAAAAGTTTTGGGAAAACTGTTATTTTTTATAAAATGGGGTGCCCCCAAACCCACCCAACGGGTCTTTTTTCCCCCTTTCCCTTTATGAGCCACAGCTGGCAGCCAGTGGAAAGATTTGGCGGGGGGAGCCAGAGAAAAAGGGTCTCTGTAAATTAAAAAACTCCCTGCAAACAAACTCCCCATGCCCGTAGCCCCAATCCCAGCCCCAAAACACCATTTCAAGAACCAAGCCTGGAACTGTCAGAGAAACTATTTTGGTGTGCGTGCTGCACACAACTTCTCTTCCCTTTTTTTAAAAGTGAGCCCCCAGGGGTTTTCCCCAATCCAACCGGAAAGAGTGGCGGGGAGGAGGCCAAATAGCCTGAGTCTGAGGACACGGGCCCCCCCAATTAGGGGGGGGGGAACATTCCCCAGGAAGAAGCCTCCCGGGGTTTGCCCCCCCCCCGGGGTTTGGTTTGAAAGGGAGGACGCCGGGAAAAATCCCCTTTCTTCGTGAGCCACATTTGGCAGCCCAGGGGAAAAAGCATGAGTCCAAAATGGTGTTTTGACTCTGGGCCCTTTTGGGGACCACTCTGACAAAAGGGACTGAAGGCCAGAGGGTCCTTCCTACTTTGCTTTTGTCCCCTCCCCTTTTCCCCTTTAAAACTCCTACCCGGGACCAGCACAGCCTTTTTTCCCCTTTTCTAAAGTAAAGACATAGCTTTGCAGTCCAGGGGAAGGGACAGTAGGCCCTTTGAGAACACAAGGGGCTAAATTGTCTGTGTGAGTTCCAGGGGGAGGTTTTCAAAAAAAAAACCCAAAGCCGGGAGTGGGGGGGTTTCCCCTTGTTTCCCCCCCTTCAACTGAGTAGCCCACAGTAAAATTTCCCAATTGAAACCCCCAGGGGCCCAAATCCCCCTTCGTAGTGACCCAACATTCCCCAAAAAACTCTAGACCCCACCCTTAAAATTTTTGGGAAAAACTGCCCCTTTTTTTGTTTTAGGGTTGACAGAGGGCCACCAGACCGGAAAGAAAAGTTGCCCTTTATTGTGACCCAAAAGTGGTAGGGCAATGGGGCCCCACTAAAGGGCTAATTGGCGGCCCGGAAAGGTGCCCAAACACTCCCCACTGCGGAAAACCCCTTTCCCTTTCCCCAAGAGTCCTGTCCTGTCCCAGGAAAGGAGCCCCAAGGGTGCTTTCCCCCGCATGAGTTTCCCAAAACCCAGGGGCCCCCCCCCGGCTGTTTTCTAGCACAAATGCCAATCCCCCTTCTTGTGAGGCACTTTGTGTGAAAAAACAAAAAAAGTTGGGAGGGGAGTGAATGTACTGTTTACAGTTGGTCTTCAAGGGGTTTTTCCGCCAAGAGGGGGGCGCAGCGGGGTTGCTGAATGGGCCAATTTTGAGGGAAAAGGGGCCCGCCCAGGGCCTAAAATTTAAGCATAACTGGACCTTTGCTGTTTGGGTAAATGGAAAAGGGGGGCTGGAAAGGCCCCCTCTAAGGGGAAGGGTGGGGGGACGGGAGTACAGGCCAGGCAGGGAGAAGAAACAAAAGGTTTTAAAAGTGATTTGGGAAAGGTCGTAAACCACACAGGCCTTAAAAAGGGACAGCAAGCCAACCCTTTCGACTTTCTTTCCCAGAGGTGTGCTGGTGGGACTGCCCCCAAAATTCCCGGGCCCCGGAAAGCCCATCTCCCCATGCCATTTCTTTTGGGTAAACCCCACTCCCAAGTTCCACAACTCCAAACCCAAAGGCCGGGAATTTTTCCTTTCTGTAAAACCCGACTTTCTATTTCCAAAAACCAAAACGTTTTTGGGTTGAAAACTTTTGGTACAAACGCGCCCAAAGAAAATTAAACCTCCAGCCCTTTCTTTGGGTAAAGCAAAAGTGTGGTGCACCCCAAAAGGGGCCCAGGTAGCGGGGGTTAAACCACCCCCCTTCCCCCCCTAACCCCTAAGCCAACCCCAGTTGTTCATGAAGAGTTTTCCCATAACTAAATCATCACCCTCACCCAATTTCACAACCTAGATTGAAACCAGAAAACTTTTCTTGCCCCCGGCCCTTTTTGTTCCCGGGGTAAGAGGAAAGAAAATGATTTTTAAAATGTTTAAGCCCGAGTGTTGCCCCAACAATAAAAGTCACAAAAGCACGGGCACCAGGTTCAAAGGGGGACTTTTTTCCCCGGAAAAAGGAGTACGCCCACACAAAAAAGGGGAAGTTTCCCTTTTCTTTGTGACCCACCAGTTTGGGGCAGCCAATGGGGGGAAAAGAGGGGGCGGAGGGGGAACATTTGCTAAGGTTTCTGTTTTAAAAATTTCGACTCACACAGTCAGTGTGCGGTCAGAGGTCAGAGAGAGTATCCCCACCAAAACCCCCAAACCTGGAGGCCCTTGCCTTGTCCCCCTCCCTTCAAGTGCATTGCAGCTAGAGTAAAAATTTAAGCGGGTTCCCGGAGGCGGAAAAAACTCCCAAACAGGGGAAACCTTTTCCCTTTGGCAGAGAGGGCCTTTTCCCTCTTTCCCACTGGGAAGGGAGCCCCGTTTTTCCCCTTTTCCACACCCCTTCTTAGGGGGTTCACGCCCAGCCCGGGCCCGACAAAGTAGGGGACGGGGGGGCCCAGAAGGGCAGGGGGGGAAAAGGAGGTTAAATGAGAAGAACTTGAGGGCATCCCTCAAAGGGGGACTGGTGGAGGTCTGCCCGGGCGGGCAGGGGGGCGGGGCCGGCAGGGGGAAGTTTTTGTCTGGTTACGGGTTTTATGTGTGTTTTTCCCTAGGGGCATGCTTAGGGATACCATCCTCCAAGGTTTGGGATTGGGAAGGCACTAACCCAAAAGTGCCAGAAAGGGGGGATTGTTTCCCCCTTTGGCAGGCAGTTTCTATCGCCCCCCCAAAGAGCCCGGGTTTTGGAAACCCAAAGGGCCCGAGGGGAAAAAGGAGAACTGGGTGGGTCTATTTTTTTAAAAGGCCCCGTAAGGGGGGGAGCTTCCCCCCTGTTTACTCAGTCTTTGAGGTGGGTTTGGTTGTAAATTGTTCCTCCCCAAAATTTGTTAGCGGGATTGGCGCCCTAAACCCCGGGAAAACCAGTGTGAAGCACCAAGGGGAAGGCGGGTTTTAGGGTCTCTTCCCCGGGACCCCCATGGCCAAGGGGAAAAAATTGGGGCCTTTTACTGCCCTTTTTCCCAATGCACTTTGAGTGGCCCTCCCGGGTTTTGGGAGACAGGCCAGGGCGGGGAAACTTTGGGGCCCAAATTTTACGGGCCCCTTTTTTCCAAAAGGACACTTTGAGGGGCCCTCCCGGGGTTTGGGGAGACGGGCCCGGGCTAGAAAAATTGGGCCACTAATAGTCCCCTTAAATTGTTTGTGAGAGAAAATACAGGTTGGCAGGCGGGGCGGGCAGTCAAGCAGGCAGTTTTCCCGGGTTTTAGGCACTGGAGTCGGCAGGTAGTCAAAAGGGCCAGGCAGGCGGCAGGCAGGCAGGCAGGCGGGGCAGGCTCGTTGGGGCCCCAAGGGGAGGCGGGCAGGCTTGCAGGCGGGCTTTGGGAGGATTGCAGGCAGGAGGTTGGGTTTTAAGGCAGCAACTTAGTTTTGGAGTTTTTGGGGGGAAATTTCCCAAAGGGGGAAAAGGGTTTGAAGCTGAGGAAAGTCAGCCTTTCCCCCCATCTCCGGGTCCAGGGACAGCGGCGCGGGGCCTAAAGGACATCTCCTGGGGGAGAAGCCCACGTAACTTGGACACTGGGGGGTGGGATAGACAAGAGGTCCAACGCCAGATTTGAAAAGAGCGGGCCAGAGGTCTCCCTTTTTCGGGCCCCTTAGTGTGCATTGGGTCCGGTGAGGGGTTGGAGGGGCTCAGCCATGTATTTCCCTTCTCCATGGTTGAGGGGGTCTGCTATTTTTCCCTTTCTCCCGGCCTACCTGAGGAGGAAACGGGGCCCTTGGGCAAGGGCAGGGGGCCCATTTGTTGGCTGCGGGGAAAACGGAACCGGGGTTTTCTCTGGGTTAATTCCCTCCGGGGAGTACAGGGGGTTTGTGGCCCTTGCGAGGACCCCTCCTCAGCATCGTTTCTGGTTCCGGGGCGCCCCTCTGAAACCCGGGCCCCTTTCATCGGAGCGCCCCGCTTGAGGGGAAATAGCCCCGTTTCGGATTTCATTTTCAGCAGTGCGGGCCCCCAAAGGGAAACCCTTTGACGCGAGGGGGGGGCCCCGGCAGGCCATCGGGTTCCCCCTTTTTCCCTTTGAGTGGGCCAAGGCGGGTATCACGCCGGTCAAAGGGGGCCTTTTCTGCCAATCCCTGCTCTTAGGGGGGAAAGATTGCCTTTTTCCCCGGATACTGGTCTTAGGCTTTGGGCCCCAAGGGGCATTGACCAGGGGGGGAAAAAATGGGCCCGGGCTGGCGTTTAGTGTGCTGAGGACGTGGGGGGGTTCCCCTCAAAAGGCTGCAGGATACCCGCCATTGGGAGGGGGCGAGCCACTGGGGTAGCCCCAAAGGGCCCCAATTCCCTCCCCCGAGGGGGGGGTGGTGAAAAGCCCCTTCCTTTTTCCACCCCGAACCTTTACCCTTGGGGAAGGGGGGTTTTCCTCCCGGGATAACAACCCCCCCCCCTCAGGCAACCCGGTCCCGACACTCGGGGGTCCCCAGGCTTTCCCCCGGGCCCCCCCCTGGGGCTCCCCTTTCCCTTTACCCAGGGTCCTTTGGGGCCCCCCCAAAGGGCCCAAAGGGATCGCCCACCACTTTATGCGTTTGTGTGCTGCGCAACCCATTGCCCTGGAATTTCCCAAAAACCCAAGAACCCCCCGTTTGGGCCAAAGTTACGGCCCTGGGCCCTTAACCTGTCCCCAAACCCCCCTTTCCCCCCCCTTATTGCTGTTTGGGGAACGGCAGCAATGTTGAAACCCGTGGCGTTGTCCTCCATGCTTTTTGCCGGAGAAGCACCCCCTATACCCTCTTGGGGTTTCTGCCTTGTCCCCCCCCTGCAGTTTCCCCATGGGCTGACCGGGGCTCCCCGGACCTCCTTGGGGTTTTCCAAAACAATTTAGCCCCCGGTGAGAGGGATCCGTTGGGGCCCACCCCGGTCCAGAGGTCCCGGGAAGGGGGAAGTGGATCTTCCCCCCTCTGGCCGCCCGCGCAGGGGCCCCCATCCCGTCCTGACCGGGCCCATAAATTTGGGGGGAAGCACCCCCCTGCTGAAGGTACGCCGGGGGTGGAGGGGCTCGTTCCCCTGGGTGCCCGTGCTTCATCGGTTTCCTGAGCCTGGGTGACTCCACAAAGGGGAGGGGCAAACCCCTTTAGGACTATTTCCCCCACATCGAAATGGGTGGTTCCCCGTGCTTTGGCCCTATTTTTTTCCCCGGGGTGACAAAAGTCCAACCCCAAAAGCCCCACTTTTGCAGGGTGGCCTGCCCCCTTCCACTTCACTAGCGGAGCTGTTTTTTTTTCTTTCTCTTCTCTAACCCTTCTTCCCCTTCTTCCTCCCTGAAGGGGAAAAGGGGCCCGACAAGGTTCCAGGCAGGAAATCCCCCGGGTGCTTCCTAAACAGATGGCTGGAAAACCCCCTTTAGGGAGGTGTTTGGGGGGCTTCCCCCCCGCGCCCCAAAAAAACCCCCCGCATATCTTGCCCCCCCAAACCTTGCGTCTTGGGGGGTGTTCTCAAAATGCTCCCGAGAAACCCCCGTGGCTTACAGAAAAATAACGCCCCCCCTGTTATTTGCCTGCCCGCTGCCGTGCTGTGGGGCTGGTGTGGCCTCTTCCCCCGCCGGGAAAAATTTTGACTAATTCTAATGTCTCACGGTGGGGATCTGGGTGGAAAGGGGCTGCTCCTTCCGTCACTGCCCGGAGCCTGACTTAAATCTGTCCCTGCCAACAGGGGCCCCAGAATCTTTGGGAGGTTTAGATACAAGGAGGGCCCCCTTTGATTCTGATGCCATTTCAGAAACAGAGCCCCTTTTCTTCTTTTCTGATCAAGGGTGGGGGTGGGCGGGGAACGAAGATGGGATTTGGTACGCCTCATCCAAAGCTTCCCCCGGTGACCCGGAAAGATGGCACATTGCTTTTTGGGGCCACTGGGATGCTTTTCGGGGGGAGGGAGTTGCCCCAGTATCAATTTTTGCAAATACTTCCTGTTCCCTTTCCCCAAAAAACGTGCCCGTTTTTTATCTTAGTAGGGGTCCCCCTCCCCCGCCCCTCTGCTGTGCGGGCCCCCCCCTCATTTTTTTCACTTCTTGTGGTCAGGCCAAGGATGATAATGTGTTTGTAAAAAAGCAACCCAAAGGAAAAATGTGCAAGGAAAAAGAGGGGACTCCCCCAACAGCGCCAAACAAAAAAAGGAAAAAAGGAAACTAGGGGGGTTTTCCAATCCTGGCCCCAACTAAGTTCTCAATGCCCTGCAACAGGGCAAAATATAAAAAAGAGAACTGTAAAATTTCTTTCCCCGTTGTAAATTTGGGTTGTGTATGTAGACTGTGGTGGAAATAAATGAGTGAGAGGGACTCACAAACCGCGCCAACAAAAAAGGGGAAATTGGAGCAAGGGTTTGCCAATTTTCCCGGACCCAACTAAGGGCTCTCTTAAAAGCCACACAAGGGAAGGGGTAATTAGGAGGAGAACTGTAAAAATTTTTCCCAGTTTTTTAATTGGTTGTGGGATGTTTGACTGTGGGGGGCAAGTAAATGAGTTTAGATGGAAATCACAACAGCAGACAACAAACAAAGGGAATGGAGCCCAAAGGGGTTTTCAAACCTGGGGAACCCCAAATTTTGGGTTTTTCTATGCCCCACACAGGGAAGTGTAATTGGAGGGGAACTGTTAAATTCTTCCCAGTTGTAATTGGGGGTTGTGTATGTTGGTTTTGGGGGGCAAAAGTAAATGAGTGAGATGGCTCAAAAAGCAGCACAACCCAAAAAAAAGGTTTTAGGGAAAGGGGGTTTTCCCAAACCCGGCCCCAACTAAGTTTCTCTATGCCCTGCCCCCCAGGGGAAGGGGTAATTAGGAGGGAGAACTGTAACTTCTTCCCCCGGGGTAATTGGGAAATTTTGGGATGTTTGGCTGTGGTTTGGGAAGTAAATGGTGAGATGGCACAAAAGCAGCACAACAAAAAAGGGGAATTTGGAGCAAAGGGGGTTTTCCAATCCCGGCACCCCAAATAAGTTTCTTTGCCCTACAAGGGGGAAGTGTTAAAAAGAGAACTTTTAATTTTTCCCCCCAGGGTTTTAAATTGGATTTTTGGGGATGTAGGCTTGGGCGGGGGCCAAACCCCAAATAAATGAGTGAGATGGACTCACAAAACGCAGCAAAACAAAAAAAGGGAATTGGAAGGGAAGGGGTTTGCCCAAACTGGCACCCCAAATAAGTCTCTTAGGGCCCAAACAGGGGGAAGGTGAATTAGGAGGAGAACTTTTAACTTCTTCCCCGGGTTTTAATTGGATTGTGTATGGGAGACTGTGGGGGGCAAGTAAATGAGTGAGATGGTTTAAAAAACAGGGAGCAAAAACAAACAAGGTAAAAAGGAGCAAGGGGGGTTTTCCAAACCCGGCCAAACCCCAAAAATTTTTTCTATTTCCCCGCCCCGGGGCCAAAAGGGTTTTTTAAAAATTTGGAAGGGGGGGGGGAACCCCCCCAAACCCCTTTTTTCCAGGTTTTTAATTTGGGGAAATTTTGTTGTTGAAATGTGGTGGGGAAGGGAATGGGGGGTGAGATGGACTCACAACCCGCAGCAAAACAAACAAGGGTAATTGGGGGCAAGGGTGGGTTTTCCAATCCTGGCCCAAAAAAAGTTTCACAAATTAATGCCCCAGGGCAAATGTAAATTTGGAGAACTGTAAATTAACTTCTTCACAGATGAATTTGTTATACAACAACTGCACCAAAAAACCCAAGCTTTAAAAAGAAGCAAAGGGGTTTGGGCCCAAAATCTGGCAGCAAACCCCAAACCCTTTTACCCAAAAAAAGGGACAGTAAATTAAAGATTTAAGGGGAAATTCTTTCAAAGGGTGTAATTTAAGAAAAAGTTTTATAGGGGGTGGTGGGGCCCGCCCTTTTAACAAATGTTTGGTTTTTTAGTTTCCTTGCTTTTTCCAAAAAAATGGGGTATGAGGTGTTGGACAAAAAAGAAAGAAATTCAAAGGAAAATCTATTGTGTTAAGTTTAAAAGAAATTGTAAAAATTTTTCTTTTGAGGAAGGGGCCCTAAACCCCCGTTTTCCAAAACAAATGGTGTTTGAAAATTTTAGTGCCCCTGGTTGGCCCAGGGAGACTTGCCTAGTACTCAGTCTTTTACTGTTTAATATTTTTAAAATAATTTTAAATTCACAGCCTCCAAATTTCCCCCTTCTAACAAATAGGGACTTTTCTGGACTTGGCTGTTGTTTTTTCCCCTTTGTTAAAAAACTGGTAAAATTTTGGAAAAATAAAAAGGAATAAAAACTTTAAGCTGTTTCTAAGGGGGTAGGATAGGGGTTTTTTGGATTTCCCCTTCCCAAAAACCCCCCAAACGAATTTCGCAAACAGCGCAAAAAAGGTGTAGGCGCCAGGGGTTTAAAAAAGGGCCTTGGGCCCAAAAAATAACTTGGTGGGAAAAATTTGGGAAAACAAAAAAAGAAAATTTTTTATTTTGGGAGTTTTAATTATAAATAATAATTTTTAAAATTAAAATCCGCAAAAACCCTCCCCTCCCCTACCGCTTTCCCTCAAATTTTTCCCCTCCCCTTTAAGCAAAATATAAAACGTGGGAACTCTTTCCTCAAAAAAGGAGAAAAAAAACAAAAAAAAAAAAAATAAACACTGTGTTGTATTCCCCATTGGGGAAAAGAAAAAATTATTATGTTTTCGGATTCGAATTTAAAATTTAATTTTAATTCCCCCCTGCCTAGCGAGACCAGAGAACCCCGGGGCCGCAAAATTTGAAAACCCAAAAACCCGAGGCAGCAATCCAGGCCCCGACCACCCTCCCCAAGGGTCCAAGCCCCCAAAACTGTGACGGATGGAAATGGGCCCCGGCTTTTTATGGGCCCCCTTGGGGCCCTCCAGAAGTGCCCGTCAAAAACCGTCCATGCGAAATTTGGTTTGGGAAAGGCTCCCCAAAAATTTTTCATGGTCCCGGTTTCCCGGCCAGCCCAAAGTTTTTCACAGGTTTAAAAAAATTAAAATTTAAGAAAAAAATAAAAAAAATCAACGGAGCGTATTTGGCAAGACAAAAACCCCCTTTTCTGCTCTGTAAAAAAAACAAACATTTAAAATAGGTTTCTTTCGCATGTTTTGTGGGGGCTTTGATGGGGTTTTGGGCAAAAGGGTTTAAAAAAATTTTTTGCGGTCGCCATTTTGGACCTGGAATCGGGGTTTTTTTTTTACTTTTTAAAAAACTTTTTTTCTGTGCCCTTTGGCATTGCCGGATCGCCGTGTGCAAGTAACGAGCACGACAATTTAGACCAAAATTTTTTCGTTGTTTGGTTTTTGAGTCGAATTCTGGGGGGAGTGATTCCCGTTTTTTGGTTTTCCGTTTGAGTAAAAGGGTACGAGTAACGGGAAAAGGAAACGGGAAAAACCCTAAGTGTGCCCATCTTAATTGTGACAACTGTGGCCTTTTGTGTCAAATCCAAAGGGCCCGAAAATTATCTGGGGGTCAGCCCGCTGCCAAATTCTTAGTTCAGATTCCTTGGCAATTTGGATTTGGAGGGTTCCCCATGAAAAAAAAGCAAAAAAGGTCAGGGGGTGTGTAGCCCTCGGGGTGGGTTTTTTAATCTCAAATTTAATCTGCCCCTGGAAAAATGGAACCCTGTCTTTCAAAATTTTGGTAGAAGGGCTCTCTACCTAGGAATTTACAATTATGGGGTTTTAGATTGCCGCAATTTTGTATTGGTTTTAATTAAAAAAAAAAAATGATTATGGATTTTCCTAAAGCCATTTTTTAAAATTTTCTTGGAAATTTTTTCCCCAAAAGAAATTGGGGAAACCAAACTTATGCATATCTCTCAAAAAACAGTTTTCTAATTAAATTCAACCAGAAATTTTTTCAAAGGCATTTCATGTTTTGGGGGTGAGCTTACCTAAAGGGGGGATTTAAACCCTATCTGTTTCTACTTTAAATTGTTTTTTTATGGCCCCCGAGCAAATATAATTTTTTTAAAAAAACATTTCTTGTGGGTTTGTTTTGGAAACCCTTTGACAACGAGTTTAGGAATTTAAAAAGTTGAAGAGAAGCTGGCTTAAGGGCAAAAGGGAAAAGTCATTTTTTCCCGATGGGTTTTGAGTTGTTTGACAGTGGGAAAAATGCTGCCATGGAGGGTGGTGGAGTCTCCTTCTTTGGATGTTTTTTAGAGAGGGGGGGTTTGGGTGGCCCTCTGGCAGGAATTTCTTTGATGGGGGTTCCTGCATTTGGGAGAGGGTTTTGGGTGGATCCCCCTGAGGTCTCTTCCAACTCTTTGAATTTTATGTTCTGTGCTCCTCTAGGGGGGGGAGTGTTTTTCAACCCAAAAACAACAAACAAAAATTTTTTGATTTTGCCGTTCAGGCCATTCAAATACTAAAAAATACAAAAGGGGCCAGAGAAATTTCAAAAAATTTTCAAATTGTGAATGGGCAGTTTTAAAATTAGGTGGGCCCAAAAAAAAAAAGGTTTTCATTTTAAGAGTCAGCATCGCCCCTACATAAATGCCCTTTTTTAAACAAATAGGAAAATCTTTTCTTTGGGTGCCTTAGTATGAAATTGGCAACACCCTTAAAAAACATGGGACGTTTGAGCTTTGAAGCAAGAAGGAAGTGAAAGTTCACATTCCAATGGGCCCTTTTTTGGCCTTTATTTTTTTATTTAAAAAAGACTGTCTGAGGGTTTTTATATAGTTCACAATCAAATAAAAAAATTTGGGGAATTCCTCTATAGCCGGGGGGGGGCTGCAGATAAATTTTTCTCTCGTGGTAAAGGTAGATTAAAGGAAAAACGGCCAAATTATTTCTTTTGGGGCCCCGTAATTCGATTTTAATCTTGTATAGGGGTCTCCCCCAAAGAAAAAAAGGTAAACTAAAGTTAGTACTTCTCGCACTTGAATACCAGTTTTATTTTAGTTAGCCAGCTTAAAGGGGTCTGTTTTTTGGAGAGGAGCTCCATATTTCCCTTTTTGCACTAACATCCCAAAAGCTCTTGTTTAAAAGGGGTTTTGGCCTGGGTTGGGCCCCCTGACAAGTAGGGGTCTGGGTTTTAAAGCCCCAAAATGTGGCGATAATGATAAAACCCAATTTTGTTGGCCCCGGAATTGGTTTGGGTGGGAAAAGGTTTTGCTTGGTTTCAAATTTAAAAAATTTGGGTTTGGGGAAATCTTTTAATACCCATTGATGGACCCTTTAACCAGAAGGAAAAAAACTTAGATACTGTTTTGATGGAAAAGAAAAAATTCCGTTTCGGGCCCTGAATGCCCTAAGCCCCGGGTTGTTTTTAAAACTGTCCCCCAAATATCTTTCTTAAAAAACTTGGGCTGAAATGATTCAAAAGCAAGGGTGCTTTGTTTAGACCCCGATTTTTTGCCCTTTAAACCTTTAAAGGGGACAATTTTTTGGGCCCTTTAAAAACTTTTCAACATTGGGTAAGAGAACTTGGGCAATTATAACTAATTAATTTGAGAATCCCGATTTGTTTTTGCCTTCTTGCCTTAGGGCAGTTTTTTTTAAAATGATTTTTGCCAGGTCCCCGTTTTTGGTTAAAAGTTTTTCCCAGATAGGTTGAATGAATTTACCTGTTTTGAATGGGCTCAAAAAGTGATTTTTTTACCAAATTTTTGTATTTTTTATTGTGTTTATGAACTACCCAGTTTCTTTTTGATTTTTAGATTTATTTAATAACCCCCGAGAATTGTTTAAACCAGTTTTGGTTTAAAATTTTGTAACGACCCTTTTTGGCCAAACTGTGAGGGGTGCTATCAAGACCATGTTGTCAGATACGCAAAATTTTTCATTAAAAATTTTTCGTGGAAATTTTTAAATATGTAAATTTAAGTCGTCTAAATAGTTGGTAAGTCATTGATATAAAGATTGAAGAGCGTTTGGGAGCTAGGGAAAAACAGCCCTGTCTGAAACCTTTTTGCGTAGAATTGCTTTTGATAAGGAACAGTGGTTTTTCAACCAAGGGTTTCCCCGGCACCTTGTGTGCCCGAGATGTTGCCTGGGGGTGCCGGGGGGGAAAGGGGGCAGCCGGAGCGGCCGCCTTTCCTAGTTTCTAAAAAAAATGTGCCAAAGGGGGAACACCAGGGGCCCCATTTATTTTAGGCCTCCCCCCGTGCTCCTTCCTCTGGGCCCCCGGGGAAAAACCCTTTCACTCAGGCCGGGCAAAGAAAAAAGGGGAAATCTAGAGGAGGGAGGAGGAGGGGAGGGGGGGGAGGAGGAGGGGGGGAGGAGGAGGAGGAGGAGGAGGAGGAGGAGGAGGAGGAGGGGGGAGGAGGAGGACCAGGCCTCCTGTCGGCGCATGTTTTCCCTGTGCGTGCAGGAAAATGGCGATTGCTGGGGAAAGGGCGCAAGGGTGGGAGGAGGGGAGGAGAGAGAGAAGGAAAAAGAGAGAGAGAGGGGGATGAGAGAGAGGAGAGAGGGGGCATGGGGGGCGGGCCAATGGCAGTCTTTTCTCCTTCCCCCTCTCCTGCTCTTGTTGCCCCCCTGTGCTGCTTCTGCTGGGGGTGAACCATTAAGCCGGGGGCTCAGGGGCCTGGGCCCGGGGGTGTAGTGGCCCTCCTTTTGGGACTTTTTTCCCTCCCTCTCGGTTGGGGCTTGCCTTTGGGCGGGGGAGGTAGTTCGAAGGGGCCCCCCCAGAGGAGCCCGGGGCTTGGGGGGTGGGGTGTGGGTGGGGTGCCCGGCGGGCTGGCTGGCTATCCCAAAAACCCCGCTCGCTCCTCCCCCCCTTTCTTCTTCTCCCCCTCCTTTCCCTTCCCCGCCGCGGGGCCCCCTTTCCGGGGTTTTTGCCGAAATCGTGGGTAAAAAGGGGGGGGGTCGGGCTTTCCCGTAAGACCCCGGGGTCCTCCCGGAAAAAAGGGGTCGGTGTGTGGTTCTTTGAGGGGTGTTGGGGTTTTCCCGGTGGGCCGGGGGGTGGCCAGCGCCCCCCGCCGCCCGGACCCCCCCCGGTCGCCCGCCCCGGCCCCCGGCACGTTTCCCCTTTTCAAACCCCCGGGAGCCCAAACATCCCCAAAAGGGCAGGGGGTGGGGGGGGTTGGGGTCTCGAGGGCCCCGGGGTCGATTTTTATTTACCGCCCCCTTTTGTCTCCTGCAGTTGTCCTTCACCCCCCTTTGTAATTTTCCCCGAAAAAAGGGGGTGCTTCTTTTTTTGCCTGGGGTTTTTCCAAATGGGGTAACGAAAATGGGGGGGCTAAGGGTCATTCTCGCCCCTTTTTTGAACCCCCCGGGTGCCGGGGACCGTTCGCCCTTTGTTTTGGGAATGCCCAGCAAATGGGGGGCGATGCCAAACACATTCCCCGCCTTCCTCGGAAGCCCTCCGTTTTCCCTCCAGGCAGGCCTCGGCTCACAAAGGGGAACGGGGGGGAAAAAAAAAGGGAATTTAATGGGGGGAAGGGGAGGAAAGCCCCCAAAAGGGGGGGAGTTCCAGGTTGCTTTTGCTGATTTTGCCCCGGGCCCGTGTTAGTGGGGTTACCGAATGGAATTAGTAGGTGATTGCAAACTTTGGAATAAGTGGATTTTGCCTGCCCTTGGGTTTTCTTCTGTTGGGGTTTCTTTTTTTACCCCGTGCTCTCCTTTGTACCCCGTTTTGGTTTATTTTAAAGGCTGAAATTTGTTTTTGAATGTAACTACTTGCAAACTGCAGGAAAAAATGTGCATG
Organism: Phrynocephalus vlangalii; assembly: GCA_037367305.1. Classification (NCBI taxonomy): domain Eukaryota; kingdom Metazoa; phylum Chordata; class Lepidosauria; order Squamata; family Agamidae; genus Phrynocephalus; species Phrynocephalus vlangalii. The sequence goes on along the minus strand of JAWVWN010001049.1, from coordinate 58,201 downwards.
TGCATTTTGGTTTTTTAAAAATTTTTTTTTATTTTGTTTACTTACTATTTCATAATTTAAAATAATTATAAAATACTTTCTTTGTGTTTATTTTTATTCCCATTTAAAAGAATTTTCTTATAAAATTTTTGTCAAAATTTGGCAAAAGAGTTAAAATTTTTTTTTAAATTTTTCCCAATTGGGGTTTTGGTTTTGCTCCCTGGGTTTTTTTTCAATTAAAAAAGTGTGCCTTTTTCCCCAAAAAAGGTTGAAAAAACACCCGCTCTGGGGTTTTCCTCTGGGGGAGATTCTCAGTCAAAACCAGGTGATTTCTTTAGAGGGTTAAATCATGGATAAGTGGACAATTCCATTGGGGGACAATTTTTTTGTACCCATCCAAAGTACTCATTCTCTTTTAGTCTTTAGGAAAGGGGGGGGGGGAGGGCCCTTCCCGTCTTCCCCCAGTTATTTCATGCTTCAAGTTTTTGCACAGCTCTTTATCATCCCTGTCCCGGGGGCTTGGTCAATAGGGGGGAAACAGGGAGGCTCTCTTTGCTTGTGATTTTTAAAACACAGCAGCTATTTAAGAATTTTGCCTCTGTAGAAGTAAAAGTCATATTTTCCCTCCCAAATTCCCTTTCCCAAAAGGCCCAAAATCTGATTCTTTTTGGTTTTGGGGTACAGAGAAGCAGATTAAGTTTCTTTTTTTTTGGGGATCATTCAATTCAACCTTTTTTAAATTTTCAAAATACTTTGTTTTCTTTTTACTTTTTTCCCGGATAGGGAAAATTTTTTCAGGGAGCATTTACTTTACAAACCTAAAATTAAATTTTTATCAGCATAATCCTAACCCCAAAGTAAACAAGTCTTGTTTTCCAAAAGTGTTTTTCCCCAAGCATTTTTCAACCTACCCCCACCCCCCCTCCAAAAAATGGTTTGCTTGTAGGAAAATTCCCAAAGGACAAATTTTTGTGCCGCCCCCCCGGGCACTCTCTAATTTCATCTCTGGTTTAAGATCTGGGGCTCTGTACAGTACTTTCCCCTCGGGGGAAAAAAAAATATCAATTTTTAATTTGGAAAGAGCATCAAAAACCCTTTTATTTTGCATTTCCCCCCTTTTTAACTTTTTTAAAATACAGTTTTTAATTTGGCTAGAAATTTTTTCCACTGTTCTTTTAAAAAATCAAGTTCATTTTTCACAATTTGTTTGCTTTCAACTCCTAAACTGCCCATCATCAGGTCTTTAAATTGTTTTATAGCCAAATTCATAAAAGTTAGCTTCTTTATGTTGTCAAGATTTATAGTTATTTTTTAAATTTAAAACGCCTTTTTCCAAAAATTTTCGCACTTTTTTAAAATTTAATGTATTAAAAACCCTTTTAATTTTCTAATCTTTCACAAAAAGACACTGAAGAAATTTTACCCCTTTAAAAAAACTTTTCCAAAAGTAATTAACTTCAAGAAAAAAAAAAGAAGTCTTGTTTGGAGGAAAAAAAATATATGATATAGATAAGATATAGATATACCCCGAAAGTGCATTTTGCCCTTTCTTGTGGTTTTATATTAGGTTACAAACAATTTTCGAGATCTATCAAATTTGATCATGGTTTCCCTTTCCTGTGGGGAAAGTGCAGGAAAAATGAGCAAACCCGATATTGCCCCCAAAAGTGCAATGTGATTAAGTAGGATTGCGCACTTTTTAAACCTCAAATGTTTTGTTTTCTGCAGGTTTTTAAACCTGAATGTTCAATTTGGCAGGATGTTTGTGGCCTTTTTAGTAAGTAATAATTTTTTAGAATAGTTTAAACTGGGAAAGGGCATTTGGCGAGAAATGTTTTTCAGTGTAGGGCAAAAAAAATCCCTTTTGGGAAATTTAGTTTTATCATTGTGGACAATAAGCATGAGCTGTACCCGATATACAAACAACACTGCACATCCCAAAAATGAAAAGGTCACCATTCAAGTATATGGGGGATTTGCTTAAAATGGGCATGAAACGGGGAAAAAAAGCATTTTGTTTCATTTTTTTTGCTTTAATTTCGTTTTTTTTCATTTTTTTCATTTCATAAATTAAAGAAAATTTTTGTAGACTTTTTTTTAAAGAAAACAAAACGGAAAAGCTGCCACCACCCTGGCTGTTTTTTTTTTTTTTTTTGGGGAATAAGGGTGTTTTGGGGAAGGGCCCCCTCCCCACAAACAGGCCTATCAAATTTTAAAAAAAAGCCACAGATTGTTGGGGGAAATGGAAGAAACCAGAAAGTTTTTTTGGGGCCCCCAGTTTTTGGGGGTTTTTTAATTTTTGGGGGCCCCCTGCTTGCTCCCCTTTGTCACCCTGGCCCCCCAGTTGGTGGGTTTTTTTCAAGTTGTGCTTTTGGGGGGTGGGCTAAACCCCCTTTTCCCCGCATGAATTATCCCCAAAAAACACCATCTGGGGGTGGGGGCAGCGGGGTGAGAAACCCGGGGACCCGAGCTGGGTTTTTAATTTGGTGCTTTTCCCCCCCCCCCCAAAAGCCCCAAACCCGTCAAAAAAAAACAAAGCTGGTTCCTGGTGGCCCGGGAAAGGGGCGGGTGTGCAAGTGGCACCAAAATTTTAAAATGAGCTGCTCCTCCTCACGTCGAGTGGGTGAAACCCCCACCCGACCATTGCCTGGTGAGAAAGGGGGAAGCGGGTAGCAAAATTTTGCTTTTAAAAGGGGCGGGGAAAATTTAAAATTTGCCGGCACCCTGTTCTGCTTTTCCCCCACCCAGCTCGTTTAGACAGCTCGGTTTTCAAAAACCCAGCGAGTTTGGGAGTGGCCAGAAAAAGAGAAAACCCAAACGAGGGAAAATCTTTAAATTTCTTCATTTTTACAATAAAAAAAAAAAGGCATTTCATTTTGTTTCTTAAAAAAAAAAGCGGGGCTGCTGTTTTTTTTTAAAATTTTAAAAAAAATTTTTGGGGAACCTTTTTGGCCCCCAATAAAAACGCAGGGTTTTTTTTCTTTTTTTGTCCATCTCAAAGTTTTTAAAACTTTGGGAAAGGGAAAAAAAAATTTATGCTTTTGGGGTTTGGGGCCCGCTAGGGAAAATTTAAGCAATTGTTTTTTTACCAAAAAAGTGACTATGTGGTTTTTTTTTTTCTCGGGGCCAAAAGGGACGGGGTTTTTTTCTCAGAAAATTTATACGGAGCTCCAAAAAAAAAACCCTTTTAAAGTTCGGGGTTTAAAAAAAAGGTTCTGGGGTAGGGGGGGGGCCCTTTTAAAAGTGTTTGGGATAGTACCCCAAAAACTCTTCAGTATAATTCAGAAGGGGCCCCCGGGGGTTTTTTTTTTTTGGGAAAGAAATAGAAAAAGGTTGTCGGCATGACCTGTTGGGGAAATTAAAAAAACGGGTTTTTACCACTACGGGGAAAACCCCGGTTAAACCCAAAAAGCTGACCCCTTTTATCTAATCCACTTAGCATTTTTTGGGGGGAAAAAAAATTTGATTGCCAGAGCTGATTTGTGTTTTGGGGAAAAATAGGGGAAAATGACAACATCCTAGATAAAAAAGGGAAAGTGCTTTTTTTTTTGGGCCCCGGGTAAAGTATTGTGGAAGCTTTAGAATTTATTTTGTGTGAGTTTGATTATTTATTTGTTAGTAGAGCCAAAATTTTACAGGGGACAGTTTTTAAAAATTTATTTTAAATATCCCTTTTTTAAAAACTTAACGGAGCCAAAAATTTTTGATGAGGGAGGCCCCCTTTGGGGTTTTTCTTCTATATCTCATTTTGTGGGCCCCCCCCCCGAGGGAAAGCTATCATCTTTTTTTGGGGGGGTGGTTTTTGGAAAATCATGTAGTCCCCTTTTCCACACAAATGATAAACATAAAAAAGGTTTTCCCCCTTCTGGGGAAATGTTCCAACAAAGGGGGGTTTTTTATAGATTGGGGGTTTTTCTGTGTCCACCCAAAAAAAAATTTATTCTTCCCCGCCCCTTTTTTGATTTTTTTTACTATTGAAATTTTGTCTTTTTAATCAGGCAGAAAGGGGGCCCGGGAAAAGTGTTTTAAATACAGTGGGTTTCCCTTTACTTAAAAAAATTTTTCGACAACCCAAAAATTCGGAAAAAACGAATGCTTGCTCTGGGGGGCAGGTGACTATGACAATCCAAAAACCTTTTTTTAAATCAATTGGGGTTTTTTTGGGGTGGAGGGTGTGTTCGGGGCCCCAATTTAAAAACCCCCCCTTCTTCTTTTTTGGGGTTTTTTCCCTCTTGCAAAAGAGACAAAAAGGGGGCCCCAAAAAAGGGGGAGGGGGGGGCCATCGCCCTCCTCCCAAAAAACCCCCCCCAAAAACCCTTCCCTTTTTTAAAACTCCCCTTTGGGGGTTTTTTCCCTTTAATCAAAGGGGAACTGGGGAAAGGGGGGGTCTCCACAACCCCCCTCCCGGTGATTTTTTCAGGGGGTTGGGGGGGCAAAAAAAAGGGGGGCCCCCCGGGGGAAACGGGAAAAAAAGGGGCCTTTTGGGGTTGGGGCCCTTTTTGAGGGGGGGTTTTGGGGCAGATTCCCCCCGTAATGCAATGAAAAAATTATTTAAAACCTTTTCCCCCCGGAACGGGGGTTTTTTTTTTCCCCCCATTTTTCCCCCGGGGGGACCAAACCCTTTGACTTTTTAAATTGATCAAATTCTGAACCTTTTTTTCGGACGGATTAATGTTTTTTTAATTTAAAAGGGACCCCTGTATAGCTTTTTTGGGCTGAAAAAAAGGAAAAATTGGGGTTTTTTTTTTTTTCCCTTTTCATCCTTGGGTTTTTTTACCCAAATTTTTTACCAAAATTTTTTTAGACCCCTTTTCCGTTAATTTAAAAGGGAATTTTTAATTGTTCCCCCCTTAGAAAAACCCCCCAAAAATTTATTTTTCCCCCCCCTTCTTTCCCCCCACCCCTTTTCCCCAAAAATTTTTTCACAAATTTTCCCCTTTTTTTAAAAAATTTCCCTCCCCTTTTTTTCCATTTTCTAGCTGGCCCCCCGGGTTCCCCTTTAAAACTTTTCCGATGGGCTAAGGGAAATTTCTTGTTGAACAAAAAACTAAACCCCCCCCGCAAATTTTCGGCTCACAAAAATTTTTGCCACTTTAAAATTTTTCCCCTCGTGTCATGCCTTGAAGTTTTTCCCTAAAAAAATTTTCCAAAAACCCCCATTTTAAGAAAATTTAAAAATTTTTCTTCAGAAAGATTTTATTTGGAGGGAAATTAAAGAGAAAACCCCAAAATTTTTAGGTTCGGATTCCCCTTTTTTTTTCCCTTTTTAAAAATTTAAAAGGGTGGTTTTAAAAATATTTTTTGGGGAAATTTTTTTTTTTTTTTCCCCAAAAAATTTTCCAAAGGGATTCAAAAAACTTTTTTAAACTTTCCCCCACTTCAGTTTTTAAAACCCCGAACATCCCCGATTTTTTTCCCCGGGGGGTTTTCTTGGGGCCAGGGCCCGTGGAAGCTAAAAGGGGTGATGAAAAGAGGTATGATGGGAAACCCAAAACAAAAATATTTGCTGCATTGAAAAATTGGGAAATTTTTCAGTGAGCCCAAAATTTTATAAAAGGGAAAAATTTTTAAAAAACCCTTTGAGGATGAAGCAAAAAAAAAAATCAACACTTCTTTTTTTGGGGGGCCCCTTAAAAGTTTTGGGAAAAACGGGGAAAAAAAATTAGGGGATTGTTTCTTTTTTTCCCTTTTTCCCCCCGGGGTGGGGCACTATTCTCTGTAAAAACCCGTATTTGGGGGCAAAAAAAAAACAGCTATATAAAAAAATCCGCAAAAAGACAAAATAGATCTAAAATTTTATTTTTCCCAAAAAAGGGGCCATTTGGAGAAAAGGGGGGGAAAATGATGTTTTTTTGGGGAAAAAATGGCATTTTGTCAGTAAAAATTTTCCCCCGAAAAAAACTCTTCTAAGATACGTTCACGCTAAATTTCATTTTTTATTTTCCCCGCCGTGTGTCCTTTTGAAAAAAATGGGCTTATGGGGGGGCGATTTTTATGTAAAAAACCTTTAAAAAGGGAATGGGCCAAAAATTTTGCTAAAAATTTAAAAATTTTAAGTTACCCCCGTGAGTTTTTTTCTTTTTTTTTTCGGGGGAAAGGGGAAACAACATTTCTCTATTTTTTTTTTTGGGGGAGATGCTTCTTTCTACCCCCAGCAAAAAAAAACCTTTTAAAGATGTACAAGGGGGCTTTTTAAAAGCCCCCAAAATTTGGGACAGTGCGCCAACAGTTTTCACGTGGTTTTTTTGGGGGTCCCCATGCAAAAAAACCCTTTTTTTTAAAAAAAAAAAGAAAAAACGGAAAAAACCGGGCAACGATCATGCTAACTTGAGTTGAAAAAAAAAAGAGGCTGTGGGGGGGAGGCCCTTTTTAAAAAAAGGTCTATTTGGGTTTGGGCCCCCCCCCAACCCCTTTTTTTAATGTCCTCCCAAAACCCCCCACCCCCTTGCCCCAAAATTTTTGGGGCGGGGTTTGCGGGACATTTTCAAAAGGCTCTGTGGGTTTTGGGCCCAGGGGTTTTTTTTTTTAAAAAATTTTCCCGGGGATTGCTCTCTTGCTGGGCCCCGAGCGTGGTGGGGGGAAATTTTAAAAAACCCCCCCCCCCCCTAGGTGGTGGGCGGGAAAGCTTCTTTAAATCTCCCCCCAAAAAATGGGGAGGGGGCTGTTGCAGCGGAAGATTTTTTTTAAAACCTTTTATTTTCCCCCCCCTCCTCTGTTGTTTTTTGAGTTTTGAATTTTTAAGAAAAGGGGGGGGGGGGCTGGATGATTTTGAATTTTCCCCCCCAGTTCCGCATCTTTTCTGTTTTCTGCGGGGGGATTTATTTCATAAATTTTTTTTTTGTTTTTAAAAATATTTTTTTTAAAAAATTTTTATTTTTAAAAAAAAAAAAAAAAATGGAAGGGGGAAACCCAAAAAAAAAAAGAAAAAAAAAATTTTTTTTCCCCCCCCTTTTTTCCCCTCCCCAATTGCCATTTTTTTTTTGGCATTTTAATTTTTTTTGGGGGGTAAGGGCAACTCTTTTTAAAAAAAAAATGGGGGGACAGAGAAAGGTTTGGTTTTTAAAACCCCAAAAAATTTCCGGGGGGGTTTTTTAAAAAAAAAAAAAAAAAGGGGGAATTTAAAAAATTTTAAAATTTTTAAAACTTTGCAATAAAATTTATAAATTGGAAATGTAACAAATTTTTCCCCAAAAAACCCCAAAATTTTTGGGGGTTTTTCTAATAAAAATAGGGGCCCCCAAAAAGGGGGAAAAAATTTATGGGGGTTTTTAAAAAAACAAAAATTTTTTTGGGGAATCATTTCCCCGACAAAATTGAGGAAGAAGGAGGGGGGGAGGGAGAGAGAGAGAGAGAGGAGAGAGAGAAAAGAAAAGAGAGGAAAGGGGAGGAGAGAGAGGAGGGGAGAAAATTAAAAAATTTTGGGGGATAAAAAAGAATGATTTAATTTTTTGGAAAATTTTTTTTTGTTGGGGGCAAAATCCACTTTTTTTGAAAAAAGGCCTGCAAATTCCCCAAAAAAAATTTACGCCTTTTTTATTCCCAAAATTTCCCCCTTTTTGTTTAAAAAAAAAAAACACTTTGTTTTATTATCTGTTGCCCCAAATGGTCATAACTTCAACCCCCTCAAAAAAAATCTTAAACACAGAGAACATGCTTTGTTTTTTTGTGTCGAAAAAAGGGGAAAATTTTTTTTCCTAAAATTTTTCCTAAAAAAAACCCCGTTAGTTTTTTTTGGGGCAGTATTTGCCTTTTTTTTTCCATTTTCCCCAAAATTTCTTAACGGGGAATCCAAGAAAATAGTGCACAGAAGGTTTTCATATTTTTTACGAGAATTGGGGGGGCCAGGCTTTCCCAAAGTGGGGGGCCCGGGGGCCAAAAAGGGATGGTTTTTTTAAAATTTTTTTGGGGCCCCCTTTGCTACCCCCCTTTCCGTTTTTACCCATCACTCTTCCCCCCCTTTCCCCACCCCCTTCCCCCGTTTTGGTTTGGGGGCCCTCAGTTTTTCAGTTTTAGGGTTTTTTCCCCTATCCTCCTGCCCCCCTTTCCCCCCCCGGGCCTTTTCCCCCCCCCCCTTTTCCCCGCCCCTTTTTCTGCAGCGTCTTACCACCTTTTTTTTGGGGAGGGGGCTTTGGGGGCAGTGGTGCTTTTTGCGTGTCATGGGCGGGGTTTTCCCCGGGCCTTTAAAAAGGGGCCCCGGGGGCCCCCTTGGGGGGCCCCTTGAAACTGGAAAATTTTTGGGGGGGTTTTCAGATGCCAAAAAACCAAAACCCCCTTTCTCCCCCCTTCGGGCCCCAAATGGTCGGTTTTCCCCACTTTTTTTTCTCCCCAAAAAGGGGGGCCCCCCTTGAAAAAAGGGGTTTTGGACCCCTTTAATGTTTTTCGGAAAAAAAACCCCTTTTTAAAACTAGGGGTTTCAAAAAACCCCCCAAATTTCAGCCAAAGTGTGTTTTTTTATATTAATAAAAATTTAAATGAATAGAAAAGTTTCAGTCCTTCAGTCCTTTTAAAAAAAATTTCTTTGTATTTTTAAAAATTAAAAAAATTTTACCATTTTATTTTTTCTTGGTTTTCCCGGGGGGAATTTTTTTAGGCCCCCCAAAAAAAAAGTGGGGACAACTTTTCCCTAAATGAGTTTTTTAAAACCCCCAAAAAAAAAAAAATTTTTTTTCCCCCCCCCAAAATTTTTTTTCCCCAAAGGGGGGCCAATTTTAAATTTTGGAAAAAACCCCTCAAAAGGTTTTTCAGCCCATAACCACCCCATACTCCTTAGCAAGTTTTTCAAACAAAAGGGTTTGGGGGGGAAAAAGGGCCCCCTTTTTGGCAAGGGGGAATATACTTCCCCCCCATTCCAAGTATTTGGGTTTCTCAGTCTTTTATTTGGCCACTTTTCCCCCAATAAAAAGAAATATAGCCCAAAAACAGGGTTTTTTTTTGTTGTGTAACATATAGCCCGTGTGTGACAAAAAAAGGTTGTGGGAAATTTTTGTTTAGCACCCAAAAATTTTTTAAATTTCTTTTCCCAAGGGAAAAAAAATAAAAATGACGGGGGGGGGCCCCCTGTCATGTCTTTAGCCTGTTGCAAAAAAAAATTCTAAAAAAATTTTTTTTGGGGCTGTTTTTTTATGTTTTTTCATAAAAAATTTTTTCCATTAATATTAACTCAAATGCTTCAAATTTTTTTTAAATTTGGAAAGGGGAACCCCGGTACTGTACTTTTAATCGTTTTTAAAATAATTTGGGAAAAGCAAAAATTTTCCCCAAATTTTTTTTAAAAAAAACAGCCCCTTTAAAAAATTTTTTTAAAAATTTCATTTCCAAAAAAATTTTTGCATATATTTTTTTTTTCCCCTTTTTGGAATTTTTAATTTTAAGAAAAAAAGGGGAAAACTTTTTTTTTAAAAATCAAAAATTTCTTTTTTTTTTTTATGTCAGGTTTTTTTTTACTGATTTGTTTAAATCATTTTTTCTTTAAAAAAACCCCCCTTTTTTTTTTTCCCCATAACTGGTTTTAAAAATTTTTAAATTTTTTCCAATAAAAAAGGGAAATTTTTTTTAAGTGACAGGAAAAAAAATTCTTCTTTTTAAGAAACAAGTTTAAAAAACCTTTTTCTTTAAAAAAAGGAAGAAAGAGTTCCCCCGCTTTTATTTAGTGGAAGCATATCTGGGAAAAAAATTTTTTTATAGGGAAATTCTGAAAATGCTTTCTTTTTTCTTCCTAATGGGAAAAGAATAATATTAGATTAAAAAAGCTTCAAAAAGGGGGTTTTAAAAAATCTTTTTCATTGTGGCCAATTTAAAAAATTGTCATGCTTTAAGTTAACACGGGATTTTAAAATTAGTCTCCATTCAGTGGGGGGATTTAAAATAATAGGATTAAAATTTGATTGGGAAAATTTTTCCCGTCACAGGGCACCTTTTTTGTTTTAAATTTTGATTTGTTGGAAATTCTGGCGGCCAAAAGATAATTCAGTATAATCCCCGAATTGGGTTTTATCAGGCCTCTTTTCTGCAGCCCCGTGGGCTTGATTTTTAGCATTGGGGTTTTTCAAGGCCCCTTAATGACTAACTTTATTTTTTTAATGTAATGTTTTGTGGACAGTCCCCCTTTTTTGGCATTAGTCTTCGTGCTATATGTCAGAAGAAGTGGACGGGGGTCCCCAAACTTTTCAAATTAAAATATGAAGTTAGTGATAAGAATAAAAATTTTTCTAAAAAATTGGTATTGTTTGGGTTTTTTTTGTAAGTTGCCAAAGCACCCCCTTTTAAAATTTTAAATGCATTTATTGGGGGTTTATCAAAATTGCCACGTGAGTTAGTTATATAGCAAAAGGTTTATTAAAAGGGAGATAGAAATATATTTATAGACAGTACAGAACATAGGCAAATACAAAAAAATGGGGTTTGTTTGGTTCCCCCCACAGCATGGGGCCCGACGGGGCCCTTTCTGCTCTCTGGACCCCGGGGTGAGGGGTTTTTCCCTGGTCTTTTATTTCTCTTTTGCATGATGTGGTGACGTATTTTAGTTTCGCATACAAATGTTTGTTTTTTGTTGGCCTATGTCCATTGGCTACAAACACCCGAATGACTTCATTCTTTTCGTTTGATTTAGGTTGGTTCCTTATAATGGCTAACTTCCATATATTATTTGTTGGCCAGCCGCTCTCTGGTGCCAAGGTTAATGTCAACATTTTCTATGTGGTTTTCTTATCTTGTCTCTGTAAGGAGATCTTCGCCCTAGGGTGCCATTACCAGCTATGATGCCAAGTTTGCTGGTTAATTTGTCCTTATGCACCTGTGAGTCATTTGGGTCTACTTTTGATTTTGAGGCATGTTAACGTTCGTATCAGTCCGTACTTTTTCTCTTCGCGAAAGTTGAAAAAGAAACTAAATAAAACTATTCTTGGACTAGCTCTGAAAAACTCTGAAAGTTTAAGGAGAGTTTAATATCCATTAGCTAAGGCCTTATGTTGCTGGATGAATTTAAGACCTTCTGCGGCACTTACTTTAATGGTTGCTTGGTAATGTTTTATTTTGTTATGGGATAAGTTTATTGTATGTCTTTGTATAGGATTTACTTGAGGTGGACTTTAGTGCTTTTTGTTAACAGTAAGGAGGTCTTGTGTCCTTAGGACTAAGATTGCCATTTTATAATCACACTTCCCCATTTTTTTTTTCTTCAGCAGACATTTAAAATCTTGACACAAAAATTCAATTAAAGTCTCATTAGAGAGTGGCTTTGGTTGACAGTGGGGTGCTCTGCTGTTTGGTGTTAGGTAAAGCAGAGACCCAGCGGTTAGTATCATGGGTATTCTGTATTGGGGATCAAAACAGGGGCACAAATCAAACTTTTGTGTATTCAAAAAATGGAGGGGCTTATCTCTCAACCTTTTTAAAAAACTGTTATAATTGGAGGGGGAAAAATCAGGAGGGCGGGGACAATACATATATACCTTGAGGGAAAGGGGGAGGGCTAGGGGCACAGTTAAAAATGAAGCTTTGTTTTTAAAATAAATTTTGGGGAAAAACCCTATTCTGTAAAATATGGTATTGCCCCATTGATGAGCTTTGGGTTATAGGGCCCGGGAAACTATTGGAAAAAAAACAAGTGCTTTTTTTTCCCTTTTGGGACTGCAAAACCAAAATGAACAAATATGTGGTTTACCCTTTTTGTAAGGGACGGGAATCAGTTGCCCAATGAAAATTTTTATCCCATCAAGGTAAGGTAAGGGATTGATAGAGGGGTAGCAATAACAAATTCGTAAGGCTTCTAGAATTACAGATACAGAAAAAATTCATATGCTTCAAAAACATTAAAAACCCAAAATTGCTTCTAAACATCACTGGAGATGGCTCCCAAAGGTTGAGCGTGTTGGCTGCAAAAAAAAACAGGTAGATTTTTAAAAGGACGTCAAAAGACCCCTTTGACAGTCTGGTAATGGTGGTGAACTTGCTGTCATTATAACAGTTCAGGATGATTCTTAAAAGGAGAAAAACACTGCCGTTTTTGGGACAAAACATTAAATTTAAAGACATCTTTTATGTGCCTTCTTCCAACTTCAACCATCCGTTGTTTTGCTTAGCTGAGGACAGCTAGCGGCTGCAGGTGATGGATAGAGACGTTCTTTTATCACTCCACTTGAAGGATAGACTGATAACAGGCCACAGGAACGATGAGACCAGGGGCTGTCGAGATGAGGAAAAAACCCACACGAACGCAGGGCCAGTCTTGGAGTTCCTTGGAAGGTTTTGATTAGGAAGGGGGCACATCAGAGGGGACAGGGATGGCAGGATTTGCTGGAGTAGGCAGGACTTTTGGAGCAGCCCAAAACCAAAGGTGTTTTCGCAGGGTATAGGAAAGATGACTAGTAGAGAGGGCAGCGTATAGATTACAGCATGATCGTGAACAGATCTTTTTCACATGCACATGGGGGCAATGCAAAAATTTTTCACTTTAAAAATTCTTGAAACATAATTTCTGGGAAAACCTAATTTAAAAACAAAAACAGGACAAATAGCATAAATATTCCCCATTTTCCTCAAGATGTCAGTAGGTGGTTTTAAAATTGTTATTAATAATAGACCACTAAGTTTTAAATCTTCAGGATGGCATAAATTACTTGACTCATTTATCAAAACCAATTTTTTTTACAAACTATTTTTTTAGCAGTCAGAGGAAGTTTTTCTCAGAATATAACAAAGAAATTACAGTGGTACCTTCACAAAGGAATCAGTTTGTTCCAAATTTGGGAAATTTTGTTAAGCAAAAATTTTTTTAACTGTAGTCAAATTTGAGTACACAATTCACACATCAAATATTTTTTAATTAAAACAACACTGATTGAATGGTATGGGGGTTGGACAAATTTATTAAAATTACAGTGAGCTGCTAAGACAAGATTTAAAGGGAAAGAACAAAAAAAGAAAGCAGCAGATAGGATGAAGGGTGTTAAATTTCAAATCTACTAAATAGTATTTTAAAAAAATTTAAAAAATTTTCTAAGTGAATTAAAAATTTTTTGGTGGCCCTTCAGATTTGTTCATGTCTAAAATGAACACATTGGCTGTGGACACAAAAAGAAACAAGCAGGATGTTGTATAGGTAAATGCAGAATATAAAATAGGTTCCATGTCTTTTAGGAAAGGCTGATTGCTTGCTGCTGTGTCAATTCATAGCAATGCTGTTTTCCCTTTAAAAAATTTTTTTTTTAAGCAAATTGAAAAACTGGTTTTTGGGATATATTTTTAACAATTCCTGGTATCTTGCCAACTTGTCTTTTTACTTAGAAGTTTATCAAAAACACAAAATTTCTCAACACCAATTATTTTTTCACTTGCACAGACCTACTTTACATATGCCCCCATATATTTTTTTTTTATAAATCGCTCATGATTCTCTCATGCCTTTTCAGCTTTTCTTTATGCAACCTCCCTTTGTATATTTTTTTGAAGTACCTCTTTCTATTATTCATTCATTGTCGTAACATTTTTTTTTCACATAGCTTTTTTTTCAGTCTAAGTTCAAATTAGCAACATAGCATTATTTAAATACCCAGATCTAATTCATTACGGGATAATTTTTATATATATGGATCAGTGTTCATTCAAAGAGTTAAAATTGTCAGGGGTTTTTAAATTTCAGTGACATCCATTTTTTTTTTTATTACAAGGGGCAACACAAATGTTAGCCCAACACAATACAGATATTTGGAAGCCCCAAAGGGCACACTGGGCGTTTAGACACAACTGAATAAGAGGGAAGGAGGAAATAATTCTAAGTTTAAGTTGTTAAAAGGGGAAAGAATTCCTTAAATAAAACTTTTGCATTTAAATTTGTTCAATTTGGTGTAAGATGGTCACATTATATTGGGTTGGCTGCTGAAAAAAATTCAGAAGCAAAAATTTCCATTTTCCCTACAGCAGAATTATGAATTTTTAAAAAACCCCCTATGCAGGAAAGGAAGAGATTCCTGCCCTTAATTACCTTTTAAATTGTCACACAGACTTTCCCATTACTTTAAACTTAAATTTAAAACCCCAAAACAAAGTATATTCTTAACAGTTTCTATAAAAATGTCCCTTAAAATCTTTTCTTAAAACAAAAATCTCATCTCTATTACAAGTTTTAAATTTAAAACCCCAAAACAAAGAAAATATTTACCTAATAAAATGTCCCACAAAACTTCACTTAACCCCAAAAACAAAAAAAAATTTTCAATTTAAACAATGAATTAAACAAACTTTCCCAGGTAAAACCAAGCCTTTTTCCAGACCTTTATTTTTTGCCCCACACATAAAAGGGGGAGAGGGGAGTAGAACGCACTCTGGGTCTTTTTTTTTTAAAATTCCGGCTACACAAGCCCATTTAAAAAACCCATCTAAGAGAAAAAAACACATTTCTGCTGTAGAAAGGAGGGGCCCTCTCCTTCGAAAGTTCAAAATTCATGAGGAGATGGCAATTTGGGCCGCAATCATTATGCAGATTAAAAGAACATTTTGGGCAGTAGGTGTTTTTGAAGAAACAAAAACTGGAGCTCGGGTTTATGATTGTAATATCATCTACCCCCTTTTAAAAAGATTTCGGAGAGCTACGGACAGATATTCTGCATGGCATCAATTAGTGTTTGTTAAGGATTTTGAGCCATGTCTGACAAATCATGAACTGACGGGGGAATTGTTTTTGTCTTGTAAAAAATCCGGGCCTGCTGTTTCGGCTCTTTTTTTTAACTAAAACAATATGCAGCAGGGGAATGGCAAAACACAGTCCTTGGCGGGCTGATAAGGAAGGGTTTTTACTGTCTAGTTATTTTTTTTGAAAAAGGGAAAATTCAGCTTTCAGAGGAAAAAAATGGGGGGGCGGGTTTCCCTTTTTAAATATGAGGAAGGGGGGTGCCGCTTTTAAAATGAGCTCTTAGAATAAGGCGCACTTGATTTGTTAATTTGTTTCTGCCACACACGCGTTACTTGGGACTTCTTAGCCAATTAATAAAAAACAGAGATAAAAAGGCCATAATTTTTTTGGGCAAGAAGAAAAACAAGTAGGGAGTCAAATTCTGTTAGCTAAACTATTTCTCCCCCCATTAACCAAGCAAAAAAATTTTTGGCTTTCCTTAGCTGGAATGCAGGATGATCAAAAAAAAATGGAAAAGAGCGAGGGTTTGAGGAGTTGTTATTGTGTTGGAAAAAAAGGAAGTCCAGGAAAAAAATTTTGGGAGTTTAAGCTGAGACCCTGTTCATCCTCGCCGCTGGCAGAACATTCTCCAGCGTAGCGAGTTTTTTCCCGGCCCAAAGCGCCATTGATAAAAATATAATTATCTAAAAAATTGGTATTGGTGTTTTTTTTTGTAAGTTGCCATTGCACCATTAAAATTGTAAATGCATCATTGGTGGTTCATCAAATTGCCACGCTGAGTTAGTTTTATAGCAAAAGGTTTATTAAGGCAGATAGAAATTATAATAGCAGTTCAGAACATAGGCATTACAAAGAAATGGGTTAGCTTAGGATCCGGGGCACAGCATGGCCTGACGGCCCCCTTTCTGCTCTCTGGACCCCGAGTGATGGTTTTCCGTGGTCTTTTATACTCTTTTGCTGATGTTGGTGACGTATTTTAGTACGCATTTCAAGATGTTTGTTTATGTTGGCCTATGTCCAAACTGGTACAAAAAAACCAGAATGACTTCATTCTATTTCGTTGATTTCCCGGTTGGTTCTTTATAACTGCCCAACTGCATATATTTTTTGATTGGCCAGCCGACTCTCTGGTGCCAAGGATAATGTCAACATTTCTATTGGTTTTGCTTCTTGTCTCCTGTAAGGAGATCTTCGCCACGGGTGCCAAATTCCCAAACTATTTATTTCCAAAATTTTGCTGGTTCAATTTGACCTTATGCCACGTGAGCTCATTTGGGTCTACTTTTTTTATTTTGGGCATTTTTAACCCCCTTCTTATCATTTGTCTTTAAGGTGCCCACGTTTTTTTTGTCTTCTTGTTTTGTTTTGTTTTTTTTTTTGAATTTTGCTGGAATAATAGTGGAAGAATAGAATGATCTAGGTTGACTTCTGGTTCTGGATACAGTCACCCCTGCCAAATTTTGCGGTTCAGGTACTGCGGTCCCACTAATTGTGGGATCGCCAGTGACCTGCACCTCGGAGCGCGCGGTGGCGCGGCGGGGGGCAATTTGGTTGCTTCCGTGCTGCCCCCGCTCTCCTCTGAAGAAGCCTCAGAGCCACGCAGGGGGTGGCGGGGGGTGACTGGGTGACTCCGCACTGCCCCCCCCGCTCCTCTGAGAAGCCTTGGAGCCCGGTGGGGGGCCCGCGGGGGGGATTTAGGGTCGCTCGCGCTTTCCCCCCGCTCCTCTGAGAAGCCTCAGAGCCGTGGGGGGGCTGCGGGGGGAGAGTCGGTTACTCCACATTTGCCCCCCTGTGCTCCTTCGAGAAGCTCGGGCCGCTTGAGGGGTGGCGGGGGGTGATCCAGTCACTCCCGCTGCCCCGCCACGTAATCCGAGAAGTCTCGGACAGGGGGCGCGATCGCCCCCCCCCAAAGGGGCCAAACCCCCACCCGCTCCACATATCACTATTTTCATGCATCGGGGTGGGGTGGGTCCAAAACCCCCCGTATTGGTGTGGGGGGGGGACTATACACCTCATGAGACAAATTTTATAAGTGCTCAGCTTATCAAGTTAAATTTCTCCAGATAAAGGGACCTATTAATTTTGTAAAGTTTCCTTGGAGGGAAAAACGGAAGAGGCAGCACTAGGGGACCATGAAGGGGGGAGGCGGGTGAACTTTGTGGAAGCAGGAAATGATTTCCTCTCCCATGGGAGAAGGTTTTGAAAGTGGAGCTGTTGATGTCAGACATTAAATGTTGTAAATATCTTGTGTGTCGTGATTTAGAATGCTTCTATCTCTTTCTATGCGAAGCTTCTCCATGGTATTTGGAAAATCTTTCCTTCAGCAAGCACTAATCCCTCTTCTGAGGAAGCAACTTTTAGTAAAAAAAAATAAAGAGGTGAATATTTTTGAAAGACAAGCACAGAAGAAGTGACTGTTTTCCATGTTATTTCATGAACTTGCCTTTCTGACTATTGTTTCCTTCTTGTGGGAAAACATTTTATGCCTTTGCTGCTCTTTATATGTGGTGAATTTAAAGACAAAATTTAAAGGAAGCTACCTTATGCCTCTGTTGTTTCTATATGTTGAATTTAAAGACCCAACTGTAAGAGCAGAGTTGGGAAAATTGTTTTCTCAGAAAAACTTCATCTGATCTTGGAAGAAAACCACATGTATTGAAAATAATGCTTGAAAGACTGTTCCTTGCTGCTTTGGCTTTAAATTAGTCTGTTACTCTCCTCTGTACCTCTCTTGTTTGGAAACTAAGTGGCAGAAACTATTACAAGCAATATTAAGCCTTTCTTGTGAGCTATAACACTCAATGGATTGGGAAAACACAGAAGATTTTGCCAAAATAATTCTATCTGGTTTGCAAAAAGTAATAGATATCTACACAGACTAAACCTCTGAAGATACAGAGATTTTCATTTTGATAGTCACAAGGCAAAACAGATAACTCAAGATGAGTGGTTGATAACACTGGGTCTCTAAAAAGAACTGAAATTAATTCAGATCAGGAGAGTGAGCTAAAACAAACAGCTGATCTTAATCTACAGACAAACACAACAAAATTGATGCAAGACAAATCTTTGGATATGCCAAATTCACAAAATATGATAAACACATCTACTGAAATGAGCTCGAATCAAGAGATCAAACCAGAGCAAAGGGCAGATCTCAGCATGAAGACAAATATACAAGGAATGGTGCTGGCTAAACCCTTTGACGTGCCAAGTCCACGGAATATGAGAAGTGCATCTGTCTTACTTAGTATGGGCGCCAAAAGAGGAAATTTGGGACTTTTTCAGTAGCAGAGTGGCTATCAAGATTTCTATCAATATAATACAACTCATGAAGATAAGGGATTTGACAAGGGGGAAACAACCTGTGAATCTAAGAGACTAGGAAGGAAAAGGGAAAACCGAAAAGAAAAAAAGAATTTCTGGCTTAGTGAATTTATTACATAAAAATGTTCTCTGAATTCTGCTTGCCTAAGGGCCACTAGCTAATTGGTATGATAAGGAACAGAAAATGGAAATGTGAAGACAAACCTCATGTATAAATGAATGTTAATCTGTTTGATTTTTTAAAGAATAGAGGCAGTTAGGTATAGACAAGAACTTCTATGCATAAAGCGAAAATATAGACCAGGAGGGAGCTCTCTTATAATAGTCCATATAAAGTATTAATCTGAATTAGTGATGATTGCTGAAATTAGCATCCTTGGAAGTATGGGTAAATATACTGTGGATGATATATAGAATATATATAGTTAGCCAAATCTATCCTAAATTGCTTAGTACTAAAGAACTAACAGCAAGTTTAAACAGATTGTTGAGATTAGATAGGCTATATCTTTGTAATTAAAAATAGATATAAGTAAAGATATATAGAAGAGGGAGATGTAGTAAGGAAACTAAGTATGAAAGTATGCTCATTTAAGCTAGAAAGGGAGATACGAGATTATATTGGGCTCAAATGTTGGGAAAACTGTGATTGAAGCGGTTAACTCGACAGAAACGGGGCAATATATTCATTTTATGTAACAGTGTAGAAAATAAATAAAAATGCGTTGTTGTTTTTTAAAAAAGATGATCTAGGTTCAGACACTACTGAATCTGAGTAAGTTAGATTCGTTTACTGCTTCTGAATAGAACATGAGGAGGCATGCATAGCTTTTCTCCTCCTTGTACATACCCGCCACTTCCTCACATGAGAGTGACTTTTTGAAGAGGTGAACTCCTTTATGAATGAAGGATTTCCACACAATCAGCTTTCTGTGACACTTGGAGTCCTGAGATTCCTAAAGGAAGCTGTCCTCTGTGTAATGCCTCCATACAAAGAGAGCAAGAATAACCTACACAACACAACAGGGCTAGCATCTTCCCTCACTTTCATTTTTATTCTCTACTCAGCTTCTGTAGTGGCTGGATTGGCATATGTTCTGAATGATTTCTGTCTTTGAGATTGTCACCAGTAATTTTCTCTGTGTCTGTCTTTTAGAAATAAATGTTTGGATCTTGGGCTGCTTCGAAAATATAACACTCTTCTAATTTCTAAATGTCCTTCATTTTACTTCATCACACTTCTTTTCATTTCAGAGCTGTCACTAGCAATTTAAGTAAATCAAGGACTATAGTTAAGCATGAGCTGTGTTATTGGTACTACAGAGAGAGACAGGGAGAATCACTAGCATTTATTTTATTTTATTTTATTTTATTTTATTTGTTTGTTTTAGCTATGGGGCTGCCTTTGTACTGACAACACCTGATGTTGCCATTTATGCTTATGACCATACTCTCTCTGTGATATAGTAAAATGTCATTTCTTATTTTTGATGCACATTTTTAAAAATTGTTCTGTTCCATAAATCATTTACATTTCTTCCTTCTGATATATCTGTATAGCATGTTTTTATCTTGAATAAGTCAAATAACTTGTCAGCAAATGTAGAGAAAAAGGAAAAATCCAACATTATGGCACATGTAATATGAGCTTTCGTGGATCAAATCCACTTTTCCAGACAGAAGTGGAAGATATAGCTTGTGATTCATAAAAGTTAGCTCCAAAATTATTTATGTTAGCATTTAAAAGGTCACAATGTTTTCCTGTTTTTTTTTTTCCTCTTCGAGTTTGCCAAAATGTTGAGATAGATTTTAACATGGTTACTTCTTTGGGGAACGCTCACTTATTTCCCTGAGTGGAATAAAAAATGAAAAGATAAAGGAATTTATTTATTATTTATTTATTTATTTAAGCTTTCTAATGCCTCTAAAAAACAAGTCTTGGGACAACTGCAGTTGCACCCTCTGACTCACTGGGACGTAACAGAAAAACCTTCAAAAAGCAGTCTCCTGTATATGACAGACCTCCTTTGCTCTTGTTGGGGTTCCTCATTGCACCACATCATGGAGCAGTTAGTGTCAAGTGTCAATCAAGTGCTTGGCACCTACAGGGAAGGTGATACTTCTTAGCTTTGTTGCTCCCTGCTGGAGACTCCGGTCTGTGCAAAATGAGTCATGCTAACATATATCCTGACTTAAGCAAGCCAAACCTCTGTAGCCATTCTTTCAGTTTGGTCTGCAGACTAATTCTTCTTTCAGGCAAAGCTGCCACAGAAGCAAAGTAGAAAGGTCTGAGGGCTGTTGTGTATTCCTGTAGAGTAGTGAAGGGGGTGTACGCATTCCTTTAAGCTCTGAGACTGTGGCTCCTTGAAGTGAGAAGGGAAAAATTTGCTGGGGGGATTTCCCTGAGATGGAATGAGTTTATCGTGGCGCTAGCTGGGATAGACAGGTTTTAATGAGCCAAAGAAAGAAGACAGAGCTTGGAATCAAAATATTCTGAATAACATTTAGGCGTTCCAAAAAGTTTGGTTACACTGGCACAAAAAATACATTTCCACAGGCTAAATACAGAGGTATCTGTAAAAAGGTAAGATGCAGCTAGAAAACACTGAGGCCTCTAAATGCTGGTGAACAACTCTGTTGCACTGCACTATTTAGTACTGATGTACTAGAGCATGATAGTGAACTATTGCACGGGTGCCAAGGTGGCACTCGGAGCCCTTTCTGGGGCACAGGGCCGTCGCGTCCATTAAGGCGAATAGGCAGTTGCTAGGGTGCCAAAATAGAGAGGGGCGCCACCCGCCCGCTGGCCACGCCACATGCCCGCACCCCCCGCCACCGCCTCCCCTGGCCCGCCTGCCTGCCCGCCAGCCCACACCCCCCACATCCCCGCCGCCCGCCTGCCGCACACGCCACCGCCCGCTGGCCCGCGCCCCCCGCACCACCCCACCCACCCCCACCTCCTAGGGCACAAAAAAAACCTAGCGCCGGCCCTGTGTGAGCACCCAACATCGCCCCTTCATAGTCACCTTTATACAGGTTAAATTACTGCATTGGCACTTTGCAAAAAAAGTGGTTTTGAATTGCAGTTTGGGCACTCGGTCTCTAAAGGTGTCGCCATCACTGTACTAGAGGGTAATAGAAAATGTAGTTCAACATAACTTCTAGAAGGCTGCCATTTCCTGATCTTTGCCATCTGTATTCTTCCCTTGCACAAAGTTATGTGGACCAATGTAACAGATAAACGATTTATTCACGTCCAGCAGGATGAAACTGTGATGCAAACCACATAAGGGGGGAGGAAACATTTTGCTGGTACTTGCCCACTAATTCAGAAGTCGTGTTTGTATGGGGAAGAAAAAGTCAAGGAATAGTTTATCCCACCCCACCCCACCCGTGGGAAAAAAAGCATTTTGGTGGCATGGAGGTGATTTTATAAGAAAAATGGGAAGAAAGGAAAGATGATATCTCCGCCACAGTCTTCTATTCCTGCTTTTCTAATGTTGAGAGCAATATGGGGGAGATCTTCACACCTAGTACTCTAGAGTTCCAAATTCCAGTGTTATTTGGAGATCTTCCCACATACTCCACAACTCTCACTCAGAAGAAAAATCTGACTGTTCCCCCTTTTTCTAACTGGAATGCTTGGTCATGCACACCAGTGCAGGAGTTAACAATCCTGGGAAACTCATTATTGTTAGTTAAGACTTTTTGATCAAGATGATCTCAACAGGTCCTAATTCTCATTGCTTTTCCCATTAGCTATTTGTTTGCCAACCACTCTAGGACAATCTGCAATACCTTCCTCATGAAGAAGAAGAAGAAGAAGAAGAAGAAGAAGAAGAAGAAGAAGAAGAAGAAGAAGAAGAAGAAGAAGAAGAAGAAGAAGAAGAAGAAGAAGAAGAAGAAGAAGAAGAAGAAGAAGAAGAAAGGGTGCAGGACTAAACAGCTCTTTCTTAATTTTTCTCAAGTAACTACCCACCAATACAACGTCTTGGTTTTTTATGCTGGCGTGTGTGAATGACTGACTGGATGGCAATTTAATCTTGTTGTATTTATACAATGACAATAAAATTCCATTCCATTCCATTCCAAAGAGAAGAGGTTGAAAAACAAAGACACTCTATCAATTGGTAATGGGTCCCTGCTTGAGCAATGACTCAACTGTCCTAAGAATGTCAGCCTGGTCTTGACATCTTGAGTTACTAGCCTAAACCAGAGTGTGAAAAAGTTAGTTGGCAATATCTTTGGAGTAACGTAACAGTAGGACCTGGTATCCGCTGGGGATTGGTTCCAGGCCTTCCCATGGATAATGAAAACGTGTATAAGAGAGAACGCCCTGCCCAACCACCCCCAAACTGCTGGTTCTGACAGTAGCTTGCTTTTATGGCTGCTGTTTGTGACAGTAGCTCACTTTACAGCTGCTGTTTGACATAGCTTGCTTGTGTGCTGCTGAATTATTTAATTTTTTCCTCTGCCAACCGTGGATAACTGATAAGTAGATAAGAAATCAGTGGATACGGGGGTCCTACTGTATTTCACTAACAGTGGATCCAGTGGCTGGGAGATTTCTGGTAACTTTTGTAAACTGTGTGTACCAATATTTTGCTCTTTTACTTATTTGGGCTCTGAAAGTATTAAAAATAGTACAGAAATAATCATATGTAGTTATCAGAACTAGCCAAAGAAGGCGCCAGAGACCATGCTATGTATAGCCTTCACTATTAAAATAGTGTTTCCTTATGATCCCTGCTTATCTCATCCATGGGAGGCTTAAAACTGGTCCACCGCATATACATCCCAGCATACACATGGGTAAAAATAATAAAAAAATATCACACAAGCACTGTTTTTCTCTCCCCAAAAAGCCAAGAAGAACAAACAAATATATAAAGGCAAAAAAAGCAACCTAAACCTCCTAGGAGAATATGGCGGGGGGGATTTATCCCCCCTCGATACTTGTGTGATGCCTTTTCTTGTCTTTGTTTGAATTCAGCAGGACGTGCAATGCTACTGGATGAAATATTTCTGAAGGCATTTTAACATACAAAGGGTAAAAGGGAACAGAAAGATAGCAAAGGGAGAAAAATTAAAGATGAAACTTTCCCTTCATAATGACAAATCATTCATATTTTAAAAAGCTCTCTTTCAGCAAGAAAGACACAAATTACAGCAACATTTTGGTTTACGAGTGCCTTGGTTTAAGAGTGCTTTGCAAGATGAGCAACATTTTTGACTAATTTTTCATTGCTCAGCAGCAATGTCTTGAAATATGAGTGTTGGAGCAGGTCACATTATCACAACTGAGCCAATGCTCTCTCTCTCTCTCCTCTCTCTCTCTCACTCTCTCTCTCTACTCTCTCTCTTCTCTCTCTCTCTCACTCTCTCTCTCTCTCCTCTCTCTCTCTCTCTCCTCTTGTCTGTCTGTCTCTCTCTCTCTGTCTCTCTTCTTGCTGGATTGTGGGGGAATGTCTGGAACATTCCCTCTCAGAAAGCCTCCAAAGCGAGGGAGGAGAGAGGACTGGGGATTCCCTACATCAGGCAGGAACATTTTCAAAGAACAGTGCAGGTTACGGTTTTATTTTTCTTATATATTTATATTTATATTTAATTTGTTTCTAACATCCTTTTTATTTTTCAAACCATTTCTAGTCAGTTTGTTAGTTCCAAACAGAGCAGATTCTGCAGTCAGGTACCTTAAACCAAGGTGTGGACATGGACTCCTAGCCAACTTTTGTGAGTTTTGGCATTTTGGTGTGTTACAGTATGTGGTCTACTGGGCCCCCAGAATGAGTTCATCCGAGTTTCACTGTTTCTTGTTGGGAAATTTGCTTGATATAAGAGTGTTTTGGTTTGCAAGTATGCTCATAAACCAAAGGTATTATGTACACGAAAGAGAACCTGTTTCAGGCTTTGGGTTCTTTCATTTACACATCCCCAGCTCTCTCTCCTAAATACATATTCAGATGCAAGTTTCAGTGAAAACAGGGTTGATGCCTTATAGAAGGCATAATAGTCTTCTATACAGAAAAGAATAATGACTGTCCAAACAAATAATTACTTATCTTGCATTAATTGAAAAACGATTGTAGTTTTCTTCAATGCAAATGTCAACCACTGGGGGAGATTATCAGGTATTTTGGGTTAAGTGCACCAGTACGCCAATGATACCCAGCTCTACCTCTTGCCACCTCTGGATTCTAAGGGAGCTGCTACCTCAACTTTACATCAGTGTTTAGCTGATCCAGTGTTGAACTGGATGAGGATGAACAAAATGAAAACTAAAACCAGACAAGAAAGAGGTTTCTTCCGTCATTCAAAAGGAGAACAAGGGACAGGGATGCAAGGGGTCACCTCCAATTGAAAAAACAGGGGTGCCCTTGGACTCATCCTTGAGCTTAGATGCCAGTTCACAGCTGTGGCCAGGAGTGTATTTGCACAATTAAAGCTAGTATGAAAGTTACACCTTAGTGAGCATTCCAGCTAGACTACTCTAATGCGCTCTATGTGGGACTACCAATGAAAAGCCTCAGGAAACTTCAATGGGTCAAAACATAGAAGCCAGACTGCTGACTGGGGCAGGGTAAGAGATCAACATCACCCCTATTAAATGCAGTTCCACTGGCTGCCAATAGCTATCGGGCACAATTCAAGGTTCTGACCTTGACTACAAAGCACAAAATGGCCTGGGTCCTAGATACCTCAAAGATCGAATCTCACAGTATGAATAGACTCAGGTGTTAAGGTCATCGGAGAGGCCCTTCTCTGCATCTGCATCCGGGGGGGGGGGGGGGGGGGGGGGGGGGGCCCCCCCTCAGAGGTACGTCTCGCGGGAACCCATGAATGGGCCTTCTCGGCTGCTGCGCCCAGACTCTGGAACTCCTCCCACTAGAGGCCGGGGACTACTCATCTCTGTTGTCTTTCTGGAAACAGGCAAAGACCTTTATCATCGGGCAAGCTTTCCCTGAATGATGAGAACTACCTATTATGTGTATTTTATATGAATTATAGGATCACATAGACGTTTGCGTTTATAACTACTTATAACCTTATGTGTTGACATCAACACTATGTTTGTCATGTTAGTTTCCATCATAAATTTTGCATGGAATTTACTCTCTTTTTAACTGTGTATATTTTCTTGTAGCTTTAATGTAATGTTGTCTATTAATGCTGTAAGGATGTCCTCAATTCCTGTTCTCAATATCTGAACATGTTTCAATTGTGCTGCACTGTATATTATCCCTCATTACTGTAAGCCTCCTTGGGTCCTTTTCCAAGGAGAAAGGGGTGGTGGGTAAATATACTTTAAAATAAATACATAAATATAGTTTCCTTCCCTGACTGATCTTAGTCCTAATTCAAAGGATCAGCTTGTCTTCCCATAGAGACATGTTAGCAAGAGGGCAAGAGAGAATTCACTGCTTATTAAAATAAACAACAGAATTTTTATTAAGCTGTATCCTACAAATCACTCAAAAAGACTCTGTTTTTTAGAAAATAGTGTACAACTAAAACCGGAGGTTTCCCGTGGTCCCATCTTCTCTCTCTCTCTCTTCTCTCTCTCTAACTCTCTCTCTCCTCTCTCTCTCTAAACAAAATGCCTCAGATTAGAAAAAGTCTAAATCTGGGGGCTTGCTTTCTCAATTTGTTCGTGCACTTAAAGTTTTAAATGATGGAATGGAAAGTGATGCACACCAGGAAGAGCTGTTGACAGGCCTTTGATGTTTGAATGTTTTATTTCAATGGGATGGGAATGGTTCCTTGATTCATTAAACAACAAGCAGACCCTGTGGCATAAAAGCTAATGCATTTATTACAGCATGGGCCCTGGGGTCTATGCCCCCTTCATTGGATATTTGAGTGTAATCCAGAATGTCAGGTGTGTGTACATACATTGTGGAGGATGAGGCGTGAGCTCAGTGAATAAATCTTGAAAGGGAGATTGAAATTGTTGCCCTTCTGCTTGCACTTTGGGAAGCATTTATGAGGGCAGTGATGGCGGGTGGTGGTCATTGGTTGCAATCCTTATGATCCCACACAAGTCTTTATTAGCTTTGCTGCTACTTATTAGGATAGTGAATTATTACTAGGTTGACTAAGCAATTGAGGTAATGTTCAGCTCTTTGGTACTTTCAGTTTGCATCATAGCCACGCAGTGATGAGACAGAGAGACAGCAGCTGGCTAAAATCACACAAGCTGCAACCCAAACATACTATATTGGAAAAAAATCTCTCTCCCGTTTAATATTCTGGACAGCCATTCAAAATCATAATTTTAATAATTTTATTATTATTATTTTGTTCTTATGTACTGTTTCAAGCTGAGCCTGTGACCAAATAATAAAGAGAGTTAATTCATAATAGGTTGGAGAACTTGTAGCAGCTAATAGGACGAACAAAACCAGCCTCTTGGATTCTCAAGGTTTCCCACATACACCACCCTAGAAAGTTTTTTCTTAAAAACCTGTCTTGGGGTGCTAAAAAGTCTTTTTCTGCGCTCAAAACCTTTTGCCATGTTTCAAGGATAACCTGCATCCCTGTCTCAAACTTATACAAAAAATTGGCATATGTTTGCAACCCCCCCCCCCCCACTGTTATTTCCATCCCCTACAACAGTGATGGTGTACCTATGGCTCAGGTGCCAAAGGTGTCACTCAGAGCACTTTCTGTGGGCACCTGACATTGCCCCTTCACAGCCACCTGTATACAGGTTAAATTACTGCATTGGCACTTTGCAAAAAAAAAAAAAATATGGGTTTTGAATTGCAGTTTGGGCACTCGGTCTCTAAAAGGTTCGTCACATCTGCCCTACAACAAGCTGTGTGTTTTGGGGAACAGCTATGCCCTCCACAGTCCAAGGATGGGCAAGTGCCACCCCGCCCCCAGGAAATTGAAGATTGCCCAGCCCTGCTGTAGACCTTCTGGGTTTTAAAAAATTCATTTTTCCTCTTTACTTTTGTGGCCTCATCCTAATGCTCTAGTTCACGTTCCACACCCATCAACTCCTCCTCAGGAAAAGGCCTCAGGCAGTAAGACAAGCATAAAGTTTTTTTCAACACTATCACACTATAACAAGGGAAGACTGCTGTCCAAATCACAAATACAATTTGAATAGCTTGAATGTATAATTCGTTTGATTATTGCATGCTGCTTTTTTAGGATCACAAACTGTGTTCTTTAACAGCCATGAAAACTGGATTCCACCCTCACCCCTCCCATCTAGTGTCTCCATTCTAGAGATGGGCATGACTATGGAAAAATGAATGTTTCGATTTTTGTTTGTCGGTCGGGTCCGTTCCGTTCTGTTTCCGTTTGTCGTGAAATTTTTTGAAAAATTTTCGTTTTGACGTTTCGTTTGTCGTTTGTCGTTTGTCGTTTCTACCACGATTTAGCACAATTTGACTTCCCAGAGCATGGGTCCTGGCAATGGGGGGATCCCGCAATGACCAGAGACAGGCAGAAAACACTTTAAACTGGTGAATGGTGATGAATAATATATTAAATATATTCATAGCATAACACTGCATCCTATGCAAGAATGCAAACAAAGTGGGCAGAATGCAATATTCTCTCTTTTTCTCTTGTTCAACGGCTGACTGAACCGGCCACCCTACTTGTCTGGCTGCCTGTTATACTTTGTTTTGTTTTTTTTGTTTTGAAGCCTTTATCCATCCCATTTCGCCTCCACCGCTCAGAAGCAGCAGGAGACACAGTATTCCATTCCTCCCCCAAATCTGGACAGAGGGTCTACTCCTCTCAATATCCCCATCTCCAATGTCATCCTTTGTAAAGCCAAGCAAATGCCACCCTGGTCAACTAGCGGTCAGAGATTCAGTCTGGTAGAGGCATGACAGATGCTTCCCCTCCACACTCATCTGGATGAGTGCCCTCCACTCACTTACTCCCCAATTCCAATAAAGTTCCCTTCAACCTCTTAGGGCATCAGAGCCAGCTGGAGTATCCCAAGGAGCTGACAGGCAGAATCCCCAGGATCAAATTCAGGAGCCAATGGAGGCCCTCCAGAAAACCCTGGATGGTCAGTCTGCACTCTTTGTAGTGGGCAGCTGTGTTTGATTTCCAAACAGGTTCATGGCCTCGTTCTCCCCTGTGGCAGATGAAAAAAAAATTGCCCCTATCAGACATACAGGCCCAACAACTCTCCTCTCCTTGTCCTAGCCTAGGGATTTCCACCTGTTAGAGGCCGGAGTGACTTTCTAACCCTCCTCATATTCGAGGATAGGGTAGGAACAGCCTGGAGACCAGGCTAGAGTTTTGCCAACCCAGGAGACAGAGTTCCCACCAACCCAGAGGAGACAGAGACCATGCAGAAAGCCAGAGTGCCAGGAAATACTTTTCTAGGGAAGGGATTGTTTTAGCCGCTTTTTGGAGGCCAGAGTTTTGTCTACCCAGGAGACAGAGTTCTGACAACGCAGAGGAGACACAGTTCCACGCAGGTAAGCCAGAGTGCCAGGAAATTACTTTCCTATCCTCCTCATAGAGGATAGGGTACTTGAAATAGAAATAGAATGGAAATAGAAATACAATAGAAAAATTAAATAGACATAGGAACTAAAAAGAGAAATAGAAATTTGGAGGATACTAGGGTACTATAGGATAGATAGGGTACTAGAGGACAGGATACTACTAGACGCTACTAAATCCTGGCAGGGGCAGCTGCTGCATGGCTGCCATGGGGGTGACAAGCAGTATCAGTAACCAAACAGTACTTAAGGCCCCCACCATTTTGTACCACCAAGCGAAGCCAGGCCAGAGTTTTGCCTACTCAGGAGACCGATTCCACCACCAACCCACTGGAGACACAGCCCACGCAGGAAGCCACAAAGCCAGAGCGCCAGGGAAGTTTAGGGAGGGATTCTTTCAGCCGCCTAGTTTGGAGGCAGAGTTTTGCATACCAGGAGACCGAGTTCCACCAACCCAGTGGAGGCAAAGTCTACGCACGCAGCAAAGCCACGAAAGCCAGAGCACAGGGAAGTTTAGGGAGGGATTCTTTCAGCCAGCTAGTTCGGAGGCCAAAGTTTGCATACCAGGAGACCGAGTTCCACCAACCCAGTGGAGACACAGGCAACGCACGCAGCAAAGCACGAAGCAGAGTGCAGGGAAGTTTAGGGAGGGATTCTTTCAGCGCCTAGTTCGGAGGCGAGAGTTTTGCATACCCACGAGACCGAGTTCCACCAACCCAGTGGAGACACAGTCCACGCACACAGCAAAGCCATGAAGCCAGAGTGCCAGGGAAGTTTAGGGAGGGATTGTTTCAGCCGCTACTTTGGAGGCCAGAGTTTGCCTACTCAGGAGGACCAGTACCACCAACCCAGTGGAGACACAGTTCATGCATGCAGCAAAGCCACGAAGCCAGAGCTCCAGGGAAGTTTAGGGAGGATTCTTTCAGCCGCCTAGTTCGGAGGCGAGAGTTTTGCATACCAAGAGACCGAGTAACACCAACCCAGTGGAGACACAGGCAACGCACGCAGCAAGACCACGAAGCAGAGCGCAAGGGGCAGGGAAGTTCTCTCGGCCGTGGTCTGTCAACCAGCAAATTTCATCCTACACAGTTCCAGTGAGTCTAGATGTACTCTACTCCTCCAGAACAGTAATTGCACAGGTGGCTCACCGCAGGGAAGCCAGTTCCAGGAAGTTTTATAGGGAAGGGATTTTAACATTTTAAAGCCTTTGGGAGGCCAGAGTTTTGCCTACTCAGGAGACCGAGTTTCCCATCCCAGAGAGACACAGGCCATGCAGGGAAGCCAGAGGGTCAGGAAATTAAAATCCTATCCTCCTCATTTAGAGGATAGGGTACTAGAAATTGAAATAAAAGTAAAAATAGAATAGAATAGAAATACAAATAAACTGTATTCCCTTAGCCAGACAAAGCTGCAGGGAAACAAAAAAATGATTTTCCAAATTCAATTCCCTCCCTGCCTGCCTAACTTAAAGCCTAAAGCCTCCAGGCCTCCCTCCTTGAATAATCTCTGTCTCGATCGCACAAGCACCACAGCACAGCCCTCCTCCCTCAACCATCCAACCCCGGGAATGTGATTTCTGGAAGGTGCCTAGGTGTTTTTATACCATCTGAGACATGCAGAAGTGTCAGTCAAAACCTGGCCATTGGTTGAATGGATCAAAAAATTGCATGGGTCCCATCCCATGGCCAGCCCATCATTGTGCAGGTGTAAAAATAAAATAAAATAAAATAAAATAAAATAAAATCAATGGAGATGTTTTATTGCAAGGAAAAAACCACCGCTGCTACTATTAAAAATCAGGCATTAGAATAAATAAGTTTCAACATGTTGTGTTTGCTTTGGTGTTTTTTGGACACGATTTAAAAAAAATATGTGGGCAGCCATTTGGATCCCCACCCCGCATGGCATGGCGGGACAATGAGGATGATGCCCCCCAGCCTGGTGCAAGCAGCCCAGGACAGGAGAGTGGGGGGGGGAAAGGGGCCGGGACCCCCCAGAAACCACCCCTCTGGTAAGTGGCAAAGCCTCAGGCAGTCATATTTTTGCCTGCTTTTTCGGCCGGGAATCGGTTTTTTTAAAAACTTTTAAAACTTTTTTTTCTGTGGTTCGCATCGCGCGATGCCACAAACGGTAACGGAAAACCCGACCAAAATTTTCTTTTTTCGGTTTCGGTTTCGGGCTGGGCCGGCTGAATTACCGTTTACCGTTACCGTTACATAACGGAAACGGTATCCGATTACGGAAACAGATATTTCGTTGTTCTGTGCCCATGTCTACTCCATTCCTTGAAATGAACTATTGCATATTCTATTCACAGAAACAATTTGTTTGATTCAAGCCACGTTGGTTATTATTTCAGTATCCAGGTTTAGCTGCCTAGATGGCCTAAGCACATCCAATCTTGCCTGATTTCAGAAGCTAAGCAGGGTTGGCTCTGGTTAGTACTTGAATTGGAGACCACCAGGAAATTACTAGGTAGCGTAGGAACTCGCAAGCCACTCTAGCAATCCTGCAAGAAAAACTCCATGGACAAAGAGTCACGAAGAGTTGGTCCACGATAAATGACACAACACACACACACACACACACACACACACACACACACACACACACACATCCAGGTTTGCTTTCAAATAACTGATACTCTTTGAAGACTGAGCTTCAGTAGCTTGTCAGTTTTGTGCGGTCATCCCCCAGGACATAGAACAAAATATAACTTAAAATCAGTACCATACAAACACAAACACATAGGCAACCTCCTCCTCACAAAATACAACCTCAGTTGATGACTTCTGAGCAACATGATTACATTTTGCAATGTGGGTGGAAAATGCCTTGTGCAGTGGTGGAATTTTATTTTGTCTGTCTCATTTTTGGAATAGAGAGGTTTGGTACTTCATACACACTTCTGCTATCAGTATGGTCTCATATATAACTAATGAAAAACATATGAATGTCACAGAATAAGGTTATCTTACCTGTGGGATTGTGCAGTTTAGACCATTTGGTAATTGGCCTTTAGGTTTTAAAGCATGGGATTCTTCGGAAATCTGATTTCACAAACATAGAGTGCTTTCACACGACCCCTAAATCTGATGCAAAATGCTTGCAGGTATGGAGCATAAAATTGTTTTCCTACCAGCAGTGGACTTTTTTTAAAAAAAAGTACGACCATGCCACTTAAGCGCGACCCAGCTCATTTTAGAAGACCTGGTCTCGAGGAGGTAAAATCCTTGTTGTTGTTCTATGCAGATTTGAAAGCATTGCATGCCTGCCCCTCCTCCGCCTTTTATTTGTTTTGTTGGTGTTCCCCCCCCCCCTTTTAAAGACAGGATCCCTAACCGGCTTCTGTCCTGGTACAATTAGCTGCTGCAATTGTACAGCCTGTATTGTTTTCTCCCTCCCCTCACACAGACAGAAACAATAGAATCAGAGTGCAGGAGGGTGGGAACACAGGAACCAGGAGAAAAACCACATGATCTCTGGTTGGGGGGGATCCGCATTTAAGTTGCCAAGCAGATTTTAGGGGTTGTGTGAAAGCAGTCATAGAGAAACTGCCTCATCCATTCTGTTTGAACATCCACATCCTTTCAGTTCTAATTACAGGCTGTGTCTAACAATTTGTCTCTGACTTCAGATGTAGCCAGGTAAATATAGCTTTGAGTAGTAGCCAATGATGCTAATCCTAGCATTGATTATTGCTAATTGAAAACTTTTCCCAGTAGACTGTACTGGCAACTGGCAATACAATAATGATGTGCACACCTGATGTATGCATACACTAATGGGATGCCACAGAGTTGAAAATTAATAATAATAATAATAATAATAATAATAATAATAATAATAATAATAATAATAATAATAAATAATAAAATACAAAGAAAAGACGCTATCAGAACAAATACAGTTAAGGCTAGAATAGAAAAATCAGTGAGTACCCCCATGTAGACTCTGTAAAGGGGGCAGATGAAATTTATCGACCATATATTGAGCTGTTGCAAGAAAATTGCTCAGACTGATTACAAACAGCGTCATAATGTAGTGGCTCAAATGGTCCACTGGAATTTGTGTCAGAAACTATGATTGCCCATAGCAGGACTTCCGAATACAGACAGACAGGGCTTTGGAGCATAATATCCCAGACATTGTGATTGTGGAGAAGAAAAAAGTATGGATAATTGATGTTGCTATACCAGGTGATAGTAGAGTCACCGAGAAACAACTTGAAAAAATTTACCCGATATCAGGATCTGAAAATGGAACTTCAGGAGACTCTGCATAAACCGGTACAAGTGGTCCCAGTGGTAATCGGCATGCTGGGTGCGGTGCTAAAGAGCTAAGCAAGTATTTAGAAGAAATTGGAGTTGACAAAGTCACCATCAGCTGCAGAAAGCCACCTACTGGGATCTGCTCGCATAATTCGCCGATACATCACATAGTCCTAAATGCTTGGAAGCTTTTCGACTAGTGATTTTTATTACAAAATCCAGCATAGTTAGCTGTGTGATTCATCATCATCATCATCATCATCATCATCATCATCATCATCATCATCATCATCATCATCATCATCATCATCATCATCTGTAAAGAGGTGGATGAAACTATCGACCATATATTGAGTTGTTAGCATAAAATTGTTCAGGCTGATTACAGTTTCATAATGTTGTTGCTCAAATGTCAACTGGAATTTGTGTCAGAATATCATCTGCCTGTAGCAAAGAATTGGTGGGATGATAAGCCTGAAAACATGATGAAAATGAGCATGCAAAATTATTTTGGGACTTCTGAAACAAGACAGACAGGGTTTTGAGCATAATACCTTGGATATTGTGAATGAGAGAAAAAAGTGTGGATCATTGATATTGTTACACCAGGTGATAGTAGAGTCACCAAGAAACAACTTGAAAAGATTACCCGATATCAGGATCTGGGAAATTGAACTTCAGAGACTCTGGCCCACAAACTGGTACACGTGGTCCAGTGGTATCGACATGCTGGGTGCAGTGCCTAAAGAACTAAGCAAGTATTTAGAAGAAATTGGAGTTGACAAAGTCACCATCAGTCAGCTACAGAAGGCCATCCTTACTGCGATCTGTCTGCATAATTCGCGATATATTACGTAGTCCTAAATGCTTGGGAAACATTTGACTAGTCATTTGTAATATAAAATCTAGCATAGCTATCTTGTTTGCTATGTGATGTGATGATGATGATGATACGAAGAAAAGAAGAAGAAGAAGAAGAAGAAGAAGAAGAAGAAGAAGAAGAAGAAGAAGGTGTATACAAAATTGCAGATAAAATATATGTTTGCAGCCATACATCTTTACTTTGAAATCAAGCTGAAAATACAAGCTACAAAAAGAACAAGAACAACTCAGTATTTTCACGCTACACATTAGCTATTATGCATTTAAAGCTGGGTTTATAGCAGATAATGATAAGCAATCATTCAGCAGTTTTTGTAATAGCTTAAGTTTGGACATATGGGCTTTTGACTGCTCCTCCCATGCATACACCAGGAATCAGGAGTTTTTGCTTCCTTTTCCAACTACATGGTTTCTCAGGCAACAGCTTGGACAATGGCTGCAAGCCACTGACCATTCTGGGTACAGGATTCTAGAAGCTACAGTCTGAAAAGGTAACATTTCCAAGCTCTGATTTTATTATACTCCAACTAGGAACTACAATATTTTAATCTATTTGCCTTTTATTCAATGGATAGCTTAGTGGAGCAGAGGTTGGCAGTTTGATTCCCCACTAAGCCTCCTTGAGAGGAACAAGACTTGATGATCCATAGAGTCGCTTCCAGCTGTGCAGTTCACTTATGATGGCAATCTTAGATTATGATGATGATGATTTGCTGAAGCACCCAGGATAATGTAACCATAGTTTTGTCTGGATATATTTAAATGAACCATATTTAACATTAAATTATGTTAGTCTAAGATTCAAATAAGGAGAAAACGCTATTAAATGAAAAACAAACAAAACATTCCCATAAGCTTCCCTGTAAGCTTCCTTGCTATTCACTATTGCAACGGCTTGTTTGGGGACAGTCCCAAAGGCTGCCTCGACATGCGCCTCTCCCCTCTTGCCCTGTTCCTGCCCCCTCTTCCACCCTTGCCTCCCCTTTTCCCCTCCCCTTGTTGTCAGTTCTCTCTGACTGTGGTGGATTAGGGGTGCGGTGTTCATCCGCTCCCCCTTTCATCTAATTCCTTTATCCTCTGTGCTGCTTCCAAGGACACTGGACTGGTTTTGGGCGGCAGTGGGCCTTCCATCTATCGAGGCTCGGGTTAGCTCGCGGCTGCTGTGTTTGGGCCCTCCCAGGCCTAGAGGCCGCTGCCGGCCCGCCGACAGTTGATGGCCTGACCCCACTTCGTGCTTTTTACCACTATGACATCAAGCTGCCATACAGTCATTGCTGCTCATTCACTGCCTGTGAACCATCTTTGCGTCCCTCCCTGTCCCTCTCCATTTGCCCTGGTGGTTGCCCTTTAATTTTGTTGTTTGTAGTTTGTAATTTGTAATTTTAGTGCATCATTGTCTTGTTAGTTTCATTGTTATTGTAATTTTTATATTTTTACAGTGTTGTTGTTGTAACTACCTATATACATATATTTTTTTTTCCTTTTCCTTTTTCTTTTATTTTTTCCCTCGCCATGAATGCAGGGGCTCACATACCAACGGAGATGTGCCGTGGGCGGTACGCTTGAAGCCGTAGGGTTGTCAGGCAAGAAGAACTCGGGTCAGACAACTCGTGTCTGTCCCTCGTTCTGACCCCTCGGCTCTCTGTCACGTGCCCGGGAGTCACTCCACCCAGCGCCCCAACCTTACCTGTATCCTGATGAATGCCAGGTCGGTTCATAACAAGATCCCTCTCATCTATGATACTATTGCCGATGGGAAGCCCGACCTGGCATTCATCACCGAGACCTGGGTGGCATGGAGGGGGGGCTTCTCTCTCTCTCCTTTGCCCGCCGGGTATCTGGTAGAGGGAGTGGGAAGGTTGGGGGGTCAAAAGGGGGGAGGGGCCGCAATCGTCTACAGGGATTCTTTAACACGTCAGCAGGGCCTCGACATTGGTTAGCCAGGGGTTGGAGGTACTTCATCTGTTGGTGGGACAGCGGGACAGATTTGGCATTGTGCTGGGCTACCGAGCTCCCCGCAACCCTGCACAATCCCTTCCAGAGCTCACAGAGTTCATCTCCGCTGCATTGTTGAGATCCCCGCCTATTGGTTGCGGGAGACCTCAACGTGCATGCGGATGGTGGGCTTGTTGGTGTAGCTCTGGAGTTCATGGAATCCATGGCTTCCATGGGTCTGTCCCAGCATGTTTTATGCCCCACCCACAGATCTGGTCACACCCTGGATCTGGTGTTTACCTCCATGTCGGGGATTCGCGTCTGGAGGGTGGGGGACCTTGTCTCCCTCCCTGTGTCATGGACAGACCATCACCTGCTTTCATTTTCCCTGGCGATTTCGGCTCCTCCCCGCGGGGACCACCGGCCCACTATCTTGGCCCGCCCCCGGAGGCTCCAGGACCCTCAGCGGTTCGGTGAGCTCTTTGGGGGACTACCTGGTGGTTTGGCTGACGTTCCGGCCGAGGGTGTGGCGAATCTTTGCATGAAACAGCTGTCCACACCATTGACCGGATCGCCCCCAAGCGGCCTCCTCCGCTGCCGAGCCCGGCCCTCCCCATGGTTCACGGGGGAGCTTAGGGCAATGAAGCAGGTTAGGAGGAGGCTGGAACGCAGCTGGAGGAAATCCCGCACGGCGTTGAGTAAGGCTGCCGTTGATGCCCAGTCTAGTCGCTATATCATCGCGATAAGGGAGGCTAGAACATCTTTCACCTCCCTGAGAATTGTGAGGCCTCGAACCGCCAGGCGGAGCTCTTCCGGGTGGTTCGGGACCTCAGCAATCCCAGTCTGGCCAGGCCTCCTCCTACTGAGTTCAGTAGTGAGCAATTCGCAGCCTTTTTTCGAACTAAGATTGAGGCCATCCGTGCTGGTTTGACTCCGGTTGCAGTGGTCCTGCCCCGCCATCTCCAGTTGCTGGTCCGCCTTCGTCGCCTCGGTTGGATGCGCTTGGGCCTGTTTCTGCTGTCGAGATCTCCAAGGCTATTGTGCATTGCCGGCCTGCCTCCACTCCTTTCGACCCTTGCCCTGCCTGGCTAATTAGAGCTGCCAGAGGGACTATGGCCGAATGGGCTTCTGCCATCGCCACCGCCTCGTTCAGCGAGGGGGTTTTTCCCTCTCGTCTGAAGGAGACGGTGGTAAAGCCCATCTTGAAAAAACCTGGCCTGGCGGTGGATGATCTGAAAAACTAACTTCCTATCGCCAATGTCCGTTTATGGGCAAGGTGATCGAGAGGGTGGCGGCGGTCCGGCTGCAGTCATACTTGGAGATCGCAGTGCCTCGATCCTTGCCAGTCCGGGTTCAGGCCCCGCCGGGGTACCGAAACAGCTTTGGTCACCCTGCAAGATGACCTTCTCAGGGCGGCCGACAGGGGTTGCTCTTCCCTGTTGTCTCCTGGATCTGTCAGCGGCCTTTGATACCGTTGACCACGGTATCCTGTTGGACCGGCTCTCTGAGGTCGGAATCGGAGGCACTGCTTGCAGTTGGCTCATTCCTTCCTGGAGGGCCGGCCACTGTACGTGCAGCTTGGGGGTGAGTTATAGGCCCCTTGGATCCTCCCGTGTGGGGTTCCACAGGGGTCGTCTCTGTCCCCATGCTGTTTAACATCTACGTGAAGGCCGTTGGCGGGGATCATCAGGAGTTTTGGAGTCTGCTGTCATCAGTACGCTGATGACACGCAGCTCTATCTCTCCTTTAACACCTCTGCTGTGGAAGCTGTGGAAGTTCTCGACGGGTGCCTGGAGGCCGTACTGGCTTGGACCGGGGCGAACAGGCTTAAGCTCAACCCGAGAAGACGGAGGTTATGTTTTCGGGAGCTCGCCGTCGGGGTACGGTGGCCCTCTTCCCTGTCTGGGGGGAGTCTCCCTCCAGCTCGCGGAGAGGGTGCGGTATCTGGGTGTGTTCCTGGACCCGGCGCTTGCCATGGAGCACCAGGTGGCGTCGGTGACCAGGTCCGCCTATTTCCATCTCCGTCGGATCGCCCAGATCCGCCCATACCCTCGACGCGAGCTCCTTGAGAGCAGTGGTCCAAGCCTGGTGATCTCGAGGCTGGACTACTGTAACGCGCTCTACATGGGGTTGCCCTTGAATCTTCTCCGGCGCTTGCAGCGGGTCCAGAACGCGGCAGCCAGGCTGGTGGTTGGTGTGCGTCGTTACGACCACATCACCCCAGTCCTGGCCCGCTTGCACTGGTTGCCCGTTGCGGCCGGATCAGATTCAAGGTCCTGGTTTTTGTTTATAAAACCCTCCATGGTTGGGACCGGACTACCTGGCAGAGCGTATCGCTCAGCGGTCAACTTCGGCCCGTCCCGTTCGGCAGCGCGAGCGCACTTGCTTCGGGTCGCCACCCTCGGGAAGCCCGGAGGACGAGCACTCGGACCCGGGCTTTCTCTGTGGCGGCCCCCAGCCTCTGGAATTCCATCCCAGTGAAGTGCGCTCTGCAGAGTCCCTGCTGGCCTTCCGAAAGGCGCTGAAAACCTACCTTTTTCGTGAGGCCTTTGGCTAAAGTTGATTTTATTTATCTTTCCCGCCATCGTAAGTTGCATTTTAGTCGAGGTTACATGTTGTTTTAACAGTGTTTAGGTAGTGTATAGGAATGTCTGTGATTATATATTGTATTTTATTGGGTTTGTAGCCTTTTCTGTGTAAGCCGCTTAGAGTACCCTGTAGATAAGCGGGATATAAATATAATAAATAAATAAATAAATAATAAATATCTTCCTTGCGGTCACTTCAACAAAGAAGGAAGAGAGAAGCGCATGAGTCTCTAAGCACATGCTGCTGATTGTGGGTTATAGTTTCAGGCTGATGAAGCTCATATCTAGCAAATGTACAAGACAGCATCTGTTTATTTTTATTGTTTTCAAAGTTCTCAGTTGTATAGTGATTATTCTATAGTTACTATAGTTGATAGATCTCACAGCAAAAAACAATAACAGCAGCATAGGAACACAATACATTCGTTTAAAGTTTAGCACATGAAGTTATCCATTCTTATGCTCATCTGTGATTTGTCTGATAATGGAGTTTGGAATCAAAGAAGTTTGGAAGGAGCCACCAAGAAAAATCTTGGGGCCAGTGGTTCAAGTATCTGGCTGCAGAACCAGAGGATGGTCATTCGGTTCTCCACTGCAAGTATAGCAAGCCTTTGTGGCCTTGGGTAAGCTGCACAGTCACAGGGTGCCTCCAGGGGAAAAATGATAAACCAATTTCTGAGTACTCTCTCCCTGAAAAAACCCTGAAAAAGGATTGCTGTAAGTCAGAGTTGACTTGATTATTTATTATTACTGTTAATATTATTAAAGCTTTTGAATAAATGCATCTCTCTTGACCTCTACTGTCTTCTTGCCAAGCTCTCTTACCCCACTCCGTATTCACTATTTTCTTCCAAGTACCATTTAAGGCTCTTCATCATAACTTCTCTGTTTGCAACAAATGTCTGTGCAGCTGATGGATTCCTAAAAATTATGGTCACCCCTACACACCCATCACAAAAGATTACTAGCTGTGTTTTCCTTGTCCCTGGTTAGCCTGGTATTCAAGACTGCCTGGGTGGTTATTTGTAATGAAGTGCAAGGAGACCTGATTAGTGTCCGCAAGTGACATCCTTTGTGTTATACATAGTTTATCTGAAGCAGGTAATGGTAACTGTTTCAGTTATATTTCAGTTTTCTTCCCCTCTCTGAAAATTTAATTTCTGCACCAGTGTGACCCATTAGTTTCATCTAGCAGTCAAAATTTTCAGGGTATATAGATTCCCAAATGCCTTCCTTGCCATTTGTATTGTCTCATTCTTTTCTTTCTCTGCAAACACCTGTTAAGTTGGTAGAACTAACATCCTATCCCAAATACCAAGGGATAAACATGCTAATGAGACTTTTCTTTTCTTTTCTGATACCTCCTAATAGGAAATAAAGCTTTTTGAACTCCAGTGGTTATACAAATTAAATAATTGCTTACTCCCTGAGTAGCTGTTCCTCACAAGATTAAAACATATTATGAAATTCTATGAGCTACAAACTGTACCTTGTTGTCTTTTAATGATGTGAGCCATATTGGATCCTTTTAAAGGAAAAAGACAGGGTATGTAATGTTCACCGGTTATGTCTCCCTGCTCATTTACCTTCTTGTGTATTCTGGTCTTCCTGTGCTCTTATTGATTTTGATTGACTTAATGTTGTTATTTTGTTTTTATATTGTACTGTAAATTTTAATATATTATTATGTTTAATGGTTGTATCTTTTTTTTAACCCTGTAACTTCTAGAGCAGCCTTTGTTACAAGTCTAATAAATAAAATAAATAAATAAATAAATAAATAAATAAATATTACTTTGACATAATTTTACTTTTAACAACTGTGATATTTTAAAAGGTACATTGTCTTTTGCTGTTTAAATATGCCTTTTTGGGCTATAAGCTCTTGCATTTCTATAATGTACAGTAACTAAAACACCCATTTTGATATTTTACTGTTATATTTTTTCCTATATTCTGAATTAATACCAGTAGTAGGGAAAGGGTGCTCCTGTCAAAGGGGCAATAAAAACCATCAAACACCGGAAGTCCCGCCCCCTTTACCGGAAGTCCCGCCCCTTACCGGAAGCCCTACCCCCTTACCGGAAGTCCCTACCTTCCGCCCCGCCCCCTTACCCGGAACCGGAACCTTCCTGGGCCCTTTGACCTGGAAGTGACGTCCTCTTCCGCCTGACCGGATGGGAGCCTTGCCCCTCCCCCCGACACATCACGGGGTCCCCCTACCCCACCCTCAGGCATGCCCGGCATGCCTTCCCCTAGGGCGCTGCCGCTGGCTATGTGTTGCCTGGCCTGTCTTGCTGCGTGTGCGCATGGCTGAGAGGCCTTTAAAAGAAGAGGGGGGTGTTCTGAGGTGCCCGCCGCCGCCTTTTCCGCTGTTCCTGAAACCGACTGGCCCAAGGTCCCCGCCGTCCCGTTTATGTGGAGAAAGATGGCGTCTTCAAGCAAGATCGGGTTTTCCTCCAGCTTGCCGAAGGACACCCCGGACTCACCGCCGAAAGCAGAGAGCGTGGACTCCCCTCCGAAAGCCCGAGAACCCGGACTCTCCGCCAAAATCCTGGACCCCGAAGATAGAGATGCAGCGGTTGAAACCGAAAAGGCGTCTGCACCCCCACATGCACCACGGGCCTATGGATTTTCCATGCCCCTCTGCCCCCTAAACACCCCATCGCGGAAGCCCAGCTCTGCGCCCAAAAAGCCGCCCAAGCCTGCCCTTCACGCTGAGGAGACCCTGTTTTGGTCCGATTCAGATGATGGTTATGACCATGGAAGTCCACCACCGAAGAGAAGGGCCTTAAGGCGTTATGTTAGCTCAGATTCTGACAGCGACCTTACAAGCGGTTCTAACAAGGAGAATGCTGGCCCTGATACGGCGGAATTTCTAAACACGGTAAGGCCCTGTTTTAAATCAAAGTTCATATTGTGATACTGTGTCTTGTGGCAAGGCTGCAGGTGTTGTGCGGCTTTAGAGTTTGGGGTGTGCTATGTATCTAATTAAGTTGAAGTTTCCTTTTATAATTAAAACCAGCCAATATTTATGTTTTACAGGCCAAAGATTTGCCCCCAAAGGTAACCCCAAAATCCCCGCGACGCAAGAGAAGGGCTTTAATGCGTTATGTTAGCTCAGATTCTGACAGCGACCTTGCAAGTGGCTCTAACAAGGACAATGCTGCCCGAGTCAGAAGAATCTTCAAACACGGTAAGGAGCTGGCTGGTGGTGTTTTAGAGGATGGGTGTGTGTTAGGCATTTCATTTACTTTGTAGCTTGCTTTGTATAATTAATTTTTATTTGCTATTTGCAGGAATT
Source organism: Phrynocephalus vlangalii (assembly GCA_037367305.1). NCBI lineage: Eukaryota > Metazoa > Chordata > Lepidosauria > Squamata > Agamidae > Phrynocephalus > Phrynocephalus vlangalii. The sequence goes on along the minus strand of JAWVWN010001049.1, from coordinate 16,805 downwards.
ACCCCATAAAACATTGAGTAGATTGCTCCATATAGACCTGCCAGAAATTAAGGGAGAAAGAAGCAATATATGAAGAACATTGTGCATACAACAGTCGCTGTGATTTTAAATATTATTATCAGCATATCAGAAACAATCTTGCGATGGCTGTCAAAATAATTTGGAAAACCAGGAATCGCATTCGTGTATAACCTCAACCGTTGCATCCATATCAAGACTACTTCGTTCTCTTTGTGCCAAAATATGTTACAAGACTGTCATCCATACCGTCATCTTAATTGCATATTGTTGCAATAGCCTGATATTGACAGCTGAAAATATTAATGAGATATTGACGCTTGTATCTAAAATTTCCAAGGCAGAAAAACCATATTCATTCCTCAAAAAAATGTTAAGACAGACTGACCCTTGCTATTTCAAAATATTTACTCTGTGGTCACTGCTAGAATATCAGTGAATTTATTAAATAAAATGCTCTTACACATATTATTTTCTTTCATTTTTTATTGCATTGCTTTTAAAAAGTTAGCCATGCGGGTTCTTTGACAAGCTCTCTGGAGGGTGTCGACGTGAGGATTTCCACATGCAGCCAGGCTGGTCTCTTGAATTGTTTCTTGCGTGCAGCATCAGACCCTGGAATAGCCGGTGTTTAGAGGTCACTGTTTGTAGCGGGCTGAATTTCAGGTTTTATAACTGCTCTCTAAAAGAAGAATTACCCACAACAGATGTGGGCACATTTAGTTCTGCCAATGCTTTAAGAAATACATCCCAGCCTTTTGGGCGCTTCTTCTCAGAAATAATATTAGATTGGGTGGCCCCTTTAATCAGGTCGAGAATGTGAGACCCTGGTAAGGCGTTCCCGTGATACACAAAGGTGCCTCGCTGATCCCAGCTAGAAATATCCTGATGCTGCTTTATCTTGTTCAGCAAAATTTCAGCATTTTTCTTAAACCTTCTGGGGATCCCTTCTAAAACTTCTGGAACAATTGTATCACTCTCAGGCTGTGGGGATGTGGAGGGGACAGGTTGGGAGGTTGGGGTTTGGGGGGATGCAGACATTTTTTTCCACATCATCATCTTGTTTGTTTAGGTCTAAGGAGCGCTGTAGAACCCCTGTGTAGAGTTTTATTTTTTCATACTCTGACAGGTCAGTCCTTAAGAGAATCTCCCTCATCTCGCTGTCAAGACGTCTCATGGTTGTGGTTCTAATATTTTCTGGGACACCCCGAAGCTGATCTAACTGAGCGCTGGCACTAGATATAATTTTTCAGCATATTCCATTACTTGTTAGTTAAAAGACCCGTTATTAGGGGGACCGCGATGCTTAGCAGGGGGCCCAGAAAACCTCCGTTTTGCTTGACAATGTATTTTCTCCTTTTCAGGGAGAGCCTCTTGTTACCCAGGCTTTTAATCAGAGCACGTTTTTTTCCTTAAGACCCCCACCTGCTTGGGTGTTAGGGCAAGATTACCCTTTAAAGTATTCAGAGCAATTTCTGAAATGGCTGTTACCAAATCATCTGAGGCACCGCATAAAATGGCTTTTCTCTGGCGCAGGGGCGCCTTAATAAGGATTTTTAAGAGGGGAAGATTTCGCCGTATACATGCTGACATGTTGGTGGGGAGAGGCGCTGTGACCAATAAATAAAAAAGAATCATCGGGAACCCTTTTTGTTCTTTTTCACTGTATACACAGCAGGCCAGTCAGGGGGGAATAGACCCGTTCTCAGTCTGCAAGACTCAGGGTATTTGGGTTTAAATCCACCAGCAGATAGCCATGGGGTTTTTTGGTTAGCATCTGCAAAAGCCTCCATGAAAAACGGAACATTTTGGGGGTACATTTGCCGTGCTAACGTAGCAATTTGTAATTTATCTCTTGGGTTTTTAAAAAGCACCATATATTTAGCATTTAAGCTGATGGTTCTGTTGTTTTTTACCAGGGCAAAAAAATATTCTGTGTAAGAAAAAACAAAACTCACATTTCTGTGGTGCACATCACTCGTCTATGAGGATTTTACTTAATACTGTTAATTACTTTTAGCTCTACATTCCATTGGCAAATATCAAAGGGAATATTTTGAAAGCACAAGGCAGAACACAACATCATACATTTTGTGTGTGTGTGTGTGTGTGTTTGTGTGTGTGTGTGTGTGTGTAGGGGAAGAGACAAGAATGCTTATACTATATTATTGTATATAATTCTTCAAGGTTTGAAATATTGATGACAATAAATCCTTGTATGGCTATAATTAAACATCATTTGGATAAGTTTGCTAAAGATATCAAAAATATTACAGATGGGCATGGAGAAATTAAAGGAATTTAATTTATAAAAGAGTTTTGAAAGCTGAAGAAATCCCATGAATTTATTAAATAAGATAAGTTCATGTACACAAGCAATGGCTCAATGTCTCTTGAAAAATACAGGAACTCCCTTTTTTTCAGCGTACACAAATGTTTGGTCCTGAGGCCGAAACTCTGATTACAAAGGCTGGGCCAGTAGCAGTGTTAATATTAAAGCCACCTGAAAACAGAGTGCATCTCTTGCCCATTGTGGGCCCTCTTTAAAGATTAACCCTGTAATACAGAATTTGTACCAATATCACCCCTGCTTGTCATTGCAAAGTGTACCTACCTTTGGGAGAATCACGTTTATCCACATTTTCAACTGGCGATGCCTTGAGAAGGGTGAGTTTTTCACATTTGCTTTATGGGATTTATTTTGAAAATCTTGTGTAGAAGGCCTTAATTTTGGATCATGGGAATTAATTGGATATAATTTCCAAATCTAGGTAGTTTTTACATGTTTAAATCTTGGACCAGTTGAAATGTGTCTTAACATTAATGAGCCTACATGCGTTTCATATGGTTCAAAACTTTTATTCTGTGATTATAAGCTTACAGCATTTAGAGATTTGTTAAAATACTTTATAAAAGAGGTTGATCATAAGTTTTCTCAGAAAATTAGTTGCTGGGTCTCCTTTGTTTGCTTTATTGGGATTTATTTTGAAAATTTTGTTTAGAAGGCATTTAATTATGGATCTGGAATTAATTGGATATATTTCCAAATCTAGGTATTTTTAAATGTTTAAATTTTGGGACCAGTTAAATGTGTCTCAACATTAATGAGACTACATGCGTTTCATATGGTTCAAAACTTTTATTCTGTGATTATAAGCTTACAGCATTTAGAGATTTGTTAAAATACTTTATAAAAGAGGTTGATCATAAGTTTTCCTCAGAAAATTAGTTGCGGGGTGGTCTCCTGTTGTTTGCTTTATGGGATTTATTTGAAAATCTTTTTTAGAAGGCTTTTAATTATGGATCTTTGGAAAATTAATTGGATATATTTCCAAATCTGGGTATTTTTAAATGTTTAATTCTTGGACCATTTGAAAGGTCTTCAACTTAATGAACTACATGCGTTTCATATGGTTCAAAACTTTTTTCTGTGATTATAAGCTTACAGCATTTAGAGTTTTTGTTAAAATACTTTATAAAAGAGGTTGATCATAAGTTTTCTCAAAAATTAGTTGCTGGAGCTCCTTTGTTTGCTTTATGGTTTTATTTTGAAAATCTTGTTTAGAAGGCATTAATTATGGATCAGGGAATTATTGGATATTTTTCCCAAAATCTAGGTAGTTTTTAAATGTTTTAAATCTTGGACCAGTTGAAATGTGTCTTAACATTAATGAGACTACATGCGCTTCATATGGTTCAAAACTTTTATTCTGTGATTATAAGCTTACGCTTTTAGAGATTTGTTAAAAAAACTTAAAAAAAGAGGTTGATCATAAGTTTTCTCAGAAAATTAGTTGGGGAGGTCTCCTGTTTGGGCATCTAATTTTGCTGCCAAACCCATTTTCCTGCTTAGAAAAGGGGGTGGGGAAGACTGGGGTCAAAATACTATTTCAATACTTTGTAAGAAAATCATGGGGGGGGGTTTCCGTTCAAATATGCTTACCCAAGATTCCAGATTCCAAAGCCAGGTTTTATGGTTGTTAAAAATTCAGTCACGCATTGTACCATCTGGCTGACATCGTTTTTAGACAAAACACCGTGGGTTTGTTGAAATTTTTTAACAAGCAGCAGCGTTTCATTATTAATGCTAATATGCCCCCCAATTCATCTGATTATCAAAAGTGACTGCACAGTCCAAAAAAAAGGCTGCATGTTTCACTAATATTCGCAGCTGTAAACTCCTGCAAATAACTGTGAAACTTGCTTTCAAATTGGCTGTATAGAGGCAAAAAATTCTTTCTAAAAATTTATTCAGGCTTTCGGGCAGCGGATGCATTGATGATGGGGTGTCTGTTTCTCATTTTCTGATAAATAGCTGCAACAAGCATGCATTAGGTATTTGCTGAGTACAGAATGGGTGATGCCTGCCACCCTGTGTCTTAAGCGTGTGCACAGACATGTTGTAACTTGCAAACCTTTTTCAGGGGCCCCCCCCCGCCGCCCGCCTTTTTGGGGGCCAATAAAACCCCCAAAAAATTGGGGTTTTTCGCCCAAAACCCCCTAAAAAGATTTGGGTCATTCCCCTCTCACACAAATGGTTTTTAAATAAAATGTTTTGAAAATATTTTGGGGGGGGGGGAAATATGTTGTTTTGCAATTAAATGGGACCTTGATTTTAGTGGCATATTTTTAGTTTAAGATAAAAAATTAGCGGATGACTTTGTTATGCCTCCCCCAATGAAGGGATCCTAAAAAAAAGGGTACTTTTTCCCACAACCCCTTATAAATCTGTTTTGGCAATAACTTAGGGGGGTTTGGGGGTAATTTCTGAAAAAACCCCTGTAAAAATTTTTGTAATATTTCAGGCAATGATCCCCATTGGGAGCACAACAAAAGAAAAATTTTAGAAAAAGCCTCGCCTCAGCCCTTGACAATGTCCCAAAAGTGTGTTTTTCCCTTTTAATATTCTGGTATGGCAAATTAAAGGGGGGCCCTGTTTTTTTTGTGGCATTTTTTAATGTTTTAGAAAAAATATTTAGGGGATGCATTGTTGTTTCCTCTCCAATAAAGGGGACCCTAAAAAAAAGGTACAATTTAAACCCCCTTTATAAAATCTGTTTTGGGGCAAAAACCCTTAGGGTGGGGGGGGGTATTCTGAAAAAACCCCGAAAAAATTTTTTGTAATTTTTCAGGAAAAAAAAACCCCCTTCGAGCACAACAAAAGAAGTTTTTAAAGGAAAAAAAATCCCCTTTCGCCTCACCCCTTTAAAAATTGCCCTTCAAAAGGTTTTTTCCCCCCCTTTTAAATTTTTTCGGTATGGCAAAAAACGGGGGGGCACAAATCCTTTTTTTAAAACTTCAGACTACAACAATGAATTTCATTGTTATATTTCAGAAAAATTTTTGAAACGTTCACCTCATCCTGCTTTGGTAAACCCGGGCACCCTTTAAAAGGGAAAAGTTTCAGGTGAGTTGGTGTGGGGTGTGTGGTGGTGGGGTGTGTAAAAGCTCAGAAGCAGTTGGGTGGTTGAGAAAACTAGGGGATATTGATTATTGCTGTCGTACCCATTTATTTTGGGAAAAGTATAAAAGAACCACATGCAAAAGGGCATGCAAATCCCATTTTCCTGCCCCCCAAAATCCCGGTGCCCGGGGGTGGAAAGGGTAAACCCTTCCAGGAAAGCTCTAATGGCTTCCTTTTCACCCAGCTAACAACAGCCATGCACTAATAAAAACAAAAACCAAAAACCATTAAAAGGGTTTTTAGAAAGTATGCTTGGCTTTTTTAAATACCCTCTTTTTCTCTCATGGGCTTCCCGCGATATGCTAAATCTTAGCAACACATGTCACCTGAAAGATTTTGGATTCTTTAAAACCATGGGAAAGGGTTTTCATGTTGAATCTGTAATGAAAAGATTATCAAAAAGGCGGGGGTTTAAAAGCTATTTTTTAAAGAAAAAAACCCTGAAAAAAAAAAAAAGGGCTTGGCCAGAGGGGATCAGTCCTTTTAGGGTTAAAAGCTTCCAAAATTCGAAAATGCTAAAAAAAAATTTTTTTCCCCAACCCTCCAAAAAGGTTTTCCCGGTTTCCTTTCTACAAAAACCTAACCCCCCCCAAAACAAATGTTCGCAGCCCTGTTCTCTAGAGACCTAAAAGGGACCCAGAGGTAAAAATTTTGGGGAATCTTCCCCCGCCCCCGTTCTCTAGGGCCTCACAGTACCCAGAGGTAAATGTTGGGAATCTTCACAGCCCTTTTTCTCTAAGGACCTACATCACCCAGGGGGTTTGATTTGGTGAATTTTTCACAGCCCTGGTTCTCTGGGGAAAACCCACAGCACCAGATGAGGTGAGGTTGGTGAATCTTCACAAGGGCCCCGTTCACTAGAGACCCTCCTTTTATCCAAGGGTGGGGGTTTGGGGAATCTTCACAGCCCTGTTCTCAAAGAAACCTCACAAACATCCAGAAAAGGGGGGAGGTTGGTGAAAACTTCACAAACCCTGTTCTCTAAGACCCCCACATCATCCGAGGGTGGGGTTTGGGGAATCTCCAGATTCTGTAAAAAGACAATGGGTCCCTCCCGGGCAGCAAGCTCCCCCGTTTTTATGCGAAATTTTTAGAATAAGGGGAAACCTTGGGGAAAGGGAAAAGAAAAATGCTATGCGTAGGGGTAAATTTTTTTTTTTTACCGCTTTGTTAATCGGGGGAAAACATATTGGTTTTCCCATTTTTTTTGCAATGCCCCGCACTTTATAAATGCAATACAGCGGGTTTTCTTAATGAAAACAACCAGAACATTGACCCTGAAGATTTTTTTCAGCGGCTTTTTGAGGGTGGTAACATGAGAGATGCTTTATATTCAGTAAAACAGTCAAAAAAAGCCTTTTGGGCCCCGGAGGCATTTCCCAACAAATATGAGTAATTTGTTTCAGACAAAAATGGAAATTTGTACAAGGGTGCTTTTTCGTTTAGTTGTTTAAAAATTGTTAAACCACCAAAAAAAAGAGGGGGGGGGGCGGTAGGCCAAAAAGACGCTTGAAAAACTATACCATAACAGCAACATCATTGCTAAAAAAGAGGCAACACCCCGGTAGATTTTAAGAGTGTGGAGGGGATGCTCTGTTTTTGGGGGGAAGTTTTGTTTCTGCTGTAAAAAAGCTCATGCGATTTTTGGTGCAATACCTACAACTCTGAACGGTGCAAGCGCTAAACACTCCTGTCCGGGGTTTGGGGGGGCCCGGGGCCCAAAAACCCGGTGTCTTTGAATGACTTTTGGGCTTTTTGAACACCATCTTCAGCGGAATACCAAAAAACTCTTTATAATAAGGATGGCTGGGGGTTTTTTAAAAATCGGGGACTCAGCGCTATGCCCAACACTACCCTATTCCCGTAAAATAGTCTTTTCTTTTTTGGGGGGTTTTTAATGTAAAGGGGCCCTTTTTTGGTTCAAAAAATTACTGCTCCTATTGTAACCCCACCCTCTATAAAAAATACACATCGCTGCCTATTTTTTTTGTAGGAAGGTTTGAAAGAGGATTTTAAACCCCCAAAAAAAAATGAACAGCAGAGATGTGGTTTGGTTGCAAACTGCTCTGCCCCAAAAAAAATGACTGTTTAAAAGCTCATGACAAACTGGGGGCCCCAGAAGGTAAAGTGCCCCCGTGTGCTTTAAAATATATTTAAACAATGTAGGGATTATCAAAAGTACGATCATAGCACTGCCATTTCCAGGGCGTCAATGCACAATATGTTGGGATATCTTAAAAAAAGGATGATGAAAAACATCTAAGCATTATGCAACCTGTTAAATACCCGAAATTTCAACGCAATTTTATATTTTATTAAAAACGAGGCCCCAAAAAAGACACAGGCGTACGTAGCAAAATTTCTGCTTTTCTGAGGCTTTTTTTTGGGAAACTGTGGAATGTTTTCAGGGTGAAATGAATTTGCTCCCTGAAAAAAAGGTGCTACTTTGGGGAGGTTTGGATGAGATTGAAACGGATGAGGAGGAGGAGGGGAGGAGGAGAAGACCTTGGTGTAAGGATGCTAAGAAAAAGGTGAACGTTGGTTTTTGGGGGGGGACTTGGGATTTTTAAAAGGGAAAGAGCCCTTTGCTAGCAGATTTTAAAAATTGAAAATTAAACTAAAGATAATCGTTTTAGCGGTACTACTTTCATAGCCCATAATTCCAAAATTTTTATAACTTTTTATTTCATTTTAAAAACCCACTGGTTAAAGAAAAACTGGATGTAGATATCATAGCTCAAGGTGGGAAACTCCTCTGTGTCACCAAATTAAAAGCCTAGGCATAAAATTCATGGATTCACTCAGCCATTTCCCATCGGCTCAAAAAGCTTCCGAAAGCGCTCGTTTTTTGGGGTGAAAAGGATATTTCCCACACTTTTTAACGGCCTGAAATATAATTATGTGGGGCCCTTTTGCCCCCCCCCGAAACAAAGGGGGGCTGCAGTACATATGCCTGCTGAGCAGAAAGTTTTTTTTAGAAGGGTAGAAGAGAAAAAAAATGGCCCCATTCGACATGAAAAACGGGGATAGAACATTATTGAAAGGGGGGGATGTACTATCCGGTGCAGGCTTGTACAAAATATCCCCCCCACGAAATCATGCCCGCTGACCTTAAAAAAGATTGTAAAAAAAAAAAGAAACTGAATATTATCCCATAGACCCCCCCCAAATTTCCAAATTTCTGGCCAGCGGACCCAAAGCCTTGAAACAGGTTCAAATTTTATCCCTGAAGATTCCATAGCGATACCACCTGCAAAATAATTATCACCACCAGGTCAAAAGATACTAAAACACCTGCCATCCAAGGGTTTTTCTGTACCTTAAACTTAAAGAAAACCTAGAGATCCAGCATGCCTTAAATGGTGGCGAGGTTCAGGGGGGCCCAAAATTTTGTTGATGGCTTTTGCTGTAGTAAATGGTCACCAGTCTGTCTGAATTTTTTGGGTTTTGTTTTATCAGGGGTTCCCCCTCTGCAAAACCCCGCAAAGGACTGGAACCCCTTGTTTTGGTAAAACTTACAGGCAGCTTCATAATGCTACTGAGGGGGCCCGGACAGAAAACCTGAAAAGCATGGGTTTTGAAGTGAGATCAGTTTGGGACCCCTTGAGTGGAAAAACATATTTTTAAAATACAAAGAATTTCCCAAAAAATTCCTTGCCACCCCCCCAGTTTCCAAGCCCCCTTTGAACTGAGGGGTGCCCCCTTTGGTGGACGTACCCCAAAACAAAATGTGTTTGTACTACAAAACCCGGGGAAAGGGGGGGGAGATTCGTTATTTGATTTCACGTCCCCCTTTTTCCCCATGTACAAAAAAACAGGGGTTTCCCCCCTTTGGAAAATCCGATAATTTGTTTCCCTGAGAAATTTGATTCTCCTACAGATTACTTCGGGGGTTGGGTAAAAGCCAAAAATTTACCCGGCCCCCAAAAGGTCTCTTTTTCCCCGTGTTTTTTGCGAGGGTATGGAAACCCCATGTTTGTGCTGTGCCTACATGTGCAGAACTCCCCAGCTAGAACATGCAATCATTCAGATATGAGCGGGCTTTTAAAAAGGGCCTGGTGAAATATAGAGAAGAATGTTGCTTAAGGGAAAGGGGGCCCGGTTGGAAAAAAACTTTGAAGTGTGGCATTTTTTTTTAGAGATCGGGTGATTTTTTTTTCTGATTATATTAAACACACCGCGCCCGAAAAAGGAGGCATCAGGTTTTTCCCCCCCGGTGTGTACAGAGGGTGATAAAGAAAAAATATAACAGATTACCTCGAAAAAGAGGGGGTGTTGCTACGCCGCAAAAAAATAGAGCCGAACCCTGCAAAGAGGCAGATTGCTAATTTTTTTTTAAACTCCCCGTGGGGGAAAAATTTTGGGCCCAAAGGGGGAAAACCCCCCTAACAACAGAGGAATAAGGGACCCAACAGGTTTTTCAATTTTTGTTCTCAGAAACAATTTTTAGTTTCCATGTGTGAGTTTTTTTGATGATGATGCGGCCCCGCGGAACCTGGAAGCAAAAACACAGACAGAATGACAAAACCCCAGGTATGAAAAATCCCTTCATAGCCTGTTTCCCCAACTGCATATGCCCGTTTTTGGGAAAAATTTTAAAAAATGTTGGAACCCCGGGTGCAGGAAAAGGGTCCTGTACCCTGATACAGACTCTGTTATTTTTGGGTTACAAAGGGGGGGCGATTGGAATCCCCCTTGGGGATTATCTGGGTTTTTTTAACCAGCGAGATACAGAGGGGGAACACATTAATCGTTTGTTTCAACAGGCCCCAAAAAGCTACGCTTACACATTGTCGGGGGGCAGTGGGGCCCGGTGAAAAATCAAAGGGATCACACTGAATGTGGCAAACAGTGAGAAAATTAATTTTTTTAAAATCTTTAAGACCTCGTGTTTGCCCCCGGGTTTTTGACAAGAAAGATAACCCTCCCGTGAAATATTGTAGAACAGCCGGGGATTGTGAAGATAAACGAAAAATGGCTCATCCACAAATAAAACTTTTAAAAAAAAACAAAAAATAGTGTATGACAAAGAGTGTTAAAGGACGGATTTAAAACGGTCCCTTATGGATACAAAAAGGAGCACTCTGTGGGAAACCCCCCCTTTTTTCCCCCATTTTTTCGCGGGACCCATGGGTTTTGGGAAAAAACCCTTTTTTGTAAAAAACATGTTGGAGAATGCGGGTTTTTATTTTCTGAAATGCCTGAGAATTTGTATGGTGTTACAGTTTTCTGGCAGCCCTGTATAAAGAAAACCCCCTTTTGTAAATATTATTTATTAAGTTTGTAGAAGGATTTCCTGAAAAATTTGCTGAAAAATGTCTTGTTACCCCCCCCCAAAAAAACTTCTTAATTATAGACGATTTGTTTAAATTTTGGGTGCTGATAATAAGGAGGTTGAAAAACTCGTCACGCAATATGTGCACCCCCAGAAATGTAGTGTTTTTTTTTTTCTTACACAGAAAATTTCGGGCCGTGGTAAAAGCAACAGAACCATCAGCTTAAATGTTTTAAAAATATGGTGTTTTTTTAAAAAACCCCAAAAGTAAATTACAAATTGCCACGTTAGAAAGGGGAAAATGTCCCCCAAAATTTTTTCCTTTTTTCATGGAGGCTTTTGAAAAAGCACCAAAAACCCCAGGGCTATCTGCTGGTGGTTTTAAACCCCAAAAAATACCCCTGAGTCTTGCAGACTGAAAAAAGGGTCAAAACCCCCCCTGACTGGCCTGCGGGGGATACAGTGAAAAAGAACAAAAAGGGTTCCCGATGTTTCTTTTTTATTTTTTTTGGTCACAGCGCCCCCCCCCACCAACATATCAGAAAGTTACGGCGAAATCTTCCCCTCTTAAAAATCCTTTTTAAAGGGGGCCCCTGCCCCCAAAAGAAAAGCCATTTTAGGGGCGGTGCCTCAGATAAATTTGGTAACAGCCATTTTAAAAATTTGGGCTCTAAATACTTTAAAGGGTAATCTTGCCCTAACCCCCAAAGGCAGGTGGGGGTTTTAAAGGGAAAAAAAACGTGTTTCTGATTAAAACCGGGGGAACAAGAGGCTCTCCCTGAAAAGGAAAAATACATTGTCAAGCAAAACGGAGGTTTTTTTGGGCCCCTGCTAAGTTTTGCGGCCCCCTAATAATTTTTCCTTTTAACTAACAAGTAAGGGGAATATGCTGAAAAATTATATCTAGTCCCCCCCGCGCTCAGTTAGATAGTTTTGGGTTTTTCCCAAAAATATTGAACCACAACCATGAGACGCCCTTGACAGCGAAAATAGGGAGATTCCTTAAGGACTGACCTGAAGAGTATGAAAAAAAAAAACTCTACACAGGGTTCAACAGCGCTAAACTTAGCACTAAACAAACAAGATGATGATGGGGAAAAAAAATGTCGGGCATCCCCCCAAACCCCAACCCCCCAAACCCCTTCCCCCTCCACATCCCTAAAACCTGAGATTGATAAAATTTTGTTCCAGAAGTTTTAGAAGGGATCCCCAGAAGGTTTTTTAAAAAAAAATGGCTGAAATTTTTTCTTTTTCAAGATAAAAACCGCAAACAGGATATTTCTAGCTGGGATCAGCGAAAGGGACCTTTGTGTATCACGGAACGCCTTACCAAAAGGGCCCCACATTCTCGACCTATTAAAGGGGCCACCCAATCTAATTTTTATTTTCTGAGAAAAGCGCCCAAAAGGGTGGATGTATTTTTTTTAAAGCATTGGCAAACTAAATGTGCCCACATCTGTTGTGGGTAATTCAAACGTTAGAGAGCAGTTAGAAAACCTGAAAGTCCCGCCCGCTACAAAAAAGAGACCTCAAAACACCCGGGGGAAACCAGGGGCTGTTTTTTTCACGCAAAAACAATTTTTGAAAACCAACCCCGGCTGCAAGGGAATTCCACAGTCCCACACCCTCCAGAGAGCTTTCAAAGAACCCGCATGGCTAAAATTTTTAAAAGCAATGCAATAAAAAATGAAAGAAAATAATATGTGTAAGGGGCATTTTATTTAATAAATTCACTGATATTTCTAGCAGTGACCACAGAGTAAATATTTTGAAAAAAGCAAGGGGGCCCGTCCCGTCTTAACATTTTTTTTAGGAATGAATATGGTTTTTTTTTTCTGCCTTGGAAATTTTTTTTACAAGCGTCAATATCTCATTAATATTTTCAGCTGTCCAAAATCAGGGGTATTGCAACAATATCAATTTTAAAAAGAACGGTATGGATGACAGTCTTTTAACCCTATTTTTGGGACAAAGAGAACGAAGTAGTCTTGATATGGGTGCAACGGTTGAGGTTATACAAGAATGCGAAATTTTCCTTGGGTTTTTCCCAAAATTTTTTTGACAGCCATCGCAAGATTTTTTTTTGATATGCTGAAATATAATATTTAATAACAAAAGCGCTGTTGAAAGCACAAAGTTCTTCATATATTGCTTCTTTCTTTCCCCCAAAAATTTTTTTGGGAAAGGGCTATATGGAGCAATCTACTCAATGTTTATTTGGGGGAATTCCCCGCAAATAGCAAATAAAAAATTTAAATTTTCAAAGCAAGCTACAAATTTAAAGAAATGCCCCCAAAACACACCCATCCTCTAAAACACCACCCGCCAGCTCCTTACCGTGTTTTTTTTTAAAAATTTTTCTACTCGGGGGCAGCATTGTCCCTTTTTTAGAGCCACTTTGGGAAGGTCCGGGTGGGCAGAATCTGAAAAAATAACCCATAAAGCCCTTCTCCTTTTGGTCGCGGGGTTTTTGGGGGGTTTCCTTTGGGGGCAAATCTTTGGCCTGTAAAACAAAATATTGGTTTGGTTTTAATTATAAAAGGAAACTTAAAAAACGAAATTTTAGATACATAGCACACCCCAAAACTTTAAAGCCGCACAACACCTGCACCTTTCCCAAACAAGACCCCGTAAAAAACAAATGAACTTAGTTTTTAAAACGGGGGGCCTTACCGTGTTTAAAATTCCCCCAAAAACGGGGGCCCCAAGCATTCCCTTTTTTGAACCGCTTGTAAGGTCGCTGTCAGAATCTGAGCAAACCCAAAACGCCTTAAGGCCCTTCTCTTGGGGGGGTGGACTTCCAGGGTCATAACCCCCCATCTAAATTTTGGACCCAAAACCCAGGGTCTCCTCAGCGTAAGGCAGGTTTGGGGCCCTTTTTTTTTGGGGGCAGAGCTGGGTTTCCCCCGCGTTTTGGGGGGTTTGGGGGGAAAGGGGGGGATGGAAAACCCATGGGCCCCCGTGGTGCATGTGGGGGTGCAGACGCCTTTTGGGGTTTTAACCCCCTGCATCTCTATCTTCGGGGTCCAGGATTTTGGCGGAGAGTCCCGGGCTTGGGGGTTCGGAGGGGATTTCCACGCTCTCTGCTTTGGGGGGTTGAGCCCCGGGGGTGTCCTTCGGCAAGCTGGGGGAAAAAAACCCGATCTTGTTTGAAGACGCCATTTTTCTCCACATAAAGGGAGGGCGGGGACCATGGGCCAGTCGGTTTCAGGAACAGGGGAAAAAAGGCGGCGGCGGGGCACCGCAGAACACCCCCCCCTCTTTTTTATAAAGGCCCTCTCGGGCATGCGCACCCCAAAGCAAGACAGGCCCGGGAAAACCCCTAGCCACGGCAGCCCCCAAAAGGGGAAGGCATGCCCGGGCATGCCTGAGGGGTGGGGGTAGGGGGGCCCCCGGACGGGGGGGGGGAGGGGGCAAGCTTCCCACCCCCGGGTCAGGCGGAAGAGGACTCATTTCCATTTTAAAGGGCCCGGGAAAGGGTTTCCCGGGTTTTCCGGGTAAGGGGGCGGGGCGGAAGGTGGGGGGATTTCCCGGGTAAGGGGGTAGGGCTTCCGGAAAGGGGGCGGGATTTTCCGAAAGGGGGCGGGATTTCCCTTGTTTGAGGGTTTTTAAATTCCCCCTTTTTAACAGGAGCCCCCCCTTTTCCCCCTATACTAAAACCTGTTTTAAAATTCTGCCCTTTTAAACTATTTTTTTTTCTTTAGATGATTTTTCCCTCTGAAACGCCTTTTTTAGAGGAAGACTTTTGTAGGGCAATCGGGCCCCTGAATTTTTTTTGTTTTTTGGGGAGGAACCATTGTTTCTTTTTTGCAACTTTTCATTTTCTAAGTCTTTTATTTTTTTCATAACGTAAGACTTTTTGCATTTTTGTGCTTTTTTGGGTGATATGGAAAATAAAGAAAAGTAGATAAATAAGCTTTAGAACAGAAAAAGGGTTTTTTGGGCGGGAAATTTTTTGGGAAACAAAAAAAGCATATAAAAGTGGTCCCTTTCTTAAGACAAAGGGCTCTAAGACACAAAACTCATAGGAAGAAAAATATTTCCATGAAAGGGCATGTTTTTGCATGACAAAAAAATTTTTCCCATGGGGAATTTCTTGCAAGATGAAAAACTGTTCCCCTGTACACAGGGGGGAAAAAAACCCCGCCTTTTCCCTTTTCCCCTGTGTTTATCCTTTCCCCCTTTCCCCCTTCTCCTTCCCTGGAAATCAACCGTCCCATGCCTTTCCTGAGGTTCAGGGGCTCCTGCTTGGGGGAGGCCTTTTCCCCCGGTAAAGGGGGAACCACATGCCAGATGAGGGGACCATGGGGGACCCCCCCCCTCCATTTACAAGGAAAAAACTGATTTTTTTTTTTTTTTAATTTTAAAGGCTTTTTAAACCCCCCTTTTATATTTTCAAAGTGTGAGAGAAAAAAATATTTATTAAGGATTAGGGGTTTCGGGCTGACCATGATTTCATTTTTTAAAGGAAAACTCAAAGGGCCAAAGCTTACACTTTGTTGTGGCCCCCCTAGCCTGGGTTTCAAAAAAATAATTTAATTGTCCCATGCTGAATAATATATTAAAAAGGCCCTTAGCAAACAAGTTTTTACTCAATTCTCAAGAATTTTAGCATGAATCAAAAGGTTAAAAAAGCAATTAAAATAATTTTTAAAAAACCCGTTTTTTCACATCTGTTTTTAAGAACTCTTATTTTCTTTTGCCTTCATTATAAAAGTTTAAAGCAATTATACATTAGGAAAGGGGGGTTGTATAAAAAAAGGGGAGGATAGTTCTTAGGGTTTCCCCCGAAAAAACAAGGCTTTCAGAAACACTGTCTACAGGACGGGAATGGAGGCTCCCCCAGATGTTGCTAAGTTTCAACTCCAAAAAGTATCCCGCCCCATGGCTAAAAGTGGGGGGAAGCTGGAGCTTCCCTCCAACAGTATCACATGTCCCACTGCCCTTCTAAAATTTCAAGATGTTCAACTCTTTTGCTCTGCTTGCTGCCCCTTTGGGCCCAAAAAGCCTTCCCCTATTGCCCGACAAAAAATGGTTGGATCAGAACGGAAAGAACCACATACAAATCCTTCTGCTGCCATGAAAAACTAACATGGATAATTTGCTGTTCTCACCCAACAAACCTCTCAAGATGGCAAGTGGTTGGGTGGTGGGGGTTTAAAAAGGACAGGCAAAAAAGAATTAAACCCAAAAACTGTAACAAAAAAATGAAAAAATAAGCCCACAGACTTCATGTGTGCACACTCGCCCTTTTCCCCCATAATTACACACCTTGCAAAATACCAAAGCTTTAGAGAGGCAAATTTTGATCTGGGGGGCTGAACATGATTGCATCTCCTCAAAACGGATACACCCAAATTTAAAAAGTATTTAAAATAACGGCCAGTATCTTATTCAGTATTTGGGGCACACAAAAACTTCAACTATGGAAAACTGACACAAATGATTGATAAAGTATCAGTGAAATTTTTGACCAATATAAAAATCTATGCATATTGAAAAAGTATAATTTTTATAATTTTTGCACTCACTTACTCAAATTTTTTTCCCCCTCCCCTCCCCTCTCTCTCCCTCCCCTCTCTTCCCCCACACACACACAAAAACCCCAAAACACACACACACAAAAAAGAGAGAGGAGAGAGGAGAGAGAGAGAGAGAGAGAAGAGAGAGAGAGGAAAAGGGCCACTTTACTACCCCTTTTATTTGCCAAATTTTTACTCAGGGCCCCCTTAGCTTCTGTAAACGTTAAAGAAGAAACCATTGTTATAATGGGTGAAACCCAAATTTTATCCATCAAAAAGGACCCCTATCCCTTAACATCACGCTAATTATGACTAGGGTTTTAACATCATAAGACAAAGTGTGAGCTCTTTGACCATTGTTGTTTTTTATGGCACATAAACAACCTTTGTGTTTTTTTTTAAAAGAGCCAAAAGGGTTTTCCCAAAACCCCTGATGGGCCCCCCTGGAGTTTTTTATTTGGGAAATTAAAACTTGGTGGATATAAATCCAAGAAAAAAAAAAAATGAAATTTTAAAATCAAAATAA
>JAWVWN010001047.1:0-37974 GCA_037367305.1 Phrynocephalus vlangalii | reverse complement strand
CTTCAGAAAGCAGCATTTCACATCACCACTGGAGTGAGTGCAACTGGTCGGTAGTCGTTAATACTGGAGATATGAAATGTCTTAGGTACAAGAACTATAGTAGAGGACTTCAAACAAGATGGAAACCTAGATTGAGACAAAGACTGGTTAAAGATTTTAATAAAGACGTCAGCTAGTTGGTCTGTGCAGTCTTTCAACACACATGTTGGAATGCCATCGGGTCCAGCAGTCTTCTTCAGGTTGACAGCCTGCAGCATGCGCCTCACCTCATGTTCCTCCGCTTTAAGGATAGAGCTGCTGTGGACTGTGGACTGTAGTGCAGCCTCCTACAGTGCTTCCACCTCAAAACAAGCAAAGAAGATATTCAGCTCCTCTGCCAATGCTGCATCGCCCGCTACAACTCCATTACTGGTCTTATAGTTCGTAAGATGCTGGACTCCTTTCCACACTTATCTGTTGTTGCTACTATCCGGGTAGTGCTCAGTCCTACTCTTATAATCTAGCTTGGCTTCTCTGATTCCTCTCTTCAGGTTTACTCGAGCCATGCCGTAAGAAGCCCTATCTCCGGACCTGAAGGCAATGCCTCTTTTTTTCAATAGACTTTCCTAGTCATCCAGGCAGGGCTTCTGATTAGGCTAGACCCAGATGTGTTTGTTCACCATAACAGTGTCTATGCAGTACCTAATGTAACATATAACACTGTTGCGAAATGTAGCAGTTTACTTTGTAATGCTCCCCACTTTTTACCGATCAATTCCCCCAACTCAGTCCCCATTCCTTGTAGTTCCCCTGGACCTGGAAAATAAATCTCAAAAGAAGAAGAAGTAATAATAGGAATTAACTCAAGACCAAAAATAAAGTAAAAGTAAACTCAGAAAATCAGAAAGCCAGACCACTCTGATTCTGCTATGAAATGTACAGATTTTACAGCTGATTATTCAAGATACAAATATGGGGGGGGAGGGATGCAGGAGAGGGAATAATTTACTGGCTGAAAAACCTTGGATACTGCTTTGGATGTAACCTAACAGTGTTGTTCAGAGCATCTGTATTTAAAGCCAGAACGTCCCTGACGAGATATATCTTCTGATGGGAGACAAACAAGAACTCAATGGAAGTAGCATTTGGCAATATTGAGAATTTTTTCTTGGCTGGAACAAATGTGAAGAAGAGCATTCTAAATATTCCTGCCAAGAGAGATGCAAAAATATTTTCTACTAATCTGGTAAAAGAAAACATTGAGCAGTTAAACTATAAACAAATTAAACACATTATATTCTCTGTTAGGCTTCTAAAACCATTTGGCCTTGAAATTAAGATTGGCAACCCATGACTGCATTTGGCAAAGAGAATATTAACTATTAATTGTTCAGTTTTCCAATATCCAATCAGAAGTTGGCATTGTGAATAACTCCTCTTACACATGTTCTGAAAGGGATGGGGTGCAGCTGTTTAGAAACTTCCATTAAATTTCAAATACTTAAGAGATATAATATGCATTGAAGTAAAAAGGGTTGATCAGTGTGACCCCCCAAAAAACAATACAACGCTAGGCGGTGATATCTTTATAGGTCACTAATAAAATAAAATAAAGCAAATGCAAGGGGAGCTTTCGATAGCAGGCTATCTTTATCAAAGCATTGTACCAAAATACGTTTTTGGTAGAATATGTAGTCTACCAGGCATTGAGATCCTTTGTGGCAACATGGTATTTGCCAGATGATGTTCAGATGTTGCAGGAGGCAGGGCTGGTATTAAAACTGCATCTAAGTCCCAGATAAGGTTTCACACCCAGCTCTCCAAACAATATTCATTGACTGTTCTTGCTTTGAAGCCTTTGGTTTCTTTCAAGCTTGGTACTCTTATATCACCAAAAATTGCTCAAACATTCTGTCTTAAATGTACTGTGATGGTGTGCACCCTTGGCAAGCTGTCTGGCCCCAGTATGTACAGTCGGTGGAAGGGAGATGGGAGGAGGGTGAGTTTCCTCAGGATCAGGCTGGCTGAAGGAAGACCCTGCAGCTGCAGGTGAGGCAGCATCTTGATGAAAGAGAGCCTGAGGTGGCAGGGTCAAGAGCAATAAAGGAGCAGAGCTGGGGGCAAAGAATCATTGCCTACCTTGGAAGGGGAGGATGCCAAAGCTGTCTTCTCTTCATTGGGTTTATTGGCTTGAGACAAGAAGTAGGTGCTAGAAACTCCAGCCATGTGTTTGGACAAAGCTATATTGATCTGGATGTGGCCACAGCTCTGGAGAGGCAAGTGTGGGAAGGAGCCAGGAGACATGAGTTGGAGAGGCTGCATTCTCCAGCTCATGTATACAAGCCTTCTCTAAATGGGGCATGTTTGGGATCTAAGCGCTCTCCCCCTTCTTGCCTTACAAAAGATGGGCTCTTAGGGAATTCCAGTTAAACTAACTGGGCCTCCAAGCTGACAAGTAGTCTAGAGATTATAATTTTCTCCAATGGGACTTTGGGGGGAAAAGGCAAAGAGAATGACTGCTTTAACGCTAATAAAAATTGACAGGAATGAAGAAGCAAAGTTTGGTCCATGGAGTTATTGACAGGGAACACCAGCTCTGCCAGTAAGGGGGCTGGCAAAGTGCCAGGTATCCAAATCCTTATCCTGTGGGACAAGCAAAGCATTCATAGCTGAAATGATAGACCTCAGTGGTGGGGAGCCTTCAACACTCCAGATGTTCTGGATCACAGCTTCTATAGTCCTTTGTCATTGGCAGTCTAGGCTGAGATTTCTTGGAGTTGTGGTCCAAAACATCTGGAGTGCCAAAGGTTTGCCATCATTGATATGGCTGAAGAATAGACACAGAAACTTCATATTCATATCTAGGGGTGCAAAATACAAACTGTGACACAACAGGAGTCACAGTAGCCCACTTCCCATCCAACTAAATCAGCTGGACCATTCACCAGGCTCTGCACTGGGCTGGGGTCCTTCTTTTTTGGTGGCACTATGCCAATGCTGGCAGGATTCTTTCCAACCCTTCCCCACCTTCCTGTGCTGCCTGACCACTAATCATCAGAAGGGAGAGAGTCCCATCATTCCTCCTTGGTGAAGTAGTCAGGGAGGTGGGGAGGAATGACCCCCAGTATTGCACAGAGCCCAGTAAGTGTTCTGGCTGGTTTGATGGTGGTGTAAACTGGTCAATTGCAGCACCTGTGGTGATGTGATTCATATTCCATACCCCCAGATATGAATTTGAAGTCCCTGTGTCTTCTGAAGGACAATCATGTTACCTCTAAGATGGGGCACAAACAGACCTGGGAATCCCTGCATTTTGAATATTATTTATAATACCATGTTTTCTCTCTCTTTCATTTAAGGTGCCTGGGGCCACAGTCCTTGGTATGGGCTGTAGAAATGAGAGAATGGCAAATGGGGTGTGCTTTCTGCTCTCACCATGAAAATGTCTTCTGCTCCAAAGGCCCTCAGGTGAAAAAGGCAAGTGTCCGGCTTTGCAGATCAGACAGATCCCAAAGACAGACATTATGAATGAGGTGCCCTAAGACATCACCTGTATTCTTATGGTGCCCCATTATCAATGTTTGTCTATATGAAAAGACAAGTGAAAGATATATGTATTAAGCCTGGCTGGCTTTTTGGGGAACATAATTGACTATTTTGTGTGACCGCTGGTATGCTGTAGAAGATCCCAGATTCAATTCCCTGTAGCTATATCTAGAAGGACAGACTGATGGGAAAGACCCATTTCTGCTTGAAAACCTGGAGATATGTTCTAGGTATACTGGCATTGCTAAATCTCTCAGCACCAACTGGGTCTTCAGAGAATAGCTGTGCTTCTGTAAATCGTCAAGCAGAGGCAAATCTAAAGGCAAGCATTTATTTACTTACTTACTTACTTACTTACTTACTTACTTACTTACTTACTTACTTACTTACTTACTTACTTACTTACTGCCCGTCTTCCGAAGCAGCCTGGGAAGAAGCAAAAAGTTTGGTTTTCCGACATGAGATTTACTTATACCCTGCACCAATGAGTCAGAATAGACAAAGTCTCAGGATGCTAAGCAAAAAGGTGCTTTATTGAAACAAAAGCCCAACGTGTTTCGGCTTGGGGAGCCTTCTTCAGGGGCTATGTTAAACTGCATTAAAACAAAGGGACAACCAATGAATATCTATTATTCTTATACAGCAAATGTTATAAAATAAGTAGTGTATATTCTGATAAAAGGCTTATAGACACTAAAAATATATGGTAATTAGGTTGGATAGATATTTTTACTTTTTACAAGCCCAGTAGGACTATTGCTAAGATATTCACAATTTAAAATATAAACATAAATATAAAATATAATATAAAATAATAAAATAATATAATAATATAAAATTTCACAGATATAAAACAGATATTTGAAAACACAACATGCATAATCTATAACATCTATAAAATGGGTTTGTAATACATAAAGGTACGTACCACAGAGAGATCACTTATAATCTTGAAACAACATTCCTGTTTCTAGAAACACTGCTGACTAAATGCAGGCAAAGGCTATGGTGATTATATAGCTAGGTTACCCAGCTGATAACAATGGTGAAGAAGGTATGTAAATGTTATAGGGCTGATTGCTTTACACTCAGAGACCATAAGAAAATACATAATACATTACAAAGGGATAAATGTATAGATTTAAAAAAGGGACAATATATTTTGGTCGTGTGTGAAAGGCCCCCGGGGGGACAATCCGGGAAATTTGGGAGGAGGGGAGGGAAAAAGGACCCATTTTGGGTTAAAAACTAAATGCCTGGTTTATTGGCTTGACTTGAAAAACTTTTTGGAAAGGGGGGTGTGGAACTTTAACGGCCAGAACTTTTTTTTTATATATATAAAAAAAAATACATATATCCCCAATTTCCCTGCATTTTTCCGCACCTTTGAAAAAATTTTTTAAATTTAGGTTTTTAACAAAAGGAAACAATGAAAAGTTTAGGACCTTGCTTTTGCCAGTGTTTGCCTTTGAGCCTCCTTAAATTTTAAAATTTAAACCCGGGGACAAAAAAAATTTCCCCAGAAAGTAGAGGGAATCTTAGGGTGGCAACACTTTTTGGGTTTGGGTTTGTTTTTTAAAATTTCAACCAGGGGATAGAAATATTTTCTTTAAATTTTTAAAAA
The DNA here is from genome assembly GCA_037367305.1 of Phrynocephalus vlangalii. Lineage (NCBI taxonomy): Eukaryota > Metazoa > Chordata > Lepidosauria > Squamata > Agamidae > Phrynocephalus > Phrynocephalus vlangalii. The sequence goes on along the minus strand of JAWVWN010001047.1, from coordinate 32,825 downwards.
AATTTTTATTTAAAAAATAATTTCGTTACAGTTGAACAACATCAAATTTATTTTAAAATTTTAAATCTAATTTTACCCCCGGGGACTAAAAAGACACTTTTCAGGTCTGAAACACCAGCTAGCAAAGAAAAAACAAAAGTGAAAAATAGTTAATTAGCTTTTTTTTCACCAAACAAAGAAAAAAAAATCTGGGTTTTTTCTATTCCAAATTTTGGTGAAACAGATTTCTTTAAACCCTGTACAAAAAATTTTATAAAATTGATGTTTGGGGGGAAAAAATTGTGGTTTATTTCTAATTATAAACCCAAATTACAAACTCTCAATTTTTAAATCAATGGGGGTAAAATTTTAAATTCTTCTGATTGGAATACTTCTTTTTAAAGTCATTTTTTTTTATTTTTTTTAAAATTTTTAATTTAGTTTATTTAAAATGCCGATTCTCCCAATTTCCGGGTTTTAAGAAAAAAGGGTGAAAAATTTCATTATTTTTGGCAAACATTTTTTTTTTTATTTTTTAGTTTACAGGTTGTCGAGCAGTACTAGACCTGGGGGAAAGTTAACCAAAGCTTGGGCCTTTCAATAAGACTTTTTTAACCATCCTGAATTTGTTTTTGCCTCAGCTTTGATTCCGTTTTTTGCCCTTTTTTACTGCAACCCCTTTTGTAAACGATCGGTTGTTTTTAAAAGTAAAAAACTTATTGTTTATAAAGAACCCTAAATACATTTTCACATCACCTAATTTTTTAAATAAATTCTTTCAAGCGGAAAATTTTTTTTAAAATTTTTTGGTTTATAAAAAAAAATTTAAAACAAAATTTGAAAAACCCGCCTTTATCCTTTTGTAAGGGAAGCGGAAGACCTTGTGGAAACCCAATTTATCCAAAACACTTTTAGGCACTTGTTCGTTTCTTGATGATGTCTGAGTAATAGTCTTGGGCAATTTAAAAACCGGGTTTGGTTTCTTGACTAAAACCGGTGGGGGGTAATTTTTAAATCTTCTTCGGTTCTGAGGAGATAAGAACATTTAATCAAAAGGGGGTCTTGAAAACCTCTCGTGCTGCGCAGTCTCATAACAAAAATGTCCCCCTTTAAAATTTGGGAAAACCTAGGAAGTTTTTTTCTTTGAGGTTTCCTTGGACAAATCTCCTTTAATTGTTCTGACCTTTTTGGGGAGTCATTTTTTTATACAACCCAACACAATTCTGCCTTTTGCCTCTGCATGTTTTTTGGTGTAAAAAAAATTTTTTTATTCTGGTTTCCATCCTCTTTTCCATTCTCTCCATTTAATACTTCCTTTTTTAGGCAATTGAAAACCCTTAAAAAATTTGGGTTAATTGGGGCTAAAAAAAAATCAAGCTGGTTTTGAAGGAAAAATAATTTTTTGGGGGTTTTACATTTTTTTTTTGGGTGGGCTAAGTCAGGAAAAACCCCCACCCAAAACCTTGGAAACCCGTTGGATTTGGGCACTTAACTTTTGGGAGTAAAATTTTAGTCGTCAAAGAATTATTTTAACTTTAAAAACCTTTTTTTACTTTTTCTCCCTTTTTTTTTTCCCCCCCTTTTTGGATTTAGTTTTTTCTTGGGGGTTTTTCTAATTTTTAACTTTGGGTTCCCTTTTTTTGTTATAGTGTTTTTTACGGATATGGTAAAAGCCCCTAAAAACTTTAAATCTTTTTTCCTATTTCCCCATTGTCAAATTTTACTTAGCCCTCAGGATTAGGTTTTAACCTTTTAGTCCCCTTTCTGCCCCAAAAAATTTCTGAAATTTACTACGTTTTTGGAAATTCGGATGGAAAAATTTCCCCAACCCCTTTTTTTATACCCCAAAAAATCATTTTTTTGGTTTTTGGTTTGTCCTTTTTGTACCTTTTTAAAAATCAATCATGGGCCTAGAAAAATATTAAATTCCTTTTTGGCTTTTGCCTTGTGAATTTGTAAAAGCTTGCTAAACAGAAGGAACCTTTTAAATAATTAACACAGTCTGCATCCCTTCACCCCCAAATTTTGCTTTTTGGCAAAAACCCGAATCCTTTAAAAAAATTAGGAAACCGCTTCCGCAGGTTGGTTTTTCCCCGAAGCTTTTTCCCGGGGAATAAAAATTTTGCACCATGTCAGGCCCTTATTTCTTAAGAAATTCTGAAAAATTGTATTTGAAAAAAACCCCCTCGCTATGTTTTCAATTTTTGTTGGAAAAATCCCCCCACTGCCAAAAATTTCAATTTCATTTTTTTTTCTAAAAAAAAATTTGTTTCCCCCTTGGTTTTTAAGGAAAAATTTCCCCAACCATTTTGGGAAAAAAATCATATGAAGAAAAAACCTTGTTTTAAAAGGGAACGTTGGCTTTGGGGCCACAAAAATAACAAAAGGGAAAGGGTTTTAATACCGGTTGAAGGAAAAACCTCGCCTTTGAGTTTTGCATGGCTAAATCCCAAAAAATTAAAAAACAGGGGTTTCCAAATTGCCCCAGCCCCATTTTTTTTTTTCCCCCCCTTTAAATGGAACATTTAACGATGAAAGAAAAATAAAAGTGTTGTTTTTTTGGGAAAATATTAAAACAACGGGCCCTCATGCATTTCACTGTAACCCTTGGGAATCTTTTTGCATTAAAGATATTAAACCTTTTACAATTTGAAGCAGTCCCATTTGGGAAAAGAACAAAGTTTTTTTTAAACAAACAGAAAAAAAAATTCTAATTTTTTGAGGTGATAAAACCCCAAATTAAGTGATGTTAAAAAAAAAACATAAACGATGAAAAATAATTCTTTTTTAAAAAAAATTTTTGCCGTTTTTAAAAAATTTTCTGCCCATTCATTGTATTTTTCTTTTTTGGGTTTTGCATTTTTTAAAAACCCGGTGGGTGTGTAGGTTTTTTAATAAAAAGTTCTAGAAAGGTTTAAAAAACATTTCCTAAAAAGAATTATACGGGTGTTTTCTTTTTTTAATACCCGCCTTTTCCCCCTGTTTGCTGAGAAAGCTGGATCCCCCTTTTGGGACTGTTTTTATCTGGGCCAGGGGGTTTAATTGGATTTTTTGGAAAAGGGGGCCCAATTTTTTTAAAAACAAGGTTGTGAGAATGAAATTTCTTGCAGCGGGATAGACTTTAACTTACCCTTTTGGGGTAGCACCCCGACCCTTTGTTTCCAATTTCATTGGTTAGTTGCTGTTCAGGGACAGCTCCCGACCATGGATTTTTAAAATTGCCCTGAGGTAAAGCCCCTTTGTTAAAAGGTTTTAACTTTTTTAAAAGGGCTAGAAGAACAAAACTTGTTGGTCTTTTTCCTTCTAAAGGAATGGTTTGAAGTGACAAGAGCAATTGTCTTGATTTTCCCCCCCCGGGTTTAGTTCATTAAAAAGCTTTTCTTAAAAATGCCTTTCATGGGGGCGTTTGGATGACTCTCCCCAAAGGGGCCCCATATTTTTTTAGATTTCTAGTTTTAAAAATTTTAAAACTAACTGAAGGTTCTAAACTCATAAAACATAGCCCTTTTTTTCATTTTTTAAATAGGTGGTTCACTTTTGCCAGTGTGGTTTTGGGGCAACAAACTGGATCAGTAGGTAAAATTTTTAAAAAGCCGCTTTCTGGCCCCCAGCCAAAAGGAATTGGAACTCCAACCAGATATTTCAAATTGAGAGGGGGAAAAAATGGCACAAAAAAAAACTTCTTCCCTTTTCCCTCCCATCTTGGATTCAATTCCGCATTCAAAATAGCAAAGGGTTTTTGGGGATGTATCAGTTTTAGAAAGCCAGTCGGCCCCAAGTGTAGTTTTCAGTTGAGGGCACCTCAATTTGCTTTTGTTAGTGGCCCACAACAAGAGTCCCAATTTTTTTCGTTCCCCCCGTGTATAAAAGAAAAAAATGCTTCTCAGGTTTTGGTTCTTGGGTTTTCAGGTTCCATTCTCTCCCCTTAGCCCTTTTTCCCAAAATTAACTTCCTTTACGCGCTTGAAAAAAGGGGCCCCAAAAAGGGTTTTGCCATCCCCCGGGCCAAACCCCTTTTTTTAGTTTGGGAGGGCCGTTGGAGCAAAAAAAAATTTCCAAAATGCTAAGGGAACTTGTTTTTTGGAAAATTCCCCTGGTGTTTGTTTTTCCAACCAGACAGGGTTTTAAAAGATTTTGTTTTTCCTTTTGGAGATTTAAAAAAAAGGGAGTTTTGGGCAAGTGTTAAAAAAAAAATTTATTATTTAGTTGTGAAAACCCTAATACCTAGTTTTTTAAATTAACTATTAATTCCCCCCGACTCAAGGGGGTTTTGAAACCCCGGAAAAAAAAAAAACGCTGGTACTAGTCAACTTAGCTTATAAAAAAAATGAAAACCCCCTGGGTTTTTACTCCCTCCTTCCATTTAAAAAACGCATAAAAATTTACTTCCTTTGTAGTAAAATTGCTCTCCAAACCAAGGGGCCAATTTTAAAGGGCTAAAAAAAATTGAGAAAATTGGTCCTTTTTGGCGATTGCCCTGTCCCTCTGGAATAGTTTTTCTTTAAAATGTTCCCTAGAATGGGCAAAAAAAAAAAAAAACCAATATCTTTTTTTGTTGTGTCGAAAAGGTTAAAGTGTTTGTAACTAAACAAAAGGAAGCCCCATTTTGTTTGAAATGAAAAAAATGTCTTTCCCCCCCCTCTAAAATTGAAATGTTTCTTCTGATGAAATGTTAGGGGAGCTTTCTCAAGTCCCCCTGTAACCCCCCGAAATTTGGAAAGTTTTAGGGGGTCGGGGATATGAACCCAAGGGGGTGCCCGTAGGAAAAATTTTTCTTTTGGGAATGGGAAAAAACCCAGGCCTGGGTTATTGGAGGGTGCTGCAGTGGGGGCAGCAATTTAGGAGTTATAGGAGTTAAGCTGGTGGAAAAATTTTAATCCAAAAATTGTGGACTTTTGCAGTCATAATTTAACCACACAGTTTGGCTTCCTTTTCCCAATAAAAAGTTTTTTCCCCCCAGGGGAAACCCCCTTTGGGTTATAATTTTGCTCCTGACCCGCCAATTTTCAAATTTCAGGGGCTTACGGGGAACTGGGGGGGGGCTTTGTTTTGGAACCAGTGGTTAAAAATAAAACCGTGTGGGCCGGGGGTCTCAGCCATTGATAATTTGGACCCAATTGTTACCTTTCTCCTTGCCGCCTGAGGTGGGAGCAATGAAGAAGCACACTGTGATGTCTCTTTCCCCCTCTGTAGTGTGGCTTATAGGGCTTGCGGGGACATGCTCATTTTCTGCCTCCTGGTTTGTTGGCCAGAAAAAAAAGAGGAGAACTAACGTGCAGCCTGCTTTTCTCATTGCAGTTTTAACCCCTGCAGGGCCCCGGGAAAAAGGGTTAAAGCAATTTTTGGTCCGTGTACAGACGGTTCCGGAACCCCTGGGGCTTGGGGTTTTTTTTTGTAACCTACTGGTTCTAAATGAAATGCTCACCCCTTAAAGAGCTTGAGGAAGAAAAAGTCTGCATTCCATGCGGGGACAATATTTTTTTTGATTTTTTAAATAGAAGGCGGACATTGAGGGTGGGTGCTGAAGGGGCCATAAATCATTGCGGGGAAAACTGGGCTTTTCCTGTCCCCCCCCCTAACTTTGGATCACTCCTTTTGAGATTTTTTTGCCTCCTCCTGTCGTTTTTAGGAAAACATTAAAAAATGGTTTTTAGGAAGGGGTTTCCTGGTTTTTTGTTTCCCCATTATGTCATGGTGCTCTTTCCTCTTTTTATTTGGTTCTTTGTTTTAAATGTTTTGACTTATTTTGTTGTTTTTTTCCCAATTGTTTTTTAAATATATTATTATGTTTAATGGTTTACCTTGTTTTCCTGAAAAACCCAACGAATGGCCTTTTTCCCAAATGGTTGGTATCAATTTAAAAATTTAATAATAATAATAATAAAAAAAATTAATAATTAAATAATAATAAAAATTTTAAAATAAAAATTTAATAATAATTAATAAAATTGTTAGCCTTGGGGGCCGTGGTTAAATCCCGTACTGAGGTGAAAATGGTCACGCCCTGGTGTTAATCCAAAGGTGCAGGTCAAGGTTCCCACCTTCCATCCTTCCGGGGGTAAATTGATACCCGGGTTGGGGGGGGGGGCTTTGTTAGCCTGCACCTGTAATTAAAATTGTAAACCGCCCAGAGATATTAAAAAGGGTATGGGGTGGTATTGCAAAACCCCTTTGTTTTTTTGTTTTTTTAAAAAATAAAACAAAATGAAACTGCTACAGAAAAAAAAAAAACAAAATGCTTTTTTTCCATTTCATCCCTTTCTCTGTTTTCCCCCCTTCCCTTGGGTTTTTTAAATTAGCCTTAAAAACCGGAGGAAATGCGGCATTTCGGTCCCCCAGTACATGAAAAAGCACTATGCTATGCAATATTTTTCTGCCTCCCTAAAAATTTTTTTTTTTAAAGCTTTTTTTTAAAAATAAATTTTTTTATGATGTTCATTTTTTTGTGTTGTTTTTTGTTATATGATCTTGTTGAAAAACCATTAGAGGGGGCCCTGTTGCCGAGGATGGTATCCTCCGTAGGGAAATTCCCTGTGTGTGGGGGTTTCGTTGTAAGAAAAAAAATTGTGTCCCTTGAATTAATTGCAGTTATGAAGCGGAGTAGGCCCGGTTGTCCCTCGTTCTTATGCTTTATGTTATTCATTTTTTGGGTCAGTGCTTTAGAGTTAAACCCTATGTTTTGGGGTTAAAAAATTATTCTCAACCCAAAATTTCTTTGGAGCCATTTAAATCCTGGGCTTTGGAGGTAAAAAAAATGGAGCTTTTCTTGCGCAGTCCCTACCATTAACTTTTGATGAAACTGCCTTTTTTCAAGATTGGTTTAAAATAAACCGATGAAGGATTTTTCCTGTAAAATGTTTATTCCCCCCCCCCTTTCCCCTTCCTCATCCAGCCACCTTTTCTTCCGGTATTTTTTAAAGTTGTCACGAAGGTAAACTGTTTTGATGGAAATTTAAAGTATAGGTTAAGTGACAGTTGAAATGAAGTCTTCTGGAGAGAAAAGGAGCACTTGCATTCATAATTGTCCTGTTTTCTTTTCTGAATTCCCCCTTGGAGTTTGTAGGGGCCCGCCAAAAAGCATTCCTTAAAGGGAAAAATCATCGGCTTTTCCACCCAAATGGATGAGGGCAAAAAATGATGAAAATTTTTCCAAATGAATCGGGAATGAAGCTGTGAGGTTAAAAACATCAGGCTGCATTGGCTCTCCCCTCCTAAAGGGGGGTGAAAATGACCAGTTGTATTTTTCAGGGTGACATTTCTTTGTTTGGATTCTGATTCATTAAAGTCGTTGCTTTGATGTTAAAAGGCATACCCCTTGGGGGAAAAATTAAAAGTTAAGAAATCACCTTAGGTATTGTCAGTTGCACGTGAGTTTTAAGACTCAGCAGCAAGATGATGTTACGTGGTTTTTTTATTGGGGGCAATTAAACTTCCCAAAATAAAGCATATGTCATTTGTGTAGTACGAAAAAGGTTTTTGGCAATGAAGGGGGCCCAAGGAATATTTGTGTTTACCACCCCTTTAAAAAAATAATAAAAAAAACTTAAAATACATAAAGGCAGTGCTTTTTCAGATTGTGTTCTGGGAAAATTTTAAGCTACCTCAGAAATTTTAAAGTATCCCCAGGAGATTACTAGTCAAGCAGAAAAATGTCCCTTTTTTCTTTATTTAGAAGTTTAAAACCCTCCCTAAAAAGGAAAATTTTTTTGGGTTGGCTTGCAAGGGGAAAACCTGCATAACGAGACTTACAATACATGAAATTGAAAAAATTAATTATACACAAACCCATAAGCTTTGATCTTTGGGGGTAGAATGTTTCCTTTCCATTTTTCAGTAGTAAAAGTGTGGGATGGGTGGGAAGAGGCAGTTTTTATTTCCCCAGGAAAAGGGGAAAGTCTTTTGATTTAAAAAAAAACTGGTGGGAAGTCAGAAAATGTTTTTTTGGAGAAATTTATTTTGCCCCCTCACATCTCTGTTGCACCAACCAGCTTGCCTCCATCCATTCCTCTGCTAAAATCTGAAGGAGCCTCCAACAGTACACATGGTTATTTGCACTATTCTTGGTTAGATGAAGCACAGATGGGAAATTTGGGCCCAGATGACTGCCCCGTCTGCTTTCACACAATCAAAACCCCTTTTGCCCCCCCCCCTGAAATAAAGAGATGAGACAAGAATTGTGGATTCGATTGGCCGAAAATTTTTTGATTGTGTATTAAGTGGGGGGGCCGGAAGAACTTTTTTTTTTTCCTTAGTTGCGTTTCCGTTTAAAAAACAAAACAAAAATTTGGAAAAACAAAAACAACAAAAAAAATTTTGGTCGTTACGTTTTTTTCCTTAAAATGGCACTGCAATGAATTGGCTGTTTTAAATTTTAAAAAAAACCCCCTGGAACCCGTAAAAAACACAGCATTTATTTTTATTGTTTATACTCAGGGGGGTTGGGGTCCTTAAAATTTGTTTTTGTCTTCTCCCATCGCAATGTATTTTTTTTTTCCCTTTTAAAAAAGGAGTACCACCAGCCACAAAATGGAGGCAAGCATGTGATGGGATCATGTTAACCAATACATGCCCAGGTTGCGACTGGGGGGCGGGTCTGGCAGCCCCCCGTCCTCCTTGCAGTCTCTGGTGGGGTTAGGGTGGGATTGCTGTCTCTGTGACTCTGCTTAGTCCTGCGCCTCCGTGTGGTGCGTGCTACCTCTTGGTGAGTACCCCCTCCCCGCCCCAGTGCAGTCCCTCTGTGGTGTTGCCCCTGGGAAACGCCGCCCTGCCTTTGCAGCCTCCTGCTAAGTCTATCTGTGTCTCTGCCCATCCAATTTTTAGTGTTTTTCTCTGGTTGGGGCGTTGGAGGATCCCTGCACAGGGAAAATGTTTTTAAAAATCGTGTAAAAAGCGGGTAGAAAGACAAGAAAAAAAAAAACGGTAACGAATTTTTTCAAAAAATTCCGACAAACGGAAAGGACCAAACAGCCCCTTCAAGAAAAGAAAAAAGAAACACCATTATTCTGTTTCGTGGCCATCTCAGTTTAAGTAAAGGTTAAGGGTGAAAATGAAAGGGGGGTTTCGAATATCAAGTGGGCCCCTGAATCCGGGTCTAATAAAATTTAGGCAGGTCTTCACGCCGCACCCTCCCAAGAAAAAAACTGGGTAAAATTTAAATTTACTGTGTGGGAAGTTGGCACTTAATGTTTTTTGGGGGAAAAAAAACCCACAACCTTTTTTTGGGGATCTGGTCAAATTTTCTGGGTGTTTTTGGTCCAAACACCAAAGTTCCCAAATTTTACCCAACGTTAAACTTTTTTAGGGGGGCCCGATAAAATTCGGGGACCCTTAACTTTAAAAGCTAACTTGGTTTCCATTTTTTGTGAAAGGTTTGGGTAAAAACAGTTGAGGAAACAAAATCCAGTAAATTGAAAGGCTCTTTTGCAATAAAAAGGGCCATTGGGCTCCCTTTTTAGCTTTTTCATAATTTATATCATTTGCAGGTAGTGTTAGTCGGAAATTGTGTGAGAAAAAACTGGGTCTCTTAAAAAGGCGAAACTTTTTTGGTGAAAACAGACATGGGTGAAAATATATTGGTTAATTTTTTGTGGGAAAATGAAAAAATTGGCATGTTGTTTCACCCCAGATAAATTAATATTTAAAAAAGGCACCCGGTATTTTTTTGCAATGTCTTGGAAAAATGTGTTTTGTTTCCTGTTGGAAGATGTCCTTACAGGTTTTACAATATCACCATTCCCTATAAAAACTTTAAAATAAGAAAAAACGACACGAAGAAGTTAAAAACAAAAAGAAATAAAAAAGAAAGTGAGATACCCGCATTTAATTTGAGGTAAGCAAAAAAGGTTTTTAAACCCCTGGCCCTTTGGGGGCCCATATAAGAATTCGAAAAAGTCACTTTGCTGAAGTGGAAAGGAACAGGTAGAAATTTTGCGACAAATTGAAAAATGACATGCATTAAGTTTGATGGAAATCCGAAAAATCCCCTAAAAAAGCAATAGTGTGAAGGCCAAAATCTTTTTGGGATCACAATCACGCACATGTTATGAGTATTTTTTTGGGGCATTGTTAGGGGCCTTGTTTGTTGATCGTGAAAACAATCGCATGCTGTTTAAAAGTTTGCTTACTCATGCAATGGGCAGCCCGAATTTAATTGTGTGAGTTCATGGCAAGTTAAGCATAGATGGAATTTGGGCCCAAAGGGGTTTTATGGCACCTTAAAGGGAAAAAGGCATATTCGACAGAAGGCAGCTGGAGCTACTGCATTGGGAAAAAGGGGGTTAATTTCCCCCAAAAAACCTTTTGTTAAGCAATTTCTTTTTTTCTTTTTGGCCCAAATGTAGGGATTGCTTTTCCCTTAGTGTCCTTGAATCTGGTACGTATTTTACTTGAGTATAAATGTTTAGTAAAGTGACCAAGTATAAGTTGGGCCCTAATTAACCCAAAAAAAAATGGGAAAAATTTTTGAATCGAGTTAAGTCTAGGGTGGGAAAAAAAGCAGCCCCCTAGCTTTTACTTGATTTTATTGAAAAAAAAGTAGTTCAGGGCCCGCTTTAACAGCACTTCCATTGGTTTTGGGGCTTCACTGTCATTTTGTTCTTAATAGCAAGAACGAAAGAGTAAGTGTGAAGGAGCTTTTAAAACCAACCCATTGACACTTTTCAATTTTTAAAACAATTTTTTATGGCTAGATTTCAAAAAAACTTGGACCAAAAAGGTGTATTGAAAAAGAGGGGGGAAAAGAAGCCTTTACTTTTTGAGAGGGGGGGTGTATTTCCACAGTAAAAAATTATTTATTTATTGTATTTTTGACCACCCAATTTTCCCCCTGGGAAAAATTTGGGGGTGTACAACACATCACCAAAAGCAACCCCAATAAACCCCCGGGCAAACCCAAATACAAAAAAATAATAAAAAAGAGAACATAATGAAGTCAAACAATAGCAAATACAATTAAAAAGATGCTTGGCAAAAGAGATGGTGCCAGAGTTTTAAAAAAAAAAACCCCCCAACAGACAAAAATTTAAAAATCCCAAAAAAACCATAAAAATGCCCTTTTTTTTGCAAACGTGGAGCCTTGTGTGTTAAAGGCTACTTGGCTGATATAATGTGGGTTTGTGACTTGAAAATGAATAAAAACAGGAATGGGGCATCCCGGGGGCCCGGCGTTCCCTAAGGCCACCCAGGCTGGGTTTCTTTTGGAAAATCGGTGGGGGGGGTCAAAACTCCCAAATTTTGGGTTTGCAGCTAGAATTTCGGGGCCAACCACTATCCCCGTGGTTTTTGGGAAAGGGTTGTACAAACAAGAAAAATGGCCTATAAGGAGACCAAGAAAGTAGGTGATGCCCGAGAGCTTGATGATCCCAGATCCCTTTTTCCCCAAATGTGGGGGTTTGAGAGTTGTAGTCCCCCAACTTATATTAGAGTATATACAGTATATTTTCTTTCTTTTTCATTTTTAGGTTTTGTGAGAACTTTCCTGCTTTTTTTTCCGATCCTTGTAGCTTCAGTTTTAAAGTATTTCCCTTTTTTTTTTAAATGTTGTCCTTTAAACCCTTTCCCTCTTTGAAAACCCTTTGACTTGTGAAGCAATACCCCCTTTTCCTCCCTGGGTTTAAAATCCTTGAAAAAGCGTAATTCAAGAAAATTTTGTTCATATTCTAGAGGGGAAATGTCTTTTCTATTTTTATTAATATATTAAAAAACCTGATTTGGTTTTAAATAAAGGGGGAAAAAGTCAGTTGCCTCAGACTTATGAGACAATAGAAAAAAGAGAAAATCCTAAAATATAACACTTTTTATTAAAATACTCATTGTTTATTCACTTTTTAGTAAGAAAAGCCCTGCTGACTTCAAAAGATCATTTTTCCATGGGGTTTGGGCAAAATTAAAAAGAATGGAAAATTTTAGGTTTTGAAATTTTTGGGCTAAAATAATATTGGAAGCTTCCCGTGGCTTAAAGATTAATTGATTTATTTGTTTGGTGAGATCCAAAAATTTATTAGATGCACAAAGCAGACGTAAAAAAGATAGTCAGGGGGTAAAGTTTTAAAACTGAAACTCCAAATTTTTGGAGACCTGTACTAAAAAATGTAGCCAGCATGTGGCATGTTCTTGGAAATTATGTAAACCCTTACTCTTGGGGGAAGTTGTTTTCACGAAAAAGGGGGACTTCAGTTTTATATACCAAAACTTTAGTGTGAGAAAAAACACTGAAAGCAAAAAGCCCCCGCATGCCATTTTTAAAGGGGGCATGGGTGCTTGCATTTAGGATCCTAGCCTAAAGGTAAAATAAAACAAAAAACTAGTTGAGAGGTATGTCAATTCACTAAACACTGCTTCTCCCTTTTTTTTTTTTTTTTTTGTACAGACATGCCATCGATTAAAGGGTGGCCTAAATTAATTTTTATTCACAAAAAGAGTGAATAATTTAATAACGATGTTGGCCCATTGATTCATTGGGTTCCCCTAGTAAGGACTACCATTGAAATAGCCTACTTGAAGCAAGGGTTTAATAGTTTGGTAAGCAAAAATTTATATCTTGACATTAGTTAACCCGACTTTTTCTTTAAACACCCTTTTGCGAAAATGCCATACTTTGGAATTATCCAAAATCTGTGGTCCGTTAAAAACCACCTTGGATAAAATTCCTTTTTTTCCACATGGAACAATTAAGAAGGCAAATTTTTTTAAGGGCTTTGATTTTTTTTAAAGGGTGGGTAACTTATCAAGATAATTTTGTAAGTTCAATTTTTTAAAATCAAAAAAAAAAAAACAAAAAAGGTGCCAGCCCATGCCTGGGGCAAAAAAATGAAATAAAAATTAAAAAAAAATAAATAATAAATTAAAAAAAAATAAATGCCCCAACCGGTGAGGCAGTGACTGGTGCTTTCGGGGGGGGGGGGGGGGGAGAAAAAAAATTTTATTTTTTTAAAGCTCCAACAGCCCCGGGCTGGCTGGTGGGGGATAAGGAAAATAGAAAAGTAAAAAAAAAAAAATGAAAAATGGACCATATGCACCCCCCCTGCTGGGGGGGAAAAAGTGAGTTTTAAGCGAGCAAACAATACCCAAGAGTCCCGGGAGGGGTTTGAAAGCTCGGTAGAACCCTAAAAGGGGCGCTACAGTATTTTTTTAAAAGCCGATGACCAAGGGGGCAAAATTTTTGGGGTGGTTTTTCGAAAAAATTTGATCTGGGTTTTAAAGGCATGTGATGAGCCCTTTTTGTCTCCCCCCTTTTTTATATGTACTAGCCCCCCATCGGGGGGGTCAGGATTGGGTATGTAACCCCTTTTATTTTCTATTATTGTTACACATCAAATTTATGAAAATTCATATTAATAATACCCCCCGGGCCCTCACCTGGGTCTCAAAAGCCAGTCTAAATTTAGAAAAACCACAAAGTTGGGCCTTTTATTGAATATAGCTACTTTCGTTCCTGAAAGAATTACAATTTTTATTTTCTCTATTTTAAAGAATGGAGTTGCAGGCTTATGAGGGTTTGGGAAGTCATGCCAAATGAAAGAAAAAAGCCACGTGTGCTGTATTTGGAAGGTTTCATGGCTGGGTTTGATAGCCATTGTGAGTTTTTTTGGGCCTTTTTGGCTGTGTTTGGAAGTTTGTTTCCCGGGTTTCACCGACTTGTGGTGGGATCTTCAGGGGCAAGGTGATTTCCCGAGCACGAGAGATCCCCTTGCCGGTCCTTGCCCCCTTTAAAAAACACAGCCAAACACCCTGAAAAAATAAAACAGTAAATATATGCATGCTGTCAAAATTCTCAGTCATTAGGTGAGGCTTCTGGAAGTTGAGTTTGGAACTGGACTTCTTTTTACAGAAAAGAAGTCCAAGCTCACAAGAAAGAAGTCAGTTGCCAAGACCATTTTTTAAATTTTTTTTAAAATAATATGGACTGGATTGGGTTTTAAAAAGGCCAAAACTTTATTTTGTAAAAAACAAACTGTTTTAAAAAAAAAGGGGTTTTTTGAAAGGGGGAAAAAAAACCTTTGGTTTCCCTTGTCCCAAACGGGGAGATCTTTGTTTTAAAGGTGGCCAACCCCCCAGCCACCTAAACCCCGGGTTTAATTTTTCCCCGGGGGGAGCCCCGCCTCCCTTCTTTTTTTAAATTTTAAAACCCCTAAGGGGCATTTTTTCTATTATGGGGAAGGCTCCAAGAAATTGGGCAGGGCCCCATAAAAGGTTTTTCAAAACCCCTGTTTTTGGGACCAGGGAAAAGTGCAAAAGCCCAATGGTTTGGGCGGAGGGCCCAAAAAACACCGCCCCTACGCTAATTGGGAAGTTTAAAATTAAATTTTGGCCCTAAGGACCCGTACCATCTAAACCTGGGGGGGGAGGGTGGGGTTGGGGGCAGCATGAAAGAGGGAGATCCCGGGGGGCGGGAAGCCCCCGATCTCACTTTTACCAATGGGAGGGCCTGACCCCCCGGCGGGGGGGGGCCCCCCCTCCCCCTTCCAAAGGACCCGAGGGGGAATTAACTGTCTTGGGTTTTTGGTTATGCTTCTGGTAGCTCGGAGCCAGGGGTTAAGTTTGGCCTCCTGAGTAAAAAAGTGGTTTTGGGCAAAAAGACGTCCCCGGGACCCAAAAAACAAAATAAAAACCCGGGGTTTTTTTGCCGGGGAAAAAAAAGGGGGGTTTTTTTTTAAATGAAATTGAGAAGAAAATTTCACAAAATTAGGACAGATACCCCCCACTTTCCCCTCTCCTGGGGGGAAAAAAAGTTGAGCCAGGGGGCCTCAAAACCACCCTCAAGGGGGTAGAGGGTCTTGTTGGGGCAAGGGGCCTTTCCCGGCAGTGGCCCCAAAGATGGGCCCCTCCGATTAGACCCCAGGGCCCTTGGTAAAACGGCCAGGACCCCAATTTGTTTCCCGGGGTTTTTAAAAAACAAAAAAAGAAGGGGGGTCCTTATGCTAAAAAATTTTAGTGTAATGTTTCAGGAAGGTTTTTTTATTGCTTTTTTTTAGGATAAAATTTTTAAACTTTTTAAAATTTTTAAATTCTTTTATTGAAGCCGCCCAGGGGTCCCGGGAGGGGCACATTAAAGAATAAATAAAAAAAAAAAAAATAAATAAATATTTTATTTTTGATGGCCCCTATTTTAATTTAAAAAACGCAAATAAATTTGTATAGGGGGCCGACGAAAATTTTTTTTTTGAGGCGTTGCGGGGCCGGGTTTCCCTTTCGGCGGTTTCCGTTTTTCGTGAAAAATCGCAAAAAATTAGTCAGTTCGTTTTTTGTTTTTTTGTTGGCGTTTGTACTGGTTTTGGGGGGGGGGAGCGGGCTCCTAAGGCACTCTGTGGTGGGGGTGCCCCCTCTGGGGCCCGCTCAAAGGGGAAAGGGGCCCTGGGGGGGCACCCGTGGGGGTCCAACCCCAAAATAGGGAAGGGGAAGCAAAAGGGTCCCAAAACCCCCCTCAAAACAGGGGGGGTCTCCCCTTTCCCCTGTGCGTGCAAAAGGTTCATAGCCATGGTATTTTTCCAGTTTCAGCAGTTCCCCTGGAGTGACTGAAACCAACCCCCCACAAAGGGGTCTGCCCGAAGTTACCAGAAGGGAAAAGTCTTGCGGGGGAGGCAACAAGCAATAAAACTGGCTTGGGTTTAAAGGGGGGTTGTGCTGGGTTAGGCTGTGAGGGTAGGTTACGGTGGGTAGGGGGCACCGGGGCCCCCCCCCCCCCAAAAGGGCTCGTGACGAAAGGGAGGCGGAGTCAAGGTTTACTTGGGGGGGGGTGGGGGGTTTTGGGGTTTTTGGAAATCCCAGAAGCCCGGCAAGTGGCCTTCGATTGGTGGGATGGTCCAAAAAAATTTGCGGTTTTTTGTCACCCCCGGCGGCCACTCGGCCACCCCTTCATTGCGCAAGGTGAAATAAAAAAAAATAAAATAAACAATAGACAAAAAAAAAAAATTTTTTCAAGAAAAAACCCTGTCGGAAAAAAAAAAAACTTCATTTTATAAAAAAACGCCGTTGTCTTGGTTTTTTGGTCCGATTTAAAAAAAAAGCGTTGCCGCCCATTTTGGATCCCCCGGGGCCGCCCCCCAGGCATGGCAAAACGAGTCCCCGCTGCCGGAGGGGGGGAGGCGGGACCCCCCCCCCAGAAAAAAGGGGGGGGTTTTCCAAAATTTTTTCCATGCTTTTTTTGGCCCCGGGAAGGGGGGGGCGGGGGGGGGAAAATTTTTTTTGCCGATCCCTTTATTTGGGAAGGCGCGGGGGGCCCCCAAGGGTTTTTTCCCGGGGGGTGGACCCGGGGAGTCCCCAACAGCCCAAAGGTGGGGGGGGGGGAGGCCGGGGGGGCCCGAAACAACGGAGGGGGTTGGGGAAAGGGGGGCACCACCGGCCAAAAAGGGTTTTTTTAAAAAAAAACCGGCCCGGGGCAGGCGATGCGCGAGAAAGCGGCCCCAAACAGCAAAATTGCGGCCCGGCACTCGACGGGGAAAAATTCAGCCCCCCCGAGGAAAGGAAACGAGTAAAGGGAAAAGGAAACGGGAAAAGAAGCGGCCCCATCCCCAGGGAACAAGCCCCACAAATTTTTGGAAAAAGGGCCAAGGGGTAAAGAAAACGCCAAAAAACCGCAATCAGGACGGATTTTGTTGCCCGGACAGGTTAAGGGGCCGTTTCCCCCAGAAATTTGAAGGAAGGAGGGGAGGGTTTAAAGGACCCGTAGGTGGAAGGGAAAATGGAGTTTAAATTTTTTTGAAAAAAATTTTTGGTACCTAAAGAAATATTTTTCCCAACAGGAAATCATTCAGTGGGATAATTAATGGCAGGCCCCTTAAGAAAAAAAAAAATAAAAACACTTTTTTTTTTTGGGGTTGGAAAAAAAAGAGCGCTTTAGGGAAAAACAAAAGCTGCTCCGCGCACTTTTAGCCTCCCCCCAGGCCCCTTTGAGCCAAGCTTTTTTAAAAGGGACCAATTATAATTTTTATAAAAAAACTTTTTTGAAAAAAACCTGTGTATTTTTTTGTGAGGCTTTTTTTTCTGTAGTTTGAACTTTTTAAAAAATTTTTCAACCTTTTCGGATTTGCAGGGAAAAGGCATCTCCCCCTTCTTTTTATATACCTTCAGTGGGCCCTTTTTCTTTTTTTTAAAAGGTAACCCAAGGGTTAGGATTTTAAAAAAGGGCCTTTTTCCAAAACCCCTTTTTTTTTTAAAAAAAAGGAATCTAGCCCAAAGGGCGGTGAGGGGGGACGAAAACAAGCCCCCCTTTTTTAATAGGAAAAGATTCAGGGTTCTAATAACCTTGGGGGGGGGGGTTCTCACCTGAAAGAAAAAGTCTCCACTTTAACTTTTTTTTTTCCATGGGCCCCCCTTTCCTTGAAAAAACTTCCGCGGAGGAAAGCCCCTTTAGACTTCAGGGGGAGAAAATTTACTCTTTGTTTTGTCCCCTTAAATGTCGGGCCCCCAGGAGCCCTTGGTTCCCCTTTAAAATGGTGGTTTGGAAATCCAGGGGGCCCCCGTTTTACTTTTCTGCAAAATGTGGGTCTTTAAAAAGAGAGAAAATCTCTACTGGATGTTGCCCCAAACGGGAGAAAATCCAGGTTTTTTCCATTTGGGGGGTAGGGGGTGGGCGGAAGGAAAAAAAAATGAAAAGTTTTTGTTTATTTTTTTAATTGAAAAGAATGAAAAGCAAAAAGGAAACGCAAATTTTTTTTAATTATATAAAAAAAATGGGTTTCAATTTTTAAAGAATTTTTTCATTTTCCTTTTAGGGGGGGAATAAAGGCTTTTTTCCCTTTAAAATGGATCGGTAAGGGGCCCCCAGGGCTTTTATGGGCCCGGTTTTAAAGAATAATTAAAAATAAAAAAAAAATTAAAAAAAATTTTTGGGTAGCATACAACAAAATTCTAATTTCTTTTGTTTAGACATTTTTTGGGAAAGGTCAAAAATTATTCGTACTCAACCCGCCCCGAAAAGAAAAATTGGGGTTTTTTTTTGTTTTTTTCAGGGATCGTGGGATGGAGCCAAACCAAGAAAAAATTTTTAAAAATAAAAAATAAAAAAAAAATTTTTTAAAAAAATTTTCTGGCCAAAAAATACAAAAAAGCCCCTCAGGAGGGGGGGTTTTGGGGGGTCCCGGTTCCCACCCCCTTCTTTTGTGGTTGGGGGGGGGGATCCTCATCGTCCCATTTGCCACCTGGGGAGTTCCCAAAAGGCGGCCCCAAAAATTTTTTTTAAAAGTGGTCCCCAAAAAACCCAACCCTAGCACCCAAAACTTTGGGTTTTGGATTTTAATTGCGGATTTTTCTTAGTAGAGCGTGGGTTTTTCTTGAATAAAAGGTCTCCCTTATTTTTTTTATTTTTTTTTTTTTATTTTTTAAAACCCCTTCCCAAAGGGCTGGAGGGGACTGACATTTTTGGCATTAAAACCCGTCCAAGGTTTTATGAGATTTATGTTTCCCGAAGGGGAAAAAAGCCAAACCAACCTAAACCCCAAAACCCTAAAAACCTTTTAAAATAAACCCCAAAAATCACCCGTCCTGTTTTTTTTTTTGGGGCCAGGGGGACATAAACCCCCCCAATTAAATATAGTAGTTAATAACCCCCAAATTAACCCAGGTGTAAAAGAAATTCCCTTCTTAGGGGGTCGAGAAGGCCCCGAAGGTGTTTTGGACCCCCCACCCCCTACCCCCCACCCATGCCAGTTACCGAGTTTCTTTTTTTAAGGAGTCGGGGACCAGAAAAACCTCCCGGCCCATTTACCCCAAAAAAAGAACCCCCAAAAAACAAGAAAAGACAAAAGAAAGACTTGTTTTGAAAATTTTTTTCCCCAAAAGAAAGACCTGAAACGGCGTCCCAACAAACGACAAACTTGGAAAAGCATTTTTCCCTGGTCAGACCAAATGGTGGGGGGGGACAGATTGCTGCCTGGAATGCCCCTCCACACCTATTTGAGGGTCCTTTTTGAGTGTCAATGGTGGAGCCATTAAACTGGCCTTGATACCCGGGGGAAAAGAGGGTGAGCCAAAATAAATGAAAAGAAACATTATTTTTCCGTTTCGTGCCCATTCCCTGTGGAGGTTTTGAAATCGCAACTTCTCTTTTTTAGATCTGTTTTATGGAGCAAAATGAGACAGAGGGGGCGGATTATGCATGTTTTTTAAAAAATGTTTTATGAACCCAAAAAGCCCTTTACATTTGAAAAACTCTACAATGGAAAAGCTTTAAGGAAAAAGGCCCTGTGAGGTATGAAGGGAAAAAAAAAAAAGCCAAAATCAAGGAATGATGCCTAATAAATTCCTGGTAATAGTTCCCTTTTTTTTGCCTTTTTGGGTTTATTTTAGGTTAGAATCCAACTTTTATTAAGTTAATTGTTCCGGGAAAAATTTTCTTCTTTGCCCATAAATAACATAACACCCTAGGATACTTAAAAAATGATGGTGCCTGGGGCAGGGTGGAATCGTGGGGCCAGGTTTCAAGTGTGTAGTAACGCGTTTTTGCTTTTGTTCCAATCCACGACTTTCCCTTACACATTTGTGTTAGTGATTTGTCCTTTTAGTTTAAAGATCTTGCTCCTGTTTGGCAGCTACTTCAAAATTTTTTTCCTTTTTTGCAATAAAAAGTGTTTTTTGACATTGGAAATGACAAACTCAGTAGTCATATGATTTCCCTTGTTTCGTGATTTTATTATTCTCCCCGCCCTTTCTTTTTCCGAACTCTTCTATTTAATTTTTTTTAAAAAGCCCTAACCCCCGTGGGTTTAAAATATCAGGGATCCAAAAAGGTTTCCTCTTTGCAACCTATATCTCCCCCAGGTCTTAAATTAGAAATTTTGGCAAAAGGGAAATGCCCATGTGAAAATTATATTTACAATGTTTTTCCCGGGGTCTTTTGAGTTGCAAAGGGGTAAAAAAAAATGCTTGTTAGAGCTGCTGAATTCTAAGCTGAGGCGCAGCCAAGTTTTGTGCAGAGTGGTGTGTGATGAAAAACTATATGTTACCCCAAAAGGCCCCATAAGTAGAATTTTTAGGAGAGGGAAGAAACAGAAGAAAAGAAGGCACTTTATTGTGAAGGAACTTTGGTGGTACTCAAAATTTCCAGGGTTTTTAGGATGTTAAACCCCTTTAAAAAAGAACATCCAAGTGGAGGTAAAAATTTTTAATTCAGGTTTTGGAAGAGCCTTCCTCCGAGGGAGGGAAAAACAGATAGTGATTTGTTTTTGGAGGGGAAAAGAATCTGAGGGGGTGGATAAAAAGAGATGAAAAGGGATATGGTTTGAAGTTTTTTAAAGCCCCGGAATCATTTTAGGATAGGATTAAAAAGATGATTTATTCAGGAAAAAAGTCATGATCTTCTGTATTTAACTTCCCCTGTGAAATCCGCAACTGTAGCTTGTTCCCTGCCCTTTAGGAATACGTTTTGGGCAGGAGGGGAAAAAGGATTTCGCATTGACATCTATCAAAGGAAAAAAGCAGGAAAAGGGAAAGGGAAAAAGGGGGGGAAAAGGGGAAAAAAAAGGAAACAGGGGGGAATTATAGAAAAAAGGGGGGGGGCAAAGGCCAAAATTAAAAGGGGGGAGTCATGGGGAAAAAACCGGAAAGTTGGGGAAAAGGGGTTTTACCCTTGAAAAAGGTTAGAAAAAGGGGGGAAAAGGGAAAAAAACCCAACTTTTAAAAAAAGGAGGGCAAAAATGGGGGGGTGGGGCTTTTTGGAAAAAAAGATTAAAAAGACAGGGAAGGGAAAGGAAAAAAAAAAATCCGGAAAAAAAGATTTTTTTAAAAATGGGGGGGCCCAACCAAAAAAAAATGGAAAGATGGAGGGGAAAAAAATTGGGAATTAAAATAAAAAAAATAAATTTAACAAGAAAAAAAATGGGGAAGTCCGAATGTATTTAAAAAAAAAAAAAATTATTTTAAAAAAAAAAATAAAAATTTTAAAAAAGGGGAATGAAAAAAAATATAAAAAAGCAAAAGGGGGGAAGAAAAAAAAGAAATTTGAAAATGAAAGAAAAAAAAATATAAAAAGGGTTTTTTTAGATGTTTGAAAAAGGGAAAAAAAAAAATAAGGGGGTGGGAAAAAATTTTTAAAAAGGGGGAAAAATTTTTGCCATTTTTCCGTTAGTAAAAAACAAAAAAATTTTGGGTAAAAAAAAGGAAAGAAAAATGGGGTTTTTAGTTTTTTTAAGGGGGAAAAGGGAAAAGAAAAAAATGGAAGAAAAAAAAATTTTAAGTCAAAAGGGGGGGGGGGGAAAACCCCCCCACGAAAAAAAAATAGGAAAAAAAATGGGGCAACCGGATTTGGATTTTAAAAATCAAGGGGGAAAAAAAACCCCCAAAAGAGGGATAAAAAGTTTGGGTTCCCCAAATTTTTAATGGGGGGGGGAATTAGAATAGGTCGGGGGGTATTTTTAAAATTCCCCCAAGAATTGGGTCCCACCCCCCAAAAAGCCTTTAGGGGTTAAGGGGGTAAGGGTTTTTTTTGGGGGGGGGGGGAAAAATGGGCAAAAAAAAAAAAGGGAGAAAGAAACAAGAAAAAATGAAAAAAAAGGGGGGAAAAATTTTTTAAAAATTTAAAAAGGAAAAAAGAAAACAACTCTTAAAAAAAAAAAGGGTTTTTTTGGAGAAGAAAAGGAACATAAAGGGGGAAAAATGTTTTTTCCCCCCCCCCGGGGAAAAAGGTGGGGGGGAGGGGAGCCCCAGGGGAAAGGGGGTGGAAAAAGGGGAAAAAACAGTTTTTGGGTTTTGGGGAGAAAAACCCAAAATTTAAAAAAGGGAAAAAATTTTAAATTTATAAATTTTAAAGGGAAGAAAAAAAAAAGCCAGAGTTATAAAAAGATTTAACAAATTTACAATTTTTTAAAGAATTTTTAAAAAAATTTTTTTTTTTGGAAAAAAGGGGGTGAAAAGGGGGAGGGGGGAAGAAGAATAAAAAACGAAAATTTTAAATTTGGGGGAAAAAGATAAAAAAACCAAGGGATAAAAGCGGGAAAAAAAGAAGGGGGCCAGGGCGGGGGGGACAATACTTTTTTTATAGGGGGAAAAAAATAAAGTAGGGGAAAAAATTTAGAAAAACCAAAGGGGGGGGAACCCGGGGAAAAAAATCCAAAAGGCCACTTAGGGGGCCCAAACAAGGAAGGGGGAAAAAGGGGGGAAAAGAGGGGGAACAGGAAATATTTGAAAGGATGTACATTGAAGAAGAGACGGGTTTTTGTTTTCTATGGCTTCAGAGACTAGGATGCGGGGAAATGGTCTCAGACTACAGGAAAAAAAGATTCAAATTAACATTGGAAAGAGCTTCATGACAGAGCTTTTTTGGCAGTGGAATACGCTGCCACGGAGGTTGGTGGAGTCTCCTTCTTTGGAGGTTTTTAAGCAGAAGCTGGATGGCCATATGTGGGAGCACTGTGATGAGGGTTCCTGCATGGCAGGGGGTTGGACTATTTGGGCCCCTTGAGGTCTCTTCCAACTCTATTGATTTGATGATTCTATGACCTCCTTTGCAAGTAGTGGAAGGTGGATTGAAATCAAGGAGCCCATTTCCCTAACAGAACCCATTTTTGTTTTCTTTTAAACCCGCTCAGCAATAGTTTTATAGGGACCTTCCTTTTGACAGATATGGTGTGGGGATCATAACATTTACCCAGACCTATAAAGGGGAGGGCAAGTTCTATTGGAGGCTGCATCCATGTGCTCTAATGGATACTAATGTTTACACTGCCTGAAATCCTTTTCCACCGCATAAGGTGATGACATCATCTCACATTCCAAATGCCACCATGACAGGATGCTTTTCCCGTGTTCTAAATCTCTGGCACAGTCACTGAAAGCACCATATTATTGAAGAGAAAACAATTAAATAATTGTGAAGTAATCAAATTTTTGAATAGATGAAATTTCCTTTTATCTTGCTGCTGTGTAGAATGACAGCATAGGTCCCACACAAATTAAAGCTGAAACATTGTTTGTTTTAGAAAGTAGTATATCCAATCTTCTGCCAGCATTCTATGCTCAGAAAGCATATAAATTATATTTACCCTATACTTGCTTCTCTTCCTTTTTCCTCTCTGATTTTAAACTGTTAATGAAAATAAGCCTTCCCTTTCTCCAGCAATTATTCTTTTCGTTCTTGTTGACAAGATTTCTTTGCTTATTTTCCCCTCTTCCTGTACTAACAACAAATATATCCTCCAAGTGCTTGTTCAAAATGGATGAGAGGGGGGTGTCATACATCTCAGAGGAACCAAGAAATTAAGGGAAAAATGCAGTGGCACAAGAGGAAGGACACCTCCCCAAAGCATGATGCTGACTAGAGAAATTCAGACAGAGCACAGAATGCTGATTTATTTAAAGGGGAAAGAAAAACATGAAGGAAAAGATCTGGAAGTTGAGTCATGGCAACTGGATATCTTTTCCTGTGAGATCGAATTATTTTGCTACTCATCTGAGCAGCTTTGTCAGTCTGATGTATCTCACTTTGATTGTGCATCAGAAACCAACTACATTGCCTCATCTTCTGTTTACATTTACCACTTTCATTTTGACCGTTGTGTGTCCCATAGTCTCACTGGATGTGGTTGGGAGGGAGCGCTATAAAGATGGATTGAAGAGTTTACAAAGAGGAGCACAATTCTTGCGCTTTACTGTGAGATTCTGCCGGGAACTGTATGTCTGCTATTGGAGAAGATGGATTTAGACTAGGGGAGGCCAGCCTTACCCTGTGCATTTGTACAGTAAATGGCTTTGTCATTAGAGATGGGCATGACTTAGCGGTATTCCCGTTTCCGTTTCCGTTACTCGGTTCCGTTACTCTACGGAAACGGTAACGGGAATTACTCCCCCAGACTTCGAGCTCGAACCGACGAACGAACAATTTTGGTCTGATTTGTCGTGCTCGTTCCTTGCATCGCGAGATCGCGCGATGCCACACGCGGCACAGAAAAAAGTTTTTAAAAGTTAAAAAAAACCCGGTTCCCGGCCAAAAAGCAGGCGGGAAAATGCCTGCCGTGCCTTTAGGGCACCTAAACCCGAGGGGTTGTTTTGGAGGTCCCCGGCCCCCCCCTCATCCCCCGTCCTGGGCTGCTTGGTGGGACTCGCCGCAGGCTCGCAGGCAGCCAGCAAAAAGCCCAGTCTCGCCGGCCGCCGGGGCCCCCGCAAATTTTTAAAACGCAAGCAAGCGGCCCGGACGGCCCAGGAAAAAACATTTAAACTCTCCCCCCCCCCATTCCCGGGGCCCAAAAAAGCAGGCGGAAAAAATGCCTGCTTGACTTAAAGGGGGCAGGGCACCTACCGGAGGGGTGGTTTCTGGAGGGGGGGGGTCCGCCTCCCCCCGTCCTGGGCAGCCGGACTCGCGAGTCGCCATCGCCATTTCCATGTGGTGCGTGGGGGGGGATCCAAAATGGGGCGGCGAAACGCAATATTGTTTTTGAAATCGTGGTCCAAAAACACACAAAGCACAACAGAAAAAACGCGAAAATTTTATAAACTGCCAGTTTTTTTTACCAGTAGCAGTGGGTTTTTTCTTGCAACAAAATGTCTCTCCTCTCCTCCTCTGTCCTCCATTGATTTTATTTTATTTTATTTTATTTACACCTGCGCAATGATGGGCTGGCCAAGTGGCCAGCCATGTGGGAGTGGACAACCATGCAAATTTTTGGAGCCATCCCACCAGTCGCATGGCCACTTGGCCATGGAGACTTCTGGGATGTGCCAAAAAGTCCCCTAAAACCTGCCCTAGCCCTAACCCTAACCCTTGACTCCGTACCCATACGTCACAGACTGTCTTCTTAGTGGGTCAGAGAGGCACCCAGAGGTGCAACCCACTAGCCCACCGTAACCTTACCCGTCACTAGCCTAACCCTAGCTCTTGCACTAAGCCACCTTAAAGCCAGATCTACTTGCTTGCATTGCACTACATACACGCAGCAAGTACAATTCCCTTCTGTGTGAGACATGGTGGTGCGAGAGCCTTAGTTAGGCATCTCCTATGGCTCTGGGTTCAGCCATCCACTAGTCTTCACAGTCACTGTCTGCACATTATGTTATGCAATATCCATATGGCTATTGCATAGCATTTTGCAGCAGCAGCAGGTGAAGAGGGGAGACCCCCATGTTGAGGGGTCTCCCCGAGCCTGCTTCCCCTTCCTAGTGGCAGGAGGCACCCACGGGTGCCTCCAGGAGCCCACTTTCCCTTTATAGCGGGCCAGAGGAGGCACCCACCCCACAGAGGTGCCTCCAGGAGCCCGCTCCCCCCCAAAAAAAACCAGTACTAACGACAACAAAAAAACGAAAAAACGAACCGACTAATTTTTGCGAATTTTCGCGAAAACCGGAAACGACCCGAAACGGGACCGGCCCGACTAACGACAACTCGAAAAAAATTTTTTTCAAGTCGTGCCCATCTCTATTTGTCATTATCATCTCTGCACTCTTCACTGACATTTGACCACATACCACTCAGCAACAGATGCTTTATTATTGTCTTTAATGGCCATGAAGCAGAATATTTTTGCATAATGAAGAGGCAACATCCTGACAGTTTAGGTTGCACATGAGTATGTCAGTTTTATAGTGCCATTTGCCTTCTAAAGGATGTCTTGATGAACAGGTGCAGTATTATACACATCAACAATTCACTGCCTAAGTAGAACAATAATGTGGTGCACTTTCCTAAGCTATATCTGACATAAGGAAATTAACTCACGGGAGATGCTAGATGAATTGTGAAGACGCCCCAGATTTTGAAGGCAGGTTTAGCAGACACCGTTACAAGGGTTTGGGGTTTTATTGGAATTTACCACATGTTGTTCTGATGGCTGGTTGGCTTTGATTGGCTTTGCACAAGGAAGTGCTGTTGTGCCTAATAATAAGAATTAGACTGGACCAATGTTGGGAGTTGGTGGAGCAATCAGTTTTGCCTGTACTTGGGGATGTGATGCTCAGAATTTTGGACCTACAATCCCATAATTTTCCAGTTCCACCTGACAGCTGCCTGCAGACATCTAAATGTGGCTCACCTAGGAGAAGGGTCTAAACTTGATGACTTGGTGCATTCATAGTGCTAGCTAGGAGCTTCCTTTCTGAACATGAAGCTTCATCAGAGCCAGGCCTAGCTCCACACAGGTCCTTCCAGTTTAGAACTTTCTTCCAGACGATCCACATTTAGGGGTCTGTTTTACCGATGGGCATTTCGTTTTGGAACCAGTAGGTTATGAAACGGACCATGCGAGCCCAAGTGGTCCTTGGAACCGGCTGATACACACAAATCTAATTGCTTTACCTTTCTCTGTCTTGCACAGGGTTGAAATCAGAGGAAGCATGCTGCAATGTCATCTGTGCTAGATCAGTGGTGCTGGCCAATCAGGAGCTGTGCAGGGACAGGCATCATCCTGCCTCCCTCTCTGTTTGGTTAGCAGCATGAATCAGGAAAGATGACTTCGCAGCATGCTTCCATGTTGGATTTTAACCCGGTGCGAGACAGAGAAAGGTAAAGCAATTGGATCTGCATGTATCAGCCAGTTCCAAGGACCACCTGAGCTCGCATGGTTCATTTCATAACCTACTGGTTCTGAAATGAAATTCCCATCCCTAGTCTGTTTGGTGGAACTTCTAGAATGGAGAATTATGGGGTTTGTCATCCAAAAATGCCACATGGCATTCCTTTCCTTAATCTTTGCTTTATATTTGTCTTTATAAACTATTGCTGAGAAGTTTTCTTTCATTGTTTTTATCATAGCACATTTATTTTTACCTATGCATCTTGATTTCACCTGACAAAATTAAGCATTTCTTTACCTCCTATGTCACTCACTAAGCCATGTCAGTTGCAATAAAAGGCTCATCTTTCTTCTGTTTTGCCACTGTTTTCTATCTGATACTAGAAACATGTTTAGAAGTGGGAAATGTTTCATTATTAATTTTGTTTTTGTATTAAAATGTAATTTCTTCTGCTATCTGGTTGTCAACATGTAAAAATATCAAGTTCTTATTTTTCAATGCCATTTTATCCATTTGTTAAAATTTATCAAGATCACATACATTTTGCATTTTCTTTTGTTCTTCCTTCACTGAAGGTTTCCTCTTAGCTGCCAGCCATCATTTTATTTATGTATTTTATTTATGCATCACTTTTCTCTCCCAAAAGCTTGTTCTGGCTTCCCTGCAATAGTCCTTCACATATTTAAATATATTTATATCATTTTACCTCTCTGTAGTTTCTTCTTCAGTTCAAAAACACACCTTACCCCTCAACCTTTCCTCACAGAATTTGGTTTCCACTGCTGTTACTGCCTTTACCACCCTCTTCCAGACAACATTCTAGCTCATCAATATCCTTCTAAGGGTGTGATTGTGTTTGGAACATTGCAACAAATGCTATGGGACAAACTGATTCATATTTTTTTCATTGATCATATTATAACATTAAAAAACCCAGTGCAAATCAACCTGGCTATTCCCCCTACCCCTGGCCTCCACCACTGGGGCTTCTAGTTTTTTAACCATCAGATTCATTTGTATCATTTCAGGAAGTCTGATTCTTTGAACAAATACAGAGTTTGTGGTCTTTTGGTCTCTGCCTGCAGCATGATGTTGCTGTGTACCCCTTAAAGTTCCTCTGTAATGAACTGTGATGGTGGTAGTGAATCCATCAGACCTTATAACTCTGGTGACATATCACATGCCTGGTGGCTATATTTGTAAGGATAGAGGAAAAGAGCCACCCTTGTGTCTTGGCTGCAGAGCTCCATTGACAAAGCAGCAACAAGGAAGTCAGACTGTTGGAATTAATGCATTGCAAGTGCCAGAGCACCTCCCGACTATATATGGGGGGGGGGAGCCAGGAAGAGAGCTTCAACATCAGTGTGTATAGTGTGATTTGTGTGACTATCCTTTTCCAATCTGTTTAATGCTGTTTCTGAATATGTTTGTCACTATGTGTGTACTCTCCCTTCTTCTAACTAGCAGAATTAGCCTTCCTATCTAGAAATCAATAGGGATGCTAAAAAGGTGGAGAGCATCTATAAATCAAATAATGCAATGCACAACACCAAAAGGGAGGGAGGGAGGGAGGGAGAATGAGGTGAGACAATTGTCAATTTTGGAGTCCCCTCTTTTCCCAAGCGTTGCCCTACTAAAGGCATTGGTTCCAATGCCTCCTTCACAAATGACCTCAGAAGCCACGACATGCCATTTTAGTAACTTAATTTCTATCCACATATTCCTTTCAGAGCACTAACTATGTATAGTATTCTGGCTACATCTACATATCTTAATCATTTCCATCCAGAAGTGGTTCAGGGCTGTATCGAGTCATGGATCTTTTGTTTCCATTTCACAATTGAAGTCTGAATCCTTTCTCATGATAAACACCCTGAAATGGTCCCTGTCTCATCCTTTGAGCTAAGGTTTTCCTAAATAACCCATGTTACAATGCACCATTACTATTTTTATTACTTATTATTTTGTTTCATGTGTGGGAATCAATGACTTTTTAAAAAAATGTTTAACTTTATGGAAATTCATAAAATATGTTAGCATATGTACAGAACATTAAAATAGAATATAACAATTTATGATGCCTAAAACAAAAATAAATCAACCTGCTGGGGGACAGTTTCTGCCTCATATTTTAAATAAGAATGTTGGCAGTTTTATTTAGACCAAATGCTAGAGAATAACTGTACAACATAATTAAAGTTACTAGAGTTAAAGTTTATTGAAATGCTTTAGATATCTTCTCTGTACTATCAAACTCTCCAAGTCTCTGTAGTTAGTACACTCTGCTTTTAGTAATACCATCTGTGCATCATCAGTGAGCAATGACACAGAGAAGAATGTTCTGTGCAGATGCAACCCTATAGTCTAAGAACAGCTTCTTCTCAGGAAAGGCTTTTTTGCTTGTCTTGCAATACCATAACAATGGTGTTTCTCTTGCTGGTAAATACCTGGGCTCATTCATATAATTTCAGATTTTAGTGACATCTATGTACCACAGGCAGCCTTAAAGTATTAAGAAAATAAAGGGGAAGGGGTGCGTGCGTGTGTTGTGTTGTTACAGTCGTGGCTGAATCTTTGTAACCCCATGTCCATGGAGTTTTCTTGGCAGGAGTACTGGAGTGGTTTGCTAGTTCCTACACCAGGTGCCTACAGTGCCTGCCTGGTATTCCCTGGTGGTCTCCCATCCAAGTACTAACCAGGGCTGACCCTGCTTAGCTTCCAAAATCAGGCGAGACCGGATGTGCTTAGGACATCTAGGCAGCAAAAAAAGGGGGAGAGGTATTGTTCTTAAAATTAATGGATACATTAACGGCAATGAGTGGAGGGTTCCATTGAGAGGTTTGAGCTGCTGCTGCATGGTCAGGGTTCTCACATAAAATCATGAGAAGAATCAAGCTTGCTAGCCCAAAGTGATGTTCTGCAGCGTTCTCTTCAGACAGTGGGTCCTGGCAGCCAATGCAAAGGTCACAACCAAGAGGCGATAGCAACAGCAATTGATAAATTATGGTCTGACAGAGTTCAACAATTTATTCTGTCAACAGAAGCTAAGATTTTAGGTAGACAAAATCCATATAAAGCAGCGAGAGTTTCTTAAAATCAGCTATATTACTCATGTACAAGCATAACAGAGTTTCAACATCATAACACAGTGTACATAGAGACAGAGTATCAGCATAACATATTAGCAGACATAGAGCATGGCATCATGGGTATCTTATTACCAAAGGTCCAAAGACTACTGATTTCTGGTGCACTTTTATACTCATTGATAAAGTCAAGATTGTACGTTAAAAATTGGCATTGGGTGGTTTTTTATAAATTGCCAATGCACCATTGGTGGTTCATCAAAATTGCCATGCTGAGTTAGTTATATAGCAAAAGGTTTATTAAAGACAGATAGAGATACAACACAGAACACATACAGTACAGAAAATAGGTTAGTAGACATCTTAGCATAAGGGTCCAAGGGCCCCTTAAGGTTCCAAGACATAGCACAGGCCAGACGGTTCGATCTGCCCTGCTGTTCTGGACAAAGGACTAAATTACTTCTGATGATGGTTATATACTCTTTTGCATGGTGTATGTCTAAGCGACGTATTTTGTACACCCCTAAGTGCCTCATGTGCCTACTGTGCTTTTCATCAGTTTGTTTTGGCTTTTACCCTTTTTGGGGCCGTCGGGGCCTAGAATGACCGCCCCTAGTTTGTTTGTTTCAAGTTGGTTTCCTTATTCCGGCTAACTGCCATGTTGTTGTTTCAAAAAATTGACACTGAATAAAAGATGTCCCAACATTTAGAGGAGGGGGTCACCGTGACCATAGTCTTGTTTTCCTACTTCCTATCTTGGCTTTTCTAGCAAACCACAAAATATTTTGTTCTTCATAGACTGGCACCCCGCAATTGCTTATCCCAACCCTTTGGGCTGTTATCCCAAAGTTTTGTGGGTCATTTTGCCCCTTCCTTGTCGCATATTTGGTCTGTTAATTTTTTGATGTTTATATATTTTGATTTTTCTCATGCTTATAAATTTATCTTATGACAGCCAATCAGAAATTGGTTACATTATGCTGTTGCTTACATTGCATCAGCTTTACCCATATGGCCTTTTTTCGAACCCCTCACTTCGGGAAAAACCCCCTTTCTGGCGAATCGATCGTTTCAGCCCCGGCTCCCCCTTTTTGGCTGCGATGCCCCCGGGACCCCGCGCCTTTCCCGTGTCAAGCGGGGGGGGTGGTTCCCCCCCCGCCCCGGGGATCTTTTGCTTCGCATCTGTTCCCCCCAACGTGGTGTGGATCGGGGTTTTTTTTTTTTTTATTTTTAAATACCCCAAACTCTGCAAACACCCTTTTGGCTTCCAAAGAAGTGTGGCGGTCGAGAAGCAGAAAATGTGCGCGGGCGCCCCCGACTCGGCAACGGCCCTCAAGCCCGTCACCCCCTCCCCTGGGGCAAGGGAGTTCCGTCCGGGCGACCCGGTGGGGTTGCATCGGGGGGACTGAAAATCATCCCCAAACCCCCCGGGAGCAAAAAGGGGAAATGGGGGGGGGGAAAAGAGCATCCAAAGGGGGGGTTGGGCAGGGCCCCTTTCCCCCGGTTTAAAAGTCCCCCCGAAAGGGGGGGGTTAAAACCCCGTTTTTCCCCCCCAAAAGATTAGAACAAAACCCAGCTTTTGGAAAGCACCCAAAGTTTGGCACGATACGCCGTTTTTTTTTTTTTTTTAAAGATGGGAACAAGCGAACGTTGCAAATGGCGTCCAAATGCGAAGGGAGCACGTGAGGTGAATCGTTCGGTAGTAAAAAGCCCCCGTGGCCTGATAAACAGGGGTGGGTCAAGGGACCCCCGTGCCCGCCCCCGAATTCACAGCAAGGGCCAAATCGGTTCGAAGCGAGGCCCTTCTTTGAAAGTAACGGCCTATATCTTTCTTTCACCGGGTTAAACTGGAAAACATTTACACCGGGGTTACAATGATCGCATTTATACGGGTTTTGCCTTTTTTACAAATCAATTTAAATATTATGAAACACCTGTAGACAAACCTATTTGCTAATACAAATATTTTTCTTTGACAATATCTAACCCATCCCCCTTTTACGACATACAAAATTATACCACTTTGGTACTAGAGGGGAAAATTTTTTTTTGTTTTGTTTTGTTTATGTCCCCTTTTAAAACTCCCTATAGACAGTGCCCCAATCCAAAATTTTTTGAGTGAGGAGTAGGAGGATGCTGTGGTTGATAGTGTCAAAAAGATGAGAGGTTTAAACCCAAAAGGAAAAAAAGTCCCCTATCCATTTCCCTGTTAGGTCATCCCCCAGGCAACCAGTGCCACATCTCGTTCCTAACCCGGCCCGAAGCCGATTGAGCGGATCCAGATAATTATCTCATTCGAAACCTTGAGCTGTGAAGCCACAAATGCTCTGGGACTTTATCCAAAAAATGGGTGTTAGATACCGGGCCCGTAGTTGTTCAGTATTCTTGGATTAAAGAAGCTTTTTTTAATCAGAGGGTTTTTCTATTGCCTTCTTTAAGCATGCAGGGATCCCACCCCGTTGGGAAAGAGGCTTCACTACCTGGCCTAACCCGTAGCCGACCCTCTCTAGCAGCTTTTTGAGCCAGGAAGGGGGAAAAGGGTCCAGCGGAATGTGGTGGCCCTACTCCCCAAAAGGTTCTGACCCCATCCCCAGGTGTAGGAGCTGAAACTCATCCTTAATAAGGGCCAGCAAGGGTAGTTTTTTAAAAGGCTCCGATCAATCGCAACATCCAGGTCAGCCTAGATCTGTACAATTTTGGCGTAACCATCCTTTTACAGCTTTACACTTTATAGACCCTGGCTTAGTTCCACCATTTCTACAATTAACTTCCTCCTCTTCTTCTCCCCCTTCCTCTCCACCCAACTCTTTATACTACAGCCAATGAAAATCTAGTATGAAATGTATATCACATAATATTAAATTTCACACTCATTCTCTGCTATATGTGAAGAAGTGGGGCGTGCCACGAAAAAGTTACATTAAAATATGAAAGTTGTCTTTAAGGTGCCACATGTTTTTTTTGTTTTGTTTTGTTTTGTTTTTTTTGATTTTTGCCCGAAATTCTTGAAAAAAATAACACGTACCATCTGAATATTAAGTAAATGTGTTATTTATGAAAACCTAAGCAAGTTCCATGGTTAGCCTTAGGACTGACCTATCAATAGGCGCATAAGTGGTCAGCAAAGTCCTTGTGGATTTTCTTGTGCAGAAATTTTTATGTGGGAGTAATTTCTCTGGCTTTGTACCCTTTAACTATGCACCTTGATTTAAGTAGTTTGGGTAAAATCATTTGCTATTCCATCAAGGATGCTAGTATTTTGGGGCCGACAATGATCAATTTACTCAAAATTCCATAGGCCCTCTAAAAATAAAATTAGGTTGGAGTT
>JAWVWN010001044.1:0-13084 GCA_037367305.1 Phrynocephalus vlangalii | reverse complement strand
AACACTAATTTTCAGGATTAATACGCTTTGTGTAGATAAATTAATTTTAAATAGTATTTTCTATTGGAAAAAGACAAAGGTGTTGAAGCAAATGACGTTATATAACCTGCAAAAAGTCAACAGAATGCTGCCTAGTGATACTGTACTTGAATGTTTTGTCTCTACACACAATGCAGTTATGCAGTGTGTTATTTATACTTATAGTAGTACATGCTCTTTTACAAAATAGGGATGGGTTTTGTGAACCAGCATATCGAGAGTAATTATCCTGTCACAGATGACAACACTTTCATCAGTTCTTTTCACCAGTGAAGTGACAAGTCTGTTGTTCCCCTCCTAGATCATGAGAAGCATGTCCTTTATTATCAGTGGTCAGCATATGTGTCTTGGGAAGGGAATTCCTTTGGTGCTGTTAAGAATACAGTTGGCCTGCTGTTTTCTCTGTTTGGAGAAATGTAAGCTTTACCATGCAAACACGCCAGAAGTTGTGTAGGAAAAGAAAGGAGCTTGTGCAGAGGCTACCTGCCTTTCCTTCCTCTTAGCCAATTCTTTTGTAAAACTGTAATCCACCCCTCACCCACCCCCAAATGTGGTATTTACCCCAATTCTGTGGCATTAGAACACATCTCACTGAAATTCACACAGCAGCCTCTCAACAAGTCACTAACAAGCCCTGCAGTGCAGGTAAATATTTCATCTCAAAAATGACAAGGCATCCGTATCTTCCCTGATGAGCTCAGTGTTAGCAATACTGATGGGTCATGGTACTTTTCACAGACAACAGAAAGAGCTTTAAGCACCGGGGTACATGATATGGATTATGGGATTGTCACATTGTGGTCTGTGACCAGTGGTCATCCAGGAATAGTGTTCCAGAAGTTTGCAGGAGAAGTTCAGAATATCTGGACTTGCCCTGCCCCCCACCCCACCCCACTTGAGGCAAATGCTGTTTTGATAAGAGCCAGATTATCATGATGGTTCCAGCATTCTTGCCTAGACCTCATGTTCAGTGGAGCCTGTTGGTTGTGGTTCTCCATTTAGTTTCTGGACATTATCCCCTACTAAAGCTGATGAGAACTGCCCATCCTTGTCACGGATGTTCATAATATATCATGTTAAAGGGAAGGTTGCTATCAAAGTGCATGTGATTTGATTGGCAGAACCACAACTGAAAGAGACCTTGTGAAATCACAAGTTGATTTCACAAGTGCCCTTGAGAAATCACAACCACAGCGCTCTCAGTAAAGTTCATTTTGAGAAACACTCATTCTGCCAAACAGTCCTGTTTCAAAAATTGCCACCAGCCAGCCGGTGTCTTACAGCTACTAATGCTCATTTGAATTGTTGGAACATACCAACAAAACATTACAAAATAATCACACTGCCTGTACTATGATGCTTTGGGGGAGAAATGCTTGCATAGTGTTCCTTTTGCAAAACAGCATAAGAGATGGTAATGCTTTTATTCTTTCTATGTATATAACAAGCTATGTTTGTTATTATCAATTGGGGGAATTCAGAGGACTCCACCCCCCTCTTATTTAGTCCATTTTGCTATACTACCTGAATTTTCCCCAACCCAAAGCACTAAAAAATAACAAGGAAGGAAGGAACAGGAATGCGTAATGATTTGCCTTTGTAATAAATGGCATTATTTCTCAACATTGGTTTACAAGTTCCAAATTGGGACTGCTGTTCTATCAGGGAAGGGGGCCATAGTATGTAAGAATGAGAGTACTTAATGCAAAAAAAAAAATCCATCAAACATGGTTCATGCCAGAGCTAAGAGATCAACCTAGTCTGATCTTCCAAATTAGTAAAGCATGATTTAGAACACTCATGACTCTACTTATAGTAATGGCCCTAATGGATTTGTAGTGGTCGGTGCATTCACATATAACAGTGAACCACAGCTGGTACAACCTTCTGTATGCACTTTGAGATCTGTGTTTGGCAGGACAAGACAAACATGTTTAAAGGTCAGCTCTGGTTCAAATGATAAAAAATAAACCGTAATTACCATAGTCAATTAAACCAGTGTGTCCTGGTGGTAAATTTAATATGCATTAGGTAAATTCCAAGTAAGCCTCAAGTCACTTTTCAAGATTTCTCAATTAAGTTGTTTATTCAGTGTAAAACAACCTTCCAAGAAATGCCTTTGTTCATAGCTTCGGCATTTTTAGGAATCATAACTCTCTCTCTTCTACCATGCCATGTGTAAAGGTATGGTTTTTTATTATCTGTTCATGAAAAGCAATGTTAGTACTAGAAGTCTACCCATGCAAATACAGCCTCCCCCCCCCAAAAAAAAAGGAATACCCACCCCATGTCTCCTTAAGAGGCTTACCTGACCCTCTGGAGGAAAGGGGTATGCCTAAGGAAGCTGACATATTGCATTGTTAGTGCATAAATCCTGTTATTTGACAGCAGTCAGTTATGGTACGTTCTCACTTTACCATTCCTGATTGTTAGTTGATGTTGATCTATAGATATTATTCCAGCTTCAAAAGTAGAACATGTCCTGCAGTAAGTGGGACACACTTGTGTTGAGAACTGGCTACATAAGATTATTTGGATACTTCCTCCAGAGTGGAAGTGAAAGGAAGGTGGGAAACTGGCTTGTACTGAGCCAGACACAATCCTCATCCTATCAACAGTGATTAACAGTGGCTTGCCTGGGTTTTAAGACAATAATATCATTTATGCACAGTGGGGATTGAACCTGGGACTTTCTGCATGCACAGCTTCTGTTCTGCCACTGCCCGGGGGCCTGTTTTCTGGCAGCAGGGCTGTGGTCAAGTCCGGCAAGTGTCAAATGTTGCCACCTTCAATGTCATTTCCCCATGCTATATTCAAACTGCCTGGACCCAGAGACTGATTTTCAGGATCAGACCCTCAGT
Source organism: Phrynocephalus vlangalii (assembly GCA_037367305.1). Taxonomy (NCBI): domain Eukaryota; kingdom Metazoa; phylum Chordata; class Lepidosauria; order Squamata; family Agamidae; genus Phrynocephalus; species Phrynocephalus vlangalii. The sequence continues at coordinate 10,184 of JAWVWN010001044.1, read as the reverse complement.
TGTAAAAGTACAATATAATAACATAAATTCTGTAAGCAAAACCCAGTGTGCCCTCCTCACCTACTATAATTTACAGCACAGACACCTTAGCACAAATGATACTTGGCAACAAGAGACTAGTGAGTTTGCGATGTTTCCTTAGGGATCCAAGGGAAGAAAGACAAAGCCTAATTGCTTGGATCCTCTGGATTAAGCAGGCCTGGGTGCTTTTTCTTGCTTTGTTTTAATGTACTTATTAGTGACCATTCTGCATCTGACTGTTCTGTAACTTACCTTTAACTTACTGGTTACACAGAGTGAGACAGACATTAGTAAATGGCAAAAGAGGCATCAGGACAGAGGTATGACTTCTAGTGAGGGAGATGTGTTTGCAGCAGAAAACAAGTGTGATTTCTGGGCGTTGCCTCCAAAAATCACATTCCACTGCCATAAATGTTTCAAGTTTACCAATCAGTCCCTCCTGTTTCCATATGTCCTTTTCTTGTAGACCTGGGACCTCTTATTTCAGACACCTTGTGCTAGAAAGCATCTTAATAGGATTGTATGTCAAAATTTAAATATTTTCCATAATTCTATTCTTTTGTCATGCTCTCAGTCATCCAGGGGTATTTTCAAAAATGAAAGAAAGCTTCCTGGCTAAAAACATTTGAATGTAATGCTATTGTGTAATAAATGGATTATACAACAGAACTGCTAGTAAGGTCAGACAAATTCTGTGTTGCAAATGTTAAATGTGTTGTGTATATGTATATATTATGCTATAGAAATAGATAGTATATACAAGATGGGTATATCTTAGTAAAATTTATCTAGACTGCTCATTGAGGGCATTGGATACAACTCCATTACATGCCCTTCCTGAACAATTTGATTTGCTTGGATATTGATAAATACAAGAAGGTACTAGATTTGAGGGGAGGGAGGGGGTTGGTTATGAACACACTCCAAGTGGTGCATATGAATTTGCTCTAGCTCATGCTAGACCTGTTATTTTGTAAGTGAACTGCTTTGCTGGAATGGTTCATGTGTTATATACCTCAGTGTGGCTTACTGACTCTGTACAGGTTGATTCCCTCCACCTCATGCCCGAAGACAATTAGAACTTTCCCCCCTTGGACTACTTTTTAATTTCCACAGGGAAAAATGACTTCTAAAGTTGAGGTCATGACAAGCCCTAAGCCAGTGTTGGGGAACCTATGGCACAGGTGCCAAAGGTGGCACTCGGAGCCCCTTCTGAGGGCACCCGACATCGCCCCTTCACAGCCACCTGTATTCGGGTTAAATGGCTGTATTGGCACTTTTCGAATAATTAGTGGGTTCTGAATCGCAGTTTGGGCACTCGGTCTCTAAAAAGTTCACCATCACTGCCCTAGAGCCATTTGTATGAACTCACTTTCTACAGGTGTGTTCCTGTGGCTTCTCCTAAACTAAATTGAGGCTGTGCAGCTGCTTTTACCTTCTGATTCTTCCCAAGAGCATATTTATATAACATGCTAATGTTCAGCTGGATTGGGAATACCATTAGTTGCTGTAGAACATGCTGGTAAGTGGTGCGAGTAGAGGAACACTGACTGCTTATTTGAAATCCAACTTCTAGCTCAAAAAGATCTCGTTTTGTTTTCAATCTGTTGCCAGAAGTAGCAGCTTGAGGGCAAAAGAAAGCTCATCCTAAACGTATTTGTCCCCTTGCTCCTTTTTAATGGAGAAACCAGAATTACACAGGTTTATGTATGCACTATACTATTTAAATTACTGCAGCAGTCTCTAAAAGAGGGCAGGGATCACTGCAGTTGAATATTGGCTGCTATTTTTTAAAACATCTGAAACCAGTGAAATGGGGTTTCTTTGTCTGAAATGAAACCATTATAGAAAAGCAAAAGGGATTGCGGGTTTTTTTCTGTCCTAAAACAGCACATAAGCATGTTTCTTTGACACGCCCTTGCAGCTTGGATAAAGAAGAAAAGAGAATCAGTATTTTCAGTTTTGTGAATACTGTTCAGATGAGTCGGTATATCAGATTTAAATTATAGATCTGTTATTTGTTCTATAAGCACTGCTTGTTTTCTCAACTACATGCCTGAAATTTTACTTTTTATTATTTCCCAAATTGTGTTCCACTCTGTTTAGTTCAAGCAGGTTGTTTCACAGTGAGTATAATTGTCAAATTAGAGGTTTAATAACATGCACATCCTGAAACTAAGGTGTAAATGTTTGTATTTCCATGGCTGATGAAAATGCTTTGTTTCCACTGACTTGTAGAGAGAACTAGGGAGAATTTTATTTTTCAATAAACTTTTTCTTGTGTGACTTGAGTTGTGTTTTCTATCCCAAATAATTTCCTTCCTCTCCTGGTTTGAATATCAATCCCCCTTTATATTCCCTCACGGATATAGCTTTCATGGGGGGGGGTGACTGATGACTGGAAGATAAAAAGAGTTAATTTACAAATCTAGTGAAAATACAAAATAGCCCAATAGTAGGAAATATGTGGGGTTTTTTACATTTAGTTTGACCTTGAATGTTAAAGTTAAAGAATAAATGGATCTAAGAATCCAGACTACCCCCCACCAAAAAAAATTGTAGCTGATCAGCTCACAAACTATTTTGTGATTCAAAGTGATTTTCTTTTAGGTGCCATGACAGTTATTTATCCTGACCAATTTAACAGTTGTTCTCCTGATTTATTTCTGAGATCACTTTTACCTGCATGGATATGAATATAGGTAGAGGTCAAAAGTGGACTAAGGCACCAAAACTGTAGACTGCAAAGTCGGCAGCTCGGCGGTTCGAATCCCGGGTGCCACACAGCGGAGTGAGCTGCTGATAACCCCAGCTCCTGCCAACCTAGCAGTTCGAAAGCATGTAAATGAAAGTAGATAAATAGGTACCGCCGTAAAAAGCAGGAAGGTAAAAACAGTGTTTCCTTGCAGCCATGCCGGCCACATGGCCATGGACTTGCACAGCACTGGCTCTTCTGGCTTGAATACGGAGATGAGCACCACCCCTAGAGTTGGACACGACTAGCATGCATATGCGGGGGGAACCTTTACCTTTACCTTAGAGGTCAAAATTGGTGGAATTTTTGGTTTATTTTATAAATCTTACCAGGTTTGTTTAATTTTTCCTTATTTTGGCTATAAGCTTTGGGCCTGAAACAGAAAAATGGCAGCAATAATTACACCTTCCTGTGCTATGTCAGGCATGTCCTGTAATCAGTATTCCTACAGTGATTCTTGGACCATGCCAAAAAGAAAGCAACAGGATGGAAGTTTTTGTTCCATGAATTACACTTGCCTGCATCAATGAAGGTTCATGCTCATAGAATACATACATAAAGCTCTCGTTCCACAAACATGAAAAATGATACTAGCTAACCCATACATCATGGATCCTTTCAGTAATTAGAGATCTGCAGCACAATATTTCCAGAACTAATACTCCTTAGAGATGATACAGTTTTACTGAGCTGACGTGTATTAGGCATTTTAACAAGATACCTAGATGGAATGTATCTTGGGGCAGTGGAACCAATTACCTGAAGCGGTGGTGAGTGGACCAACACTGGATGCATTCAAGAGAAATTTGGACAACCACCTGGCAGACAGCCTTTCATTTTTATTCCTGCATGGTGTGGGGGATTGGATTTGATGGCCTTTTAGGGCCCTTTCAACATCACTATTTTTTGATAGATCCAGATCCTCTTACTTAGTTATGCTGGCACAAATGGCATAGGTACTGGAGGTGAAGTTAGAAACTACGATAGATAGTATCACCTGAAACTGAGCTGTATAACTCCGGATGCAGCTAATAATGTCTCCAGCAATGTTTTAACTTGGGAAATTCACCTCCAAACTTAAACAATTTGACCACGTGAGGATTTTGCCCAATCCTCAATCAGGAATTTGCATGGAATAAAATACTTATGCTCCCATTTCTCTAGAAGTCCCCCTTACCTTCTGCTTCAAGAGGTGAAATGGAGTGTAGTGCTTACATGATAACACACTCACACAGGCCATTCTACATCTACAGCCTATATAAGTAGATAGAGCTGCATCACTGCAGAACCTTTACTAACACTTATATGCCATCAGTTGTGCTTTCTGCACAGGCAATGGTTGTCTTCTCTACCGTGACATGAAAACAAGGGGTAAAAGTTGAAGAGCTGTGCTGCTAGACTTTAATTTCTGAACATTCATAGAGGCATCTCCCTGTGTCTCTGTTTCTCTGTTTATTGTAGTTTCACAGCAACAGACACACGACTTCAAGAACGTTCTTCTTGACCAATTACAAAATATTGCTTTGGCATGTTCACTTTTTAGCAATAAATTTCTAAAATACTTACCATAAGGGAAACTCATGCGGAAAAGATCTAAGAGAGAAAAGCAGCAATAGCATATTTCAATGAGCTTCTGGACAGGAAGAACTTTTTGATTTAATGAAGTCTCCAAAGATTTGTGTTTTTTTAAGGTTAACTACAGGTACCATATAAAACAAGTAACAGCTTTAATGATTATACATTATGGTTACTGGAATTTGCAATCCAGGTGCTAAATCACATAAAATGGGAAGGGGGGACATGTTATACCTGTGGAGCAGTCTAATGCTTCACAGCTAGAAAGGTTCAATCAGAGTGGGGTGGCCACTGCTTCACCTGTACCAAACTACAGAACACCCATGTGTTGAGCCATACATACTGCTACATAAGTGCATAATACAATCAAAGACATAGACTCTTAATTTCACTCTTACATTTTTTTTGCCTTATTAACACTTTTTTTTGTGCTTATCTTGTCCGTGCAACTTAATATGCTCTATGTGGTATGTGATATTTATGTGCTTCTGAGAATATTATAAAACAGTATGAAAAATTTCAAAATTAGTGATAACTCTGCCATTTGGGAAGGATTAGCACTTGTTTTGAGGTTATTTGGGTATTATCTGATGGGGCTGGGGGAAATAATTCCATGCATTGAGCAATTGTCTATTGGCGCCCATAACATAAGTACAATATGCCACTGAGCTCTGTGCAGAAGACTTTAACACCACGACTGAGATGTCATTCTAAAATGTAAGTTATAACAAACAGTGGCCTCTTCCCTCTATATGATGAAATAGAAACTAAGGAGCTTCTGTCAGAAGCTTCTGTTCAGAAGAGGCTAAGATACCACAAGTAGACCTTACTGCAGATACCCACTAGGGCACCTTTTAGGAGGCAGCTGTTAAATTTCTTCTGACCACCACCAGAACATGTAACATATCAGCTGGTTTAGAACTTGAAAATTCTTCCCCATTTCTAATGGCCACTTGCAGACTTTTAGTAGCACACATACAAAAGAAAATGGCTGCTGCTTTTGCCAAGCTCTAAAGCAATGCACACGTTTGCCTACTTGTACAAATAGATTCCGCCATTTGAACCATACGGTAGAAAAAAATACCATGATAGACAGAGTACACTATTGTAAATACAATTGGCACCACTTGCCCGGATATAAGATGCTATCGAATTCTGCAAAATTTATTCAGTCCATATAGCTGGGGTCTGTCTTTATTCAAACATTTCGTAATGACGTGTTTGCCGTACGCGGGGAACCATGTCCATAAGTAGCCTAGAAACAAAAGCACATGTTGATCAAGGCCAACAGTCATAAAATGGCAAGTGGAAAAAACTATGGAGAGACATGCTACATGTTCTTGAGAATGCTTCTCAATGTGTATTCCTCTCTCCGGAACCTACGAACACCAAAGTTAGTCTTATCAGCTGTCTTGAATGTAAGCTCATGCACCACATGTCTTCTTAACCAATAAAGTGTAAGAAACAATTAACAAGTACAATCATGTAGATTCAGTGGTATGTAGTGGTTAATTAAGAGTACTGGACTAAAACTCACAGGATCCGGGTTTAGAATCGCACATGACCCACAAGACTTATAGGGTAGCCTTGTGCCAATCACAGTCTCTCAGACCGAACTAAATCACATGGGAGAGAAGTGGCGGGCAGAGCAATGTGTGCCATTTTGAGCTCATCAGAAGAAAGGTGGGCTATAAATATAAAGGGGAAAACATTACAGTAATGATAAAACTGATGTACTACAAAGTGTAAAAGATGTATAGAATCCACCTTGCTCTGCGCCTCCAACATAATAGAAAAGGGGGCAGATTAAAGCAGAACCATGAACAAAAAAGCAACATGGGGGAAAATGCACTCACTTGGTTCCATAGGCAAATATTGTAAGTCCAATTAGAACTCCTATACTTCCATCCAGATACCATACTGAAGCATTGTGTTTAAAAACTTCTGCACTTAGAAGGATAGAGAATCCCATTATTCCTCCTACCAGAGAGTTGAAACCTGAGATGAAACAGAATTTTAGAAAATACTAACATGAGCTGAATGCAGAGAGAGTTTAAAGAACAATCTGTTATCCATTACCAAGGGTTTGCATAGGACAACAGAAATACTATTAAATATTACAAATATTAAATCCTATTACAATGCCATGTATTACAGCAGACCCTTCAGCAATTTTTCTTTTAAAGCAAGAAAAAAATAGCAAAATTCAAAGTGCTTCCTGCATTTAATAGTGCCCCAAAAGTGCTTCTTGCATTTAATACCCCGAAAATTCACTTTGAATTTAAGTCCTCCTTCAAATTAATGCTGTGAATTAATTACTGTACTATTAGCATGGCCATCAGTCTTCCAAAATAATAATCTTAACATAAAAACAACAAACAAAATGGACTCAATTATAATTTTAAAATTATTTCTAAGAACCCGATGCCTAAATTCCCTTCAAAACGCAGTCTCACACACAGGTGGTCTTCACACTCTCCTCGCCCTTTGCAAATGCTGGCCTAAAACAGTTTATTTATTTATTTATTTATTTATTTATTTTTGCATTTATACCCCGCTTATCTTCAGACGAACTCTAAGCGGCTTACAAGGGCTATGTTAGCCACATAAGTACAAGATAAACAAATGTAATTACAACAATAAGTTTAAAAACAGTAAAAACCTAGTGGCACCTCATCAACTAGTGCGTATGATGGCGGACAAGAGAAGAAAAGGAAAAAAAACCCTAAGATTAAGGATCGCCAAAGGCCTCTTGGAAGAGGTAAAGCTCTTAAAGCTAAGTTCTTAAAGCTAAGCAACAGACAGCATTTTTATTTATTTACTATTAGGAGTGCGCATTGGAAAATGCATCTCATGCAACCTCTGAGTGCATCCCCTGGACTGCAATGAGGCAGAACTCAAGGCCATCGTTTCAAGTTTAAAGCCACAACAACTATTGTGCACATTCTTTGGGATGAACACCGCTCCTTCTGCAGGCAGCCATTGGCTTTGTATACACCATCTGTTTTCAAACAGCAGCAGCAGCAGCAGGGGCTGCACTGATGATGCAGCAAACCCGCAGCAGACCCAATCCTGCAGGGATGAATGGGACACCTAAGCAAATATGGCAGGGGGTTGCTGGGAAGGAGAAGGCTCTTCTCTCCCAGAACATAAACCTAGCAGTAGTGCATGCCTGTTTTTATGCTGGGCAAAGATTGCAGGCAGAGTCTGTAAACTAAAGAAAATTTCAGAGCTAAAGCAAATGAAAGAGCCATAAAAAGGTGTTGCAAGGGGCAGGGGGAAGTAGTTTTACCTATTTAAAAAAACTTGGTAACTGTGACAACACTCTGGAAGCAGGAGAAATGCATATGTAAATCATCAGCCAATCCCAGCAGGAGGGCGGGGGATTGTATGGTATAAAAGGGTGGATCCTGGTCTGTGAAAGTTAGTTGTTAAGAGTTGAGAGTTGAAAGCTGAAAGTGCTGAGAGAGCACAGTTCTGTTAGAGTTCAGTCAGGCAGGTTAGGTGTGAGGGCTTTACTATTTACTGTTTATTAAAGACAGGGAGGATTGAAGATTTGATTAAATCTATTCTATGTTTAAGGCAACTCATACCAACTTCAGTCATTATTGTATTTCTTTATTTTCTCAATAAACATCATTATTATTTTTATATTATACATCTGAGTCTGTCCCAGTTCATAAGGCGACGATTTAAAAGGTGGCAGCATTACCAAGTGGATATTGTGAAGATTAATAAGTTGGTTCCCTACACTTCACATTTTCATCACAATCACACGTTTGAAAAGGGAGGTGTCGTCACAGTAACAAAAGTTCTCCCTTGTTTGCAACAGTTTCCAATCCATCAGGGATGGCAAATTTCAGCAACCTCTTCACCCCACACTATATCACCTAGTAGCTATACAGGTTCCCATCCCATCAGGGAATGAAAAAGGCACAGAAGGCTACAAGGGAAGGAGAATGGGTGGACTTGGCCCCTTTCCACTGGCAGAAATGGCTTCCAGGAGGCCAGAAGCCAGCGCAGCTTGAGGAAGCGCTTCTCTCACCAACATAACTGACCCTGCAGTAGGTCAGGTAAGCACTTTTGCTGAAAAGGAATTTAATTTAAGCAAACACGAATTGTGGACTTTTTGTCATGGGTGATGGCACAGCTACTCCCTCATGCTGTGCCAAAATCTATTACCCCACTTGTGATTCTCTAAAGATGTGGCATGTGTTGGTTAGCAGAGCTCTTTTTGTGAGTTACAAGGGCACTCCCATTGCTCACAAGAAACATTAAAAACTGAAAACTGGTTACATCTCAACATTTTTTCATGGTTTGGCCACAAGATGTCAGCCTTATCTCATCTCTTACATTTTCCAAAAGCCTTGAAATTTTGTGGCTGTCTATGCTGAACACCTTCTACCTTTGTGTGAATGTTACAAATGTTACAAATAAATATATTGCTTACTCCTTTTCTATACATAGACCACATTTTCCTTGGTTGTGCCATCACTGCAGCATCACAATCAAAATTTAAGGTCAATTTTTTCCCCCAACACAGCAATTTTACTGGCAGTGCAGCTGTGTCAGAACCATGGTCATTAGTGGTGCATCTGTGAACTTGCAGTTTTACAGAGAATCATGGTAGGAAGGCAAACTAATACGAAACAGAAAACTGTTAAGAACTTTGGTGTAGAAAAGGCATGGGGCGATTCAGCTTGGCCACTTGCTGCTGCTTCCCATCCTCACTACAGGCTGACTTTTGGTAAGAATTCAATTCAACCAAGCATTCTATTCCAGTGGTGGTGAACCAGTTAGAGACCGAGTGCCCAAACTGCGATTCAAAACCCACTAATTTTTCACAAAGTGACAATACAGCAATTTAACCTGACTACAGGTGGCTGTGAAGGGCAATGTCGGATACCCACAGAAAGGGCTCCAAGTGCCACTTTTGGCACCCATGCCATAGGTTCCCCGACACTGGTCTATTCCATTAAATTCTCAAGTAAAACACAATAAAAATCTCTGATCACTGCAGATGGCAACTGCAGCAATGAAATTAAAAGACGCCAGCTTCTTGGGAGGAAAGCAATGGCAAACCTAGATAGCATCCTAAAGAGCAGAGACATCACTTTGCCAACTAAGGTCGGGATAGTCAAAGCTATGGTTTTTCCAGTAGTGATGTATGGAAGTGAGAGCTGGACTATAAAGAAGGCTGATCGCTGCACATGCTTTTGAGCTGTGGTGCTGGAGGAGAGTCTTGAGAGTCCCCTGGACTGCTAGGAGATCAAACCTATCTATCCTGAAAGAAATCAACCCCAAATGTTCACTGGAAGGACAGATTTTGAAGCTGAGGCTCCAGTACTTTGCCCCCCTCATGAGGAGAGAGGAGTCCTTGGAAAAGTCCCTGATGTTGGGAAATATTGAAGGCAAAAGGAAAAGAGGGCGGCAGAGAATGAGATGGTTGGATGGTGTCATCGATGCAACCAATATGGACTGGACCAAACTCCGGGAGGCAGTGGAGGATAGGAAGGCCTGGCGAGCTCTGGTCCATGGGGTCATAAAGAGTCAGACATGACTGAATGACTGAACAACAACAACAAAGCTGGAATGTGCAATGGGAAAGATTACATGGACAGCAAGCTAATTCCAGAGTATGATCCCTAATGTTTCTAATTAACAAAAAAAATCAGCAATGATGCTGTGGTGTTCACCCTTTCCCTGACTCAAGTGCCTAACCAGGAGAGGGATAAATTCCCTTGGCAGCTCCAACCATTTTGGTAGACAAACCTAATGGTAGTATTCGATTTTGTGTGGACATTAAATTAAACCATGTTACCAAGGTTTACCC
>JAWVWN010001042.1:0-131349 GCA_037367305.1 Phrynocephalus vlangalii | reverse complement strand
TGCGATTCACTAAGAAGGGCATGGTAGTAGATTGCCGGGAGTTTGTAATTCACACAGACCTAGCTCTGTCTCCTCCGCCACTCTTTCCACTGGGCTGCCAACTGTGGCTCATAAAGAAGGGAAAAAATGTACTAGTTGCGTGCTGGTGGCACTCTGCCACCATTTACAAATAGAAGAGTTTCCCGAAAGTTCCATGCTTGGCTTTTGGAGTTGTGGGAGCTGGGATTCACAACGAAGGGCATGGCAGTGGATTGCTGGCCCAGCAGTTAGCAAGTCTACCAGCACACAGCTGGGAAGGAAGAGTCAGACTCAGAATGTGGCTTGCTGTCCTTTTGGCAGCCTGTGTGGTCTAAGACTCAGACTCAATCAAGTTCTGTGGCCTCCGCCACTCTTTCCTCTGGGCTGCAAGACGCTGTGGTTCACTAAGAAGGGAGGTACTGATTTGAACGGCAGTCGTACGTACTGCACCACCAAGAGTTTGTCAGAAAGTGCCATGTGGTGTGGTTCATGGAATGGTGGTACTACTCACAAAGAAGGGCTGAATTCCTGTGGCCTCCTGTTCGCAGCCCTGTGGCCTCAGACTCAGGCCTTTGGGTCTCTGCCACTCTGTCCTCTGGGCTGCAATGCACTGTGGCTCTCTGTGAAGGAAGGGAGCAAGGAAGCCTCCAGGCTTGGTTCAGTGGATACTCTGACTCACACAGACTGTGAGCCTGTGGTTCTCAGGCCTACTGTCTTCCGTGGGCTGCAAAGCTATGTCACTCACTGAGAAGGGAACATGGCTGTGCTGGCCTGCTAGGAGTTTACCGGGAAAGCAGCACACAGATGTGGAGGAAGACCCTCTGGCTTGCAGTCCTTTTTTCAGACTGCACTCAGGCCTCAGAGTCATACACCATGTGGCCTGAGCTTATTTATTTATTTATTTATTTATTTATTATTGCATTTGTATCCCGCCCATCTTCCTGGAGGAACTCTGGGCGGCTTACAGAGAGGCGACAGAGCGCAATATTCAGAATACAATATAACATACCAAAAACAGAGAAAGCAATAGAACAGTTATAGACAGTTTTTAAAAACACAAAGCACATAGGCTCCGTAGCATCGCCTTCTAGAGGGAGGCGAGTTGCTTAGAAGCAAGTATTGATGGGGCAAATTTCCAATGGGTTGCCAACTGTGGCTCACGAAGAGGGGAAGCATACCTGCGTAATCGTATCCGTATGCGTACGGAAGATTGTCGGAAGGGTCCAGCCTTGGTCCTGGTTGGTGGATATTACTCAGAGTCACTGACTGTGAGTCTGTTGAGGAAGGGCTACTGAGTTCCACTGGCTGCAAACCACTGTGGCTCACAAAGAAGGGCATGTTCCTGGCGTCCTCAGGCCGTTCAGCCACGCTGGGCAACTGGAGCTTCCTGAGTGGCTGGCAATGATCCTCCCCTACTCAGGCCCTGTGGCCTAGGCTCAGACTCAGGCCTGTGCGTCTCTGCCACTATTTCCTCTGGGCTGCAATATATGACTGTGGCTCACTAAGAAGGAAAGAGTAGTTGTGTGCGCCAGCACTCCATTAGAGCAGTTCACCAGAAAGTTCCAGGGTTGGTTCCTGGTGGTCTTTTTGTGTGACTCATTAAGAAGGGCATTGCCATAGCCTATTGGCAGTTTGCCAGTAAGCACATGGGAAGGAAGAGTCAGACAGAACTCTCCCAGTCCTCCCTTCCTGTCCTTTTGGCAGCCTCAGACTCAGGCTATGTGGCCTCTGCAACCCTGTCCTCTGGGCTGCAAGACACTGTGCTGTGGCTCACTGAGAAGGGCTGGCTGACTGTGGGCTCACGTTCGCATCGCAGGCAGTGTGGTGCCAGACCAGACTCAAGGTGATTGGCCTCCTCCGCCACTCTGTCCTCTGGGCTGCAAGACACTGTGACCCAAGGGCAATGGCATTTTACTTCCAGTCAGGCCATTCAGCTCCTTCCTTTTTATACTGGAGCTGGCAATGAGCCTCCTGTACTCTGGCTCTGTGCTGTGGTGGTCTCATACTCTGCCTTGTGGCCTGGCCGGAGTGGCCGCCCTTACTCTGGCCTTATGGGCGCGTCGACCATAGAGGATTGTCCTCCTTGTACAGCCTAGTGGGCTGGGCTGTGGGCTGTGAAACTTAAGTCAGAGCAACCCAGAGCCCTATCCCATTCCCATCCCTACCAAAACTATTCCTGTAGCTACTAGCTAGGTAGCTAATTAACCACCACCTAACCCAACCCTCAGGCTCTAACTGCTAATGACTAGCAGGGTTGCATTGGCTTTGGCTTAATTGCTTGTCCTTAAGTGTGTGTGACTGTGAAGCCAGAAGGACCTTGGAGATGGGGGGCCAATTTGAGAGGAGTAGAGTAGACCCCTCATCCAGATTTGGGGAGGAACGGAATGTCTGTTTCTCCTGCTGCCTCTGAGAGAGGTGGAGGGGAGATGGGATGGATTCAAAACCAAACAACAACAAAGTATAACAAACAGGCACGTCAGCCAGACCAAGTAGGGTGGCTGGCCGTTTCAGCATCAGCACAGCAGATTCCTCAGCAGCAGACCAAGAGAAAAATAAACAAATGCATGCAATGCATTGCATGCATTCTTTCTGCCCCACGTTGTTTGCTTAGGATGCACCACTAGCCTTGTTGTGCAGCAGCAAGTCCATCAACCAGGCCAGTTTAAACTGTTTTTTGCCGGCTCATTTGCAGGACCCGCGCCCGCCCGCCCGCCCGCCTGCCCCTCCCCCCTGCCGCTGCCGCCGCCCACCCATGGACCCCTGCCACCACCGCCCGTGCTGCGCCCGCAGATCCCCGCCCCCGCAAGTCTCGGTCGGACGTCAAATCGCGCGAAATCACGGTAGAAACGACAAACGAAAAAACGAAACGACTAATTTTTGCGAATTTTCGCGAAAAACGGAAACGAGCCGAAAGGGACCTGCCCCGAAAAACGACAACTCGAAAAAAAAATTCCTAGTCGTGCCCATCTCTAGTCTCAATCATATCCCCCCCCCAAGCACCTTTTTTCCAGACTAAAAGAGCCCCAAATGTTTTAGCCTTTCCTCATAAGGGATTACAGCCCAGTAATCATGTTAGTCGCTCTCTTCTGTGGAAGGTATGTATGTATGAAATGGGGGTGGAATGGAGCCAAAGGCACCACAGTGGGGGAGGCTTGTCTCCTGCTGTGGCACCTTCGGTTCCCTGCCACCGACCTCCTTTTTGTGAGTTGGTAAGGGCAAGCGCTGAGGGGGTGAAAGTCGTGCCACACGCCCAAGCCAAAGGTGGTCCCTTCATCTCCCCTCCCCCTGCTTTCGGGCACACAACACATTTCCCCCTTGGCACTCACCCTTACCCACTCCCAAAAAGAAGGCAGGTGGCAGAGATTGTCTGGCAGGACCTTCTCTCAGATACTGCATAAGAACATAAGAAGAGCCATGCTGGAAGGCATCCGGGACAGATGCCATCCCCAAATGGAGGAGAGGTGGGCAGCATCCAGGTCTTGCCAGGGGGTGGGAGGTGGAGCACGTACAAATGCAACGCCGCCTCCCTCCCCAAACAGACCCAAAGGCTCCATGGTGCCGCCTCCAACCCCTCGACTCAGAGACCTCCAGACCTGACACAGTTTGTGTGAATATTTTTTCCACACATCCAGTCTATACCTTTAAAATCAGTTGTGTCTTATGGTCTGGTGTATGTTATGTGTCAGAGCAGTGACAATCAAATGCTCCTAGTTTTTCAGCTTGCAATTAGAAGGAAGTCCAGCTGTGGACAGAAGCAAGCACGGTTAGTTGCCCTTGAAGGGAAACAAGGTGTCCAAGGACACAGAAGCGAATCCTAGAAGCAGAGATGTAAAATGCATATCTCACGCGATCATAAGGTGCAAAGATGATTGGTGGCAAGAATCTATATATACTGTATGGTTACAGCAGGTTCTTGATGATGGCTTGGAATGATGGTGGGCAATGATGATGGCTGACCCTGATGATGGTGACATGATGATGAAGTGGTGATGCTGATAGACTGCACAAAAACCAGCAACTAGTCTGTCTTATTTTTCTCCTACTTGAATATCGCTGCTTATTCTGCTACAGATGTGTTGACAGTATGAAGTGAAAAATACTGTACAGTATACTTAAATAGATTATTGTTTTCATAGAATCATAGAGTTGGAAAAGACCTCAAGGGCCATCTAGTCCAACCCCCTGCCATGCAGAAACCCCCATCACAATATTTCCGACAGATGGCCATCCAGCCTCTGTTTAAAAACCTCCAAAGAAGGAGACTCCACCACCCTCCACGGGAGCATATTCCACTGCCGAATAGCTCTAGCTGTCATGAAGTTCTTCCTAATGTTCAAATGGAATCTCTTTTCCTGTACAGTGGACCCTTGTATAACAAACAGCTTGTATAACATAAAATTTGTACAACATAAAAATTCCGGAGATAGGGGAAATTTGCTTAACATAATCGCCTATGGGGGAAATCCGTACAACATAAAAATGGGATTACTCCATTTTCAATGCATTCCTATGGGAATTTGTATAAAGGAAAATTTGCTTAACATAATTTCATTGGGAATGAATTAATTCCTTTATACAAGGTACCACTGTAGTTTGAAACCATTGCCCCGAGTCCTAGTCTCTGAAGCCATGGAAAACAAACCTGTTCCCTCTTCAATATGACATCCTTTCAAATATTTAAACATAGCTATCACATCCCCTCTCAGTCTTCTTTTTGAAAGGCTAAACATCCCCAGTTCCCTAAGCCGTTCCTCATAAGACATTTCCTCCAGACCCTCAACCATCCTGGTCGCCCTCCTCTGCACCCGCTCGAGGTTGTCAACATCCTTTTTAAATTGAGGCGCACAGAACTGGACACAGGACTCCAGGTGGGGTCTGACAAGAGCAGAATAGAGTGGTACTATCACTTCCCTTGATCTAGACACTATGGTTCTGTTGATGCAACCAAGAATCACATTGGCTTTCCTGGCTGCCGCATCACACTGCTGGCTCATGTTCAATTTGTGGTCCACCAAGACTCCCAGATCCCTTTCACAGGTACTATCCTCCAGCCAAGTGTCCCCTGTCCTATATCTGTGCAATTCATTTTTTTACCTAAATGTAGTACCCTACATTTCCCTCTGTTGAAATCCATTTCATTAGCTTTGGCCCAGCACTTTTCCTTGTCTCCTGTTAGTAACTGGTTATTATCGCCACACAGAGAGCCTATCATTTCCTTATTTTTTCCTTTTGCTGTGGACATAACTAAAGAAACCCTTTTTATTATCTTTAATGTCTCTGGCAAGTCTAAGTTCATTTTGCGCTTTAGCTTTTTTTACCACCCCCCTGCATATATTAGCTGTTTGCTTATATTCCTCTTTGGTGCATTTCCCATTTTTCCATTCCTTGTACCAATCCATCTCATGCTTCGTCTTCCTCTTTTTCTGCTCTCTTCAATATACTGTCTTTTCCATGACAGAGTCTTGACTTCTCAGGACCTCACTTCAGTAAGTCAGTAAGGAGGAGATGGAGGCAGTAGGAAGAGAGGAAGACCAACTTGAGATTGACCCTCTCCATTAAGGAAGCCATGGATATCAGCAGGGCTGCTGACTGCACCTAGGGAAGGTCAGTTCATTTGTGCCTTCGTTTGTGCATTCGTTCATTAAGTTGTTCTAAACCACCGACGGCACGGCTGCAAGAAGCACCAACTTCTCGGATGAAGAAGTTGCAGTGCAGGACCAAGAGGCCATCAATGTCCACTTTCACAAATGTTAATAAATCTTTCTCTTCCTGGGCCCACAGCATCAACACCTCGAGAAATTAAACATTCTGCTTATTTAAGAATACCTTTGGATGGTATGGGGTGGGTGGAATCCCTCCTTGTTGAGGCAGCAGTGCTCTTGTGGGAGGTCAGCGAGGGTTCTCCAGGGTGAGGAAGGCCTCCCATCCTCTTTGGAGATGACTTCTTCCCCTTTGGATCTTGGCTGCTTGGCCCGAGACCTAGTGGTCTCAGCCACTCCAAGGGCCATATTTGGAGGGGCCCCGGTGGGATCCAGAGAGGCGGCCTGGAGGGGCCCTGGGCCTGATCCACCAGGGCTCTAATCTGCTCCATTGGGATCTAGGGAAAGTGGGCTTATGGTGGGGAGAGGGTGGTGTGTGTGGGGGTCTCTGGGTCGCCAATGGTAGAAGCCCATTATCCCTCCCTCTACTCCTCCCCCCCCCCCTAAAGGGGCGATAGTACCATGGGCCAGGAGCCTCCCTCCCTTCTTCTCTCCCTCCCTCATGGCCTGGGTTATCTCTCCTCCTCCTCCTGGTTTAGCTGTCTGTTTGTTTGTTTGTTTGTTTCTAAGGGGTAGGGTCCAGAAATAACAGGAGTTGCTTATTATTGGGGAATTAGATAGATAGATAGATAGATAGATAGATAGATAGATAGATAGATAGATAGATAGATAGATAGATAGATAGATAGAGAGTCCCACCATCAATATGCTCCCCAACTAGTCTTGGCACTGAGCCTGCGCCCACTATTCTCAGTTGTTATGATGCCCAAATTGTTTTATTATGCTGTTTTTATATTGTTGTTGATGTATCCTTTGTATTGTTGCCCAATCTGTTTTGTCGCCCACTTTGTATTGTTTGCTGATTCGTTCAGCTTTTGTAAGCCGCCGAGAGTTACGTTTCGGAAGATGGGCGGGGTAAAAAATCCCATAAATAATTAAATAAATAAATAAGTGTAAATAAAATAAATAAAAAGAGGAAAGGAGGCATTTGGGAAGAGATCCGCACCAGGAGAAACAGGGTTAGCATCTCTCCCACAGAACCTGCCCTTGCTGAGTGTGGGGTTTGGGGAATGAGTGGGATTGGGGGCAAAAAGAAATAATACTCTGCACATGTTCAGAGAGGCCAGGTAGCAGACAGACAGGGGCTCATGACTGTGGGGTGGAGGTTTGGAAACATACCTATTATGGAATTTCTTGCTATTATAGAACAAAATTTATCAGGCATCCTTACCAAATCTTTAAATCCAATTTGCATCCAGTTAATCCCTTGGTGCTGCTTGTGATCCAAAGAAAGAAACAGATCTCTCTCCTCTGCCTTGCAGGTGTTGCCGGGATCTGGTCTATGGAACTCCCTGCCACAGGATGTGGTGATGGCATCTGGCCTGGATGCCTTCAAAAGGGGATTGGACAGATTCCTGGAGGAAAAGTCAATCACAGGTTACAAACCATGATGGAGATGTGTCATCGCCAGGCTTAAAACTGGGGCACTTCAAGGGCCAGATGCAGGGGAGTGGTATCAGGAGACAGATATCTAGTCTCATGCACTCCCAAACGCATCTGGTGGGACCACTATGAGATACAGGAAGCTGGACTAGATGGGCCTTTGGCCTGATCCAGCATAGCTCTTCTTATGTTCTTATGGATTCTTCGCTTCTTCTGGCCTAGAGAAAACCTAGAAGAGATCACAGAATCATGAGTTGAAAGAGACCTCAAAGGGTCATCCAGTCCAACCCCCCCTGCCATGGAGGGTCCCTCCTCAAAGTACCCCAGCCTCACTCCCCTCCAAGAGAAAACAAAAACATAACAAATGGAGACTAAAAAAAACCCTTCTCTTTAACAAAACCTGCCAACCCAGGGAGGGAGGAAGCCACCCTTCCCCTCCTGAAGGGGATCCCCAACCTGGAGATCCAGATGGATCTGGTTTGCCCTCATTGGAGTGGGATCATCAGGCTGAGAAGAATGGAATCTTCAGGATCTCCTGAACATTCCCAGAAAGGCAATGGGGTGTTTTGGTGCTTGAGGAAAAAAAAAATAGAAGCCCGGAAGATCTTTCTTTATTCCAGCCCATGATTCTGGAATCCACCCCTTCTTCCCCCTCGCCTGGACCCAAAGCCCCCTTTCTTGGCTACTTTCTGGCAACATCTCTGAGCCCCCCCCCCCGCTCTTCCTCCTCCTCCTCCTCTCTTTGCACACCCCACCCCGGGCCCATTTCTCTCTCTAGGGAATCTCTTCAGCCTTATAACAGCTTTCTGCTCTTTTTTAAAAATGGGGGCTTAGGTTTCCTTTAAGGGTAAAGGAAGCAAAGAGGATACAATTGCGGGGCGGGGGGGGGAGAGAGAGAAAGCCACGTGGCTTCCTCTGGTGCCCCCCTTTTCCAGCCAGGAATGGGAGCGGAGGAGGCTGGGAAGGGGGGGGGAGGCTCCTAGGAAAACCCAGAATGAGACACAAACCCCACGGCCGTCTCCCAAAGGACCCCCCCCACCCTTGGCTCACTGGCTGCCCCAGGGAGGGGGTCCGCTCTCTCTCTCTCATTCTCCCTCCGAGGGTAGGATCAGGACCCCCCCCCTCCAACCCCACAAGGCAGCCCCATCTCTCCCCACTCCCTCCAAATTAATCCTCCAGGAGGAGACCTCGAAGAAGGCACTGTCCCCCCCCCCCCCCTGCAAAGCCTCCGTGCAAGGCGCACCCAAAGATCCACACACACACCCAAGATCTCCCCCTCCTTCCCCCCCCCCATGTCGCCCACCCTCCTTCCAGGGTCCTTCGGAGGAGAAACCCTCGAGGGGGGGGGACGCCACGCGGAAACACAACCCCCTCCCCCCCACCGGAGACCATAGAGACGGGAGGGAGAGAAGGCCCCCCCCTTTTCAGCTTCCCTCCCCCTTTCTCCCTTCTCCCTCCTACCTACTATGTGTCATTAATTGCATTAAGAAGGAGAGAGAGAATTAGGGGCAGAAGCCAAAGCGGGGGGGGGTGGTGGATCCAAGGGGGTATTAAAGGCAGATTCCCTTTTGGGGGGAGGGCAAAGGCGAAGGTGGGCGTAAAATGGAGGTATGTGGGAAGGGAAAGGGGGGATTTCCAAAGGGATCATCGGGGCGTGTGTATGTGTCCTGATTCGTGTCCAGTCGCCCCCCCCCCTTTCTCCTTCTCGGCCTACATTGGACGGGCGTTCCTCCCTCTTTTTTGTGGGTGGAGGGGGTGGAGATTGGGGGGTTGCCAGGAGGCAGGATTTCTTCCCCCCCCCCCGCAAACCCTCTCCCAGCTTAGACCCCCCCCCAAATAATCTTCTCTTTCTCCCCCCGCCCGAATTCTACAGGCACCGAAGAAGGTAGAAAAGGGGTCTGGGTAAAAGGCGGAACTTGACGGAACTCCCTGATTTCATATGATTTTTACATGGGATCCTTCCCAAATCACCATCAAATCACACATCCCATTCATGGTCAACTATTACACAAGAATAATCACGTTTCCTCCAGCGAATGGCTCGGCAGTGGCGCAAAAACATGGTTCCATTGCACGGAACCATCTGATTTCATATGATTTTTACATTGGATCATGATAAATCCACTATCATATATAGAGCCCATTTCAATCCACAGATTGCACAACAAAAATCACGGGTCCATCAGCGCATGGCTCCAGAGTGGCGCAAAAACATGGTTCCAACGCATGGAACCACACGGATCTCCCTGATTTTTACCCAGGATCAACTCCAAAACACTATCACATCCTAGGCCCCATCCATACACACAGACTGCACACCCGAAATCAGGCGTCCGTCAGCGCATGGCTCCGCAGCGGCGCAAAAACATGGTTCCAAGGCACGGAACCACACGGAACTCCCTGATTTTTACCCAGGATCAACTCCAAAACACTATCACATCCTAGGCCCCATCCATACACACAGACTGCACACCCGAAATCAGGCGTCCGTCAGCGCATGGCTCTGCAGTGCTGCAGAAACATGGTTCCAAGGCACGGAACCACACGGAACTCCCTGATTTTTACCCAGGATCAACTCCAAAACACTATCACGTCCTAGGCCCCATTCATACACACAGACTGCACACCCGAAATCAGGCGTCCGTCAGCGCATGGCTCTGCAGTGGCGCAAAAATATGGTTCCAAGGCACGGAACCACACGAAACTACATGATTTTCCCCCAGGATCAATTCCAAACCACTATCACATCCTAGCCCATCCAGTACACACAGACTGCACATCCGAAATCAGCTCCGTCAGCGCAGCCCCAGTGGTGAAAACAGGCTAAGCACGGAACCACACGAACTCCTGATTTACCCAGGATCAACTCCAACACTATCACATCCTAGCCCCATCCATACACACAGACTGCACACCCAATGAGGCATCCGTCACGCATGCTCTGCAGTGGCGCAAAAAATGGTTCCAAGGCACGGAACAACGGAACTCCCTGATTTTTACCCAGGATCAACTCCAAACCACTATCACATCCTAGGACCCATCCATACACACAGACTGCACACCCGAAATCAGGCGTCCGTCAGCTCATGGCACTGCAGTGGATCAAAATAATGGTTCCAAGGCACGGAACCACACGGAACTCCCTGATTTTTACCCAGGATCAACTCCAAAACACTATCACATCCTATGCCCATCCATACAAACAGACTGCACACCCGAAATCAGGGTCCGTCGGCGCATGGCTCCACAGCGCGGAAAACGCTGGTAAAAGGCGAACTTGACGGAACTCCCTGATTTTTACCCAGGATCAACTCCAAAACACTATCACATCCTAGGCCCCATCCATACACACAGACTGCACATCCAAAATCAGGTGTCCGTCAGCACATGGCTCTGCAGTGGCGCAAAAACATGGTTCCAAGGCACGGAACCACACGGAACTCCCTGATTTTTACCCGGGATCAACTCCAAAACACTATCACATCCTCGGCCCCATCCATACACACAGACTGCACACCCGAAATCAGGCGTCCGTCAGCGCATGGCTCCGCAGCGGCGCAAAAACATGGTTCCAAGGCACGGAACCACACGGAACTCCCTGATTTTCACCCAGGATCAACTCCAAAACACTATCACATCCTAGGCCCCATCCATACACACAGACTGCACACCTGAAATCAGGCGTCCGTCAGCGCATGGCTCTGCAGTGCTGCAGAAACATGGTTCCAAGGCACGGAACCACACGGAACTACCTGATTTTTACCCAGGATCAACTCCAAAACACTATCACGTCCTATGCCCCATCCATACACACAGACTGCACACCCGAAATCAGGGGTCCGTCGGCGCATGGCTCCACAGCGGCGCAAAAACGTCTGGTAAAAGCGGAAACTTGACGGAACTCCCTGATTTTTACCCAGGATCAACTCCAAACCACTATCACCTCCTAGGCCCCATGCATACACCAAGACTGCACACCCGACATCAGGGATCTGTCAGCGCATGGCTCTGCAGTGCGCAAAATATGGTTCCAAGCACGGAACCACACGGAACTCCCTGATTTTTACCCAGGATCTACTCCAAAACACTATCACATCCTAGGCCCCATCCATACACACGACTGCACATCCAAATCAGCGTCCGTCGCGCATGGCTCTGCATGGCGCAAAAACATGTTCCAAGGCACAGAACCACATGAACTACCTGATTTTTACCCAGGAGCAGCTCCAAACCAGTATCACATCCTAGGCCCCTTTCTGGACTCCACAAAGGTATCTGCACATCAGGCCCAACGCTTATTAGGCCTGATGGCCTCAACTACAGCTATCATCCCACACGCCAGACTCCGCATGAGACCTCATGGCTTCTAGCCCAGTTTTGACCTCACCGCGACAACCCCTCCAAACGGCTCAGAGTCACCTCCGCCCTCCTCACCAGCCTAAGGTGGTGGAAGTCCTCCCGCGATCTAAGAACGGGAAGGCCCTTCAAACAGCGTTACCCGTCCATCCAGGTAACCACAGATGCCAGTACGACGGGATGGGGTGCCACCTGCAACCACTTCTCGATCCGTCACAGGTGGACACTCAAGGAGCAAGCCCATCATATCAACTACCTAGAACTCCTTGCCATTTTCAAAGCCCTCAAGGCATTCGAACTCCTCCTTGCACACAAGACGGTCCAAGTAATAACAGACAATACTACAGCACTTTATTACTTGAACAAGCAAGGAGGAACTCACTCGAAATCTCTACTGCACCTCACCCTCAAACTTTGGAGATGGTGCATAGCCAAGGGCATTCACCCAATAGCCATACATATTGCATCATACAACAATGTGGCGGCAGATGAACTGAGCCGCCTCACCCACGACAACCACGAGTGGAGCCTCTCACAGACAGCGTTTCAGATCCTCTGCACCAGGTGGGCAACGCCAACCATGGATCTATTTGCATCTCAAGCCAACACCAAATGCAGCTTGTACTGCTCCAGAGCAGGAATAGGCAAACACTCACAGGGAGATGCCTTTGCCACCAGCTGGCCCCCGGGTCTTCTCTACGCGTTCCCACCAATACCACTCATCCAGAGAATGCTGATGAAGATCAGGCACCACGGAGCCCATGTCATACTGCTGGCCCCGTGGTGGCCAAGACAGCCATGGTTTCAAGTCTTACAAACAATGGCGATCGACTCTATCAGGCTGACATCAACGCCTGATCTCCTGACACAACACCAGGGCCAAGTCAGACACACAGACGTCCTGACTCTCCACCTGACGGCATGGTACATCTGCTAACAATTACAGATGCACACACAAGCTCCAGGAAGAAGTCTACAAATACACTATATGCACATAAGTGCGCATCCTTCCTACATTTCACTCGAGCCAACTCTCAACCCTCGAGTCCAACTAACATTCAGGTCCTCCTAGAATTCCTCCTCTTGCTCTTCAACAGAGGACTATCCTTATCTACCTTAAGAGTCTACACTGCAGCCGTAGTGGCACATCAACCACCTGATTCGGAGGCGGCAGCCTTGTTTATTCATCCTAAACTTAAGAGGTTCCTACGAGGCATCGCTAACCTAAGTCCACAACATAGAGCCCTGACACCACAATGGTCTCTCTTCCTGGTACTGAACTGTCTAACTACCTGAACCTATGGCGACCACGTCTCTGTACTTACTTAACTTAAAAACAGCTTTTCTAGTGGCAATCACATCAGCCAGATGAGCTTCAGAACTTGCTGCGCTCAGAGCGGACCCACAGTTCCTCAAATTCCATCATGACAGAGTGGAACTTCGGCCGGACATCTCTTTCTTACCGAAGATAGTGTCATCCTTCCACGTATCTCAGCCACTTATTCTACCGACCTTCTTCCCAAACCCAAGTACTCACCTCGAGAGAAAGCTTCACTCCCTCGACGTCAAAAGAGCTCTCCTCTTTTATACTTCCAGAACAACTTCCGTTAGAAAGACACACAAGCTCTTTATCAGGACCTCGGCACCATCTCGAGGTCATCAGGTATCCCCTCAATCCTTCTCCAGATGGATTGTTACAACTATCAAAATGGCTTACACCACTGCGCATGTCTCCCTACCTGTCATGCCTCAGGCACGCTCTAAAAGAGTAGTAGCCTCCTCCACGGCTTTCCTAAAAGGAGTGCCCCTGGAAGACATATGCAAAGCGGCTACCTGGTCTTGACCATCTACATTCCTGAGGCACTACAAGCTAGATGTCAGGACAGAGAGATCAGCCGCATTTGGCAAAGCAGTTTTGACAACGGTGCTACCATGACTACCCTCCACCGGTAAGTCAGCTTGCCAGTCAAGCTATGTGTGGATTCACAGAGTCCCCGAAGAAGAAATGCAGGTTACTTACCTGTAAGTTAAGTTCTTCGAGTGGACCTCTGTGAATACACACCACCTACCGGCTTCACTTCTCTCCGTCATGGCTCGTTGTACTCTCAAAGGGTCAGCGGTGGACCAGGGGGGAACTGAGTCAGCAAGGCGGGAGATGGGTGAGCATGCGCACGGAGGGGAGGGGCTTGTAAGCCTTAAGCTTGGAACGAATGGGAACTCAAGCGCGCAGGCGCGAAGACCCATTGTGTGTATTCAGAGAGGTCCACTCGAAGAACTTAAGACCCACAGTAAGTAACCTGCATTTCCGTGTGGTTCCGTGCCTTGGAACCATGTTTATGCGCCACTGCGGAGCCATGCGCTGACGGACGCCTGATTTCGGGTGTGCAGTCTGTGTGTATGGATGGGTCCTAGGATGCGATAGTAGTTTGGAGTTGATCCTGGGTAAAAATCAGGGAGTTCCGTGTGGTTCCGTGCCTTGGAACCATGTTTTTGCGCCACTGCGGAGCCATGTGCTGACGGACGCCTGATTTTGGGTGTGCAGTCTTTGTGTATGGATGGGGCCTAGGATTCGATAGTGTTTTGGAGTTGATCCTGGGTAAAAATCAGGTAGTTCCGTGTGGTTCCGTGCCTTGGAACCATGTTTTTGCGCCACTGCAGAGCCATGTGCTGACGGACACCTGATTTCGGATGTGCAGTCTGTGTGTATGGATGGGGCCTAGGATGTGATAGTGTTTTGGAGTTGATCCTGGGTAAAAATCAGGGAGTTCCATGTGGTTCCGTGCCTTGGAACCATGTTTTTGCACCACTGCAGGGCTATGCGCTGACGGATCCCTGATTTCGGGTTTGCAGTCTTTGTGTATGGATGGGGCCTAGGATGTGATAGTGTTTTGGAGTTGATCCTGGTAAAAAGCAGGTAGTTCCGTGTGGTTCCATGCCTTGGAACCATGTTTTTGGCGCCACTGTGGAGGCATGCGCTGATGGTTCCATGATTTTTGTTGTGCAATCTGTGGGCTGAAATGGGCTCTGTATATGATAGTGGATTCATCATGATCCAATGTAAAAATCATATGAAATCAGATGGTTCCGTGCGATGGAACCATGTTTTTGCGCCACTGCCGAGCCATGCGCTGGAGGATACGTGATTATTCTTGTGCAATAGTTGGCCATGAATGGGATTTGTGATTTGATGGTGATTTGGGAAAGATCCCATGTAAAAATCATATGAAATCAGGGAGTTCCGTCAAGTTCTGCCTTTTACTTTCTTCCGTAGAAAAGGGGGGGAAGGGTGGAAATAAAGCTTGCCGGGGCATCCATTAAAATGACCTAGGAGGACTTGAACCTGGGACCCCGAAGTCCAAGTAGGACCCCTGGGCCCACTAAACTAGGACCAGATGCATTGAGTGATGAAAAAGAGAACAGACAAAAGAAAATATTTTTTCCACCAGAGCGCTGTTAGTCTGTGGAACTCCCTGCCACAGGATGTGGTGATGGCATCTGGCCTGGATGCCTTCAAAAGGGGATTGGACAGATTCCTGGAGGAAAAGTCCATCATCCCAGGTTACAAACCATGATGGAGATGTGTGTCATCTCCAGGCTTAAAACTGGGGTAACTTTGAAGGGTTTGGTACACAAAATGGCGTCTCTCATGCTAACTTAGTATGCTTCTACAAAATGTCTGTGTCAGTAGAATATAAACTGCAGCCTAAGCAAGGTAGCTACCATGAAAGGAATGTGGCCTAGAGACCTTCAAATGTATCTGCAGATGTTCCTGCTCAATAGGAGTTACTATTCCCCTCCTATATGCCTCGCTCTAAGTTTCTATCCCCCCCCCCCGCTAGCTAGCACAGAATACACCAGATAAGAATACAATAGCCTGCCTATGCTCAGAAACTACTACTACTGCGCATGTCTTCCCCACTCCTGAATGGCTAGCTTTAGACTTGTGATCGTAATGCATGTGTGACCAGGGGTGGAGTTCTCAGAAACCACAAAACTTGTTTGCTTCCTATGTAATTTGCTTCAGCCTTTGGAAAGGATTCCGCTGTTGCCCGCTACGTCGTGTAAAACAATAAACGTCTTTCTTTTTTTCCTTCTGAAATCTGGCATCATGTTTGATCTCTGTGTTTCCCATTGCGGCGTAAGTGAACCCGAAGGTAATTCTTAGGGAATGGGCTACAAAAGGCTCCA
Source organism: Phrynocephalus vlangalii (assembly GCA_037367305.1). NCBI lineage: Eukaryota > Metazoa > Chordata > Lepidosauria > Squamata > Agamidae > Phrynocephalus > Phrynocephalus vlangalii. The sequence continues at coordinate 115,585 of JAWVWN010001042.1, read as the reverse complement.
CCTCAAGGACCAGATTCAGGGGCTATCAGGAGGACTATCAGGAGGCAGAGAGATCTAGTCTCCTGCGCTCCCCTTGAGGCATCTGGTGGGGCCACAATGGGAGAGCCTGGAAGCTGGACTCGATGGGCCTTTCTTGGCCTGATCCAGCATGAGGGCCCTTCTTAGGCTCTTATGACCATTAAGCCCTCTCCCCCCCCCCCCGTTCGTGGCAATACTTCCTCCCCTTCGGAAATGCCCCCCCCCCCCAGGAGAAGGGGCAGTTGCATCCCATCAATCACATGGAGCAGCCCCTGCCCCCCAAATGAAAACCTCCCCCTTTTGCACCACCACAGACCGGAGGAGAGGGCCTGTTTGAAGGGGAGGAGAGCCTCTCTATCATCTTCGTAGCTCTGCCTTCCCCCCCCACCTCCAGAAACAGGAACCAGGAAGAGGATTGAGAGGCGCCCTTCCCTCCTTCCCTCCTCTCTATGGTCTCTAAGGGACGCATGCGCAAAGGGGCCCCTCCTTGGTCCTTTCCCGCGGCAGGAGGAGGAGGAGGTGAGCCATTGAGGTTGTGTGTGTCGAGGGTAATATTGGGGGGGGGGGTCAGGGAAAGGAGGGGGGTCCAAATGGGGGGGGGGCTTTTGCCAGGATCCCCCCCCTGGAGGCAGGACCCCCCCCCCCCAAATACGCCCTTCTCCCAGCAGGCGTGGCTCCTCCAGGCTTCTCCTCGGATGAGGAACCCCCCCCCTCTCATCTTCTCCCCCCCTCCCGAATCCTGCAGGCACCGAAGGGGTTAAAAAGGGGGTGGGTGGGAGAAAGCAACGGGGATCTCAATTCCTCCTCCCCCCCCCAATCGCCCCACTGTTTCCCCCAAAGTCTGGAGGGGGTCCCTGGGTGGGAAAGAGGAGGAGGAGGAGGAGGGTCTGGGGAGGGGAGGGGAGGGGAGGAAAGGGCCTTAAAGGGGTTTGTGGGGGCAAAAAAAAGGGGGGGCTCAGCTGGGCGAGAAGGAGGGGGCTGGTGGGGCAAGGAACCGGCCTGGGCCTGGCGACCTCTTTGCCGCCTCTTTCAATGCCTGCCCAAAAACCTGAGTTGGGGGAGCAAGTGAGAAAAAGGCCTGGCCGAAGGGGGAGACCCCCCCCCCCCAGATCGACCTTCAAGACACTCACGCACGCACGCACACACACAAACACACACACACAGAGAGAGAGAGAGAGTTTTGGGAGGAGAAAATATTAGCAAAGGGATGGGATGGTTTTCCTCCCCACTGGGCTTGGGAGAAATCCTTGCTGTGTGGCTTCCGTGCATAGGAATAAAAAGTGCTTCTGCAATAAGGCAGGGCAGGAAGAGGCCCAAGGAACTTCGGGGGTGGGGGTGGGGGTGGAGAAGTGATTGGGTGGGTCGGAGATTTCAAAAGCAAAGACACAAAAAGGGCTCCAAGGACCAGGCTTCGCATTGGGTAGTCGGGATTGAAAAGATGTGCGAGAACAACTTATTCCTCTGGAGCCAATCCTGAAGGATCTCTCAAGGCTGAGGCAGCATCCGATGAAATGACCCAGGACTTGAACCAGGGTCTCCCAAGTCCAAGGAGGACCTCTCAGCCCACTAAACCTCTCGAGAAAGGGTTTTCTGGTGGAAAAGCGTATTGCACAATTAAATGAAATGGTCAAGATTTTGTCTCAGAAACTGGGAGATGCCCCTCCTTCCTTGTAGCCCTACAAGATGTAAAAAAGAACAAAAATATGTCGTGTGTGTGTGTGTGGGGGGGAGGTTTTCTTTCCTTTCCTTTAATCAAGCAGCCTCCAGACTGATCTTTTTTCCCCTTTTCTCCAAAGCAGGGGGAGAAACTGAACTGATCCCACGTGACTTTCCTGAAGGCCAAAAGCGAAGACTCCAACTCCGAATCTCTCCGAACATTTCCAAGGCAGGTGAGATTTCTTTCTTTCTTTGGGTCTGAAGCACCACCTTTCACTTCATAGGATGCAATCTGTTGAGAAACTTAGATAAAGGGTTCAACCATCGCCAAGAGCCTTTGTGGGCAGCTGCCACCAGATCTTCTGGGACACCAGTTGTGGGCCAGAGAGGACCTTGAGGTGGGTGGCACCTTCCTTGCGTCCCCAAACAGGTGATTGCTGTTTCTTTTGTATCCGAAGGAGGACAATCACTGTACACAGACAACAAAGGCCCTCGTAAGGCACAACATTAAGTGCAAATGAATATACTTTCTTATCTATTAATTACAGAGCAAATAACGAGGGTTTCATTCACACAATACACATAACATTTTTACATCCCGTTCATACCATGAGAGAGAAGAGCTCTTGATCGGCTTTGTCCAGGTTCCAAGGAAGTGGGAATCTGGTTCCCCAAAGTTTGGTCTCAGGGCGCAAAGTCCCAACTGCCCAGGTTCTCTTTGTAAATCCTTCCAGAGCAGCTGAACAGCTGAGGCTGCACACTGGGCAGTTCCTTGTCAATTCCTGGATTGATGGGGCCCATCGCCCATGGAATGCTCTTAGCTGCATTTTGAAAATGAAATTTCGATCATTTTCTATGTAATCAAAAACTAGCTTATTTTAACATCGAATTGAGGAACATCTTACAGCATTAAAAGTCAATGTTGCATTAAGCATACAAGAAAATGCGAGCAGTTAAAAAGAGAGTAAAGTTGCATGCAAAGTTGAGTATGATAGAAACTAACTTTGAAAACATAGTGTCAATGTAATCAAATAAGGTTATAAGTAGATAGAAGCACAGTCTATGTGATGCTACAGATTCCTACAAAAGACACATAATCGGTAGTCCATCATTCAGGGAACGCTTGCCTGAAGAGAAAGAGAAAGGACTTTGCCTGTGTCTGGAAAGACAACAGAGATGAGACAGTCCTGGCCTCTAGTGGCAGGGGGTTCCAGAGTCTGGGCACAGCAGCCGAGAAGGGCTCCCATGAGACAAGGTTTCATGGGTTCCCCTGAGACGTACCTGTGAGGATGATGGAGTGGAAAGATGATGGGAATGCTGGTGGATATTGCTAGCCTGGTGGATTATTAATGACTTGGAGGAAGGAATAGAGAGTATGCTAATTAAATTTGCAGACTATACCAAATTAGGAGGGGTTGCTAATTCCCTACAGGACAGCATGAAAATCCAAAAGGACCTTGACAGATTAGAATGCTGGGCCAAAGCTAACGGAATGAATTTCAACAGATGGAAATGTAGGGTGCTACATCTAGGTTAAAAAAATGAATTGCACAGATATAGGATGGGAGATACCTGGCTGGAAAATTGTACCTGTGAAAGGGATCTGGGAGTCTCGGTGTGATGCATCTGTCGATCCAGCCTCTGCTTAAAAACCTCCAAAGAAGGAGACTCGACCAACCTCCATGGCAGTATATTCCACTGCCAAACAGCTCTAAGTGTCGTTTGAGACCATTTCCCCGCATCCTAGTCGATCTCACAAGATGTCCATTTGCCAAGACTCATAATGGATTTAAGATAGAAATTAAAGTTATATCTGCAGGAAAAGGAACAATAAGGAAACAATGATTTTCCATGGCTTCAGAGACTAGGACTCGGGTGATGGTTTTATTTATTTATTTATTTGTTGTATTTTTATACCACCCATCTTCTGGACGGAACTCTGGGTGGTTTAAAATAAAATAAAACCAACAGTATATAACAATGGAAAAAGAGAGAGAGAGAGAGCAGGAAGAGGACTTGTAAAATAAGGAGGGAGAGACCCTCCACAAGAGACAACGCAGGCGGCAAAAAAAAAAACTAAGTAAAAAGGTTGCCATATGGCTCTTTAAAAAGGAAGGTTTTCAAAGCCCTTTTAAAGGCGGGCAGGGACTGTGCTAGGTACAGCTCACTAGGCAGGTGATTCCACAACGTGGGGCCCACCACAGAGAAGGCGCGGTTACTACAGGAAAAGATATTCCATTTGAACATTTGGAAGAACTTTAGGACAGAGCTGTTCGGAATATGCTGCCACGGAGGGTGGTGGAATATGCTGCCACGGAGGGTGGTGGAGTCTCCTTCTTTGGAGGTTTTTAAGCAGAGGCTGGATGGCCATCTGTCAGAAATATTGTGATAGGGTTCCTGCATGGCAGGGGGTTGGACTGGATGGCCCTCGAGGTCTCGTCCAACTCTATGATTCTATGATAGGCTCTCTGCATGGCGATGGTAACCAGTTAGTAACAGGAGACAAGGAAAAGGTGGAACTACTCAACACCTTCTTCACCGCCATTTTCTCCAGAAAGGAAGTAAAAGAGTAGATGAGTTAGGAACGGGAATTGCAACATAGAATAGGTAGAGAGGTAATGCAGAAACACCTGGAAACATTAAATGAATGTAAGTCTCCTGGGCCAGATGAATTGCATCCAAGGATATTAAAAGAACTGGCAGAAATAATCTCAGAACCATTGGCAATAATCTTTGAGAAGTCCTGGAGAACAGGGGAAGTCCCCATCTCCAAAAAGGCGTGGGGGTGGGACACAAATAATTACCTCCCAGTCAGCTTGACTTCAATTCCTGGCAAGATCCTAGAGCAGATTATTAAACAGGCAGTCTGTAATTATTTAACAAACTATGCTCTCATTACAAGACATCAACAAAGGTTTATTGAAAACAAGTCATGGCTAATTTGATCTCTTTCTTTGATAGAATTACAGTGGACCCTTGTATAACAAACAGTGTGTATAACATAAAATCTGTACAACATAAAAATTCCGAAGATAGAGGAAATTTGCTTAACAGACTCGCCTATGGGGCAAATCCGTACAACATAAAAATGGCCGTGATTAAGGATTACTCTGTTTTCAGTGCATTCATATGTGAAATTTGTATAAAGGAAAATTTGCTTAAGAAAATTTCATTTGGAATGAATTAATTCCTTTATACAAGTGGGAGTTGACTCATGGCTACTGGACTTCTTTTTTGTTCATCCAAACAGCTTCATCAGTCTAAATACAGCTAGTGCAAGAGACCTTCTTATAGTCAGCTTGACCTCTTGTCCCCTGGTCTGATTGGCTCATAAGATGAACAAAGCCTGAATAGGCTCGTTAGGGAGACATTAGTGTCCATGGCCTTGTCCACCCAAAGGATCCGATACCAAACCATAAAAGGAGCAATATAATATATGCAGTCCAATGCAGTGAAGAGTGGAGGGGGTGGGGGTGGGCTTGGAGTGTGTGCCTTGCGGGGGGGAGGGAGGCCGGTGGGGGGGGTGGCGTCTCTGCACACTGGGGGGCGGGCGGCCTCTCTCTCTCTGTGTGTGTGTTGCCCGTGGGAGAGAAGAAGAAGAGGAGGAGGAGGAGGGTCTGCGGCCGGGGGGGGGGGTTGGGGACCACCGCCAGGAGAGATGCCTTTGGGGGTCCAGTGGGAGGAGGGGGAGGGGGAGGAAGGCGGAGCCCCCCCACGTTTTCCCTTTTCTCCCTCCATCCCTGGTGGCCACAGTACTCGGTCCTCCAAGAGGGGGCGGGAGGGCAGCGAGTCCCACTTCCTAGAGTGGCAGGAAACCCGAAAGTCTCCCAGGGAGGGAGAGGGGAACCTTCCCTCCAAAAAGAAGGCTCTCCTCTGTGGTTGCTGGAAGGGGAGCAGGAAAAGAGAGACCCCCCCCCCAGGAAGGAGGAGGAGGAGGAGGTGCGTTGTGCAATGGGGGGGGGTTGCAATGCTATGGGGAGGAAGGGCGGCGTTGGGAGATGGGGGGAAATGGAGGCTGGGTGGTAGGGAGGGGGAGGACCCTCCAGGGTGTCCCTTTATGGGGGGGACGAGGAGGAAAAGGGGGGTGTTGCTGATGAAATCCAGCTGGAGGGTGGGGGTCCCAGGAAGGATGTCCCCCGACTGCACACTCCTTTGGGGGTCCAGAGGGACCTTCCCTTTTCTCTCTCTCCCCCCATTTTAATTTGGAAGGAGGAGGGAGGGAGAGGGAGAGGGAAAGGAATGAAGGGGGGCAGATTCAACCCCCCCAAAAAAACCCTCCTTCCCTATATCTCCCCCCCCCCAAGGAAAAAGGGCAGAGGAAGCAGCTTTTAGGGAAGGACAAAAAAAGGGGGGGAGAAAAACCGCGAAGAGGTAGGGGGTTGTGCCGTGGAGGGGGGATATATATAGCCCCCCTCTATGGCACAACCATATATAGCCCCCCTCCCCCCATAAGAAAAAAAAACAAAGGACGTTAAGGAAAAAGACCAAGAAAAAGAAAGGGGGAGAGGACAGAGAGAGAGAGAAGGAAATTCTCTCCTCCCCCCTAAAAAAGACACCAGTCCCTCTCCCCCTCCTGGGGCAGGTCATCATTCCCCCCCTCCCAACCTAAGTGGGGGCATTTTAGGGAGGGGGCTGGTCTGGGGCCCGTTTGGGAACCTGGAAGGGGGGAGGGAAGGGGGTGACGGACACCCCAGTGCAGGGGGGGGGCAGAGAGAAGGCTCTGAGCTCAGGAGGGACCAGGAAGTGGGGAGGTAGGAAGTGGGGGGCGGGAAGGAGAGAAGGGTCCCCCCAGTTACACCCCCCCAAAAAGGCACCCCACCCCATCCTCATGGTTTCCTGGGTGGGGGCGGAAGGATATTGGGGGGGGTCTCAGAAGGAGGGGAGAGGACTTGACTTGGGGGGAGGGAGGGAAAAGGGGGCATGGAGGCTGAAGACCCCACAGGAGGTGGGGGAGAGAAGAGAAAGAGACCTTTCTGTACTGGGGGAGAATGTGGTCTCAAGGGGGGGGTCCTTCTGCTTCCCCTTTCTGCTCCTGAGGAGGGACCCCCTCCTTTGCCAGAGTATTGGGTCCTGGATCCTCCTTCTGCCCCCCCCCCCAAGACCCCAGCCCCCCCCCTCCACCCAGGCTGCTGCTGCTTCATCTCACCCTCTGTCCCACGGAGTGGCTTCTTTTTGTATGGGGGGGGGTCAACCTACAAGTGGGGCTGGGGAGGGAAAGGAGAGAAGGTCCAAGGAATGGGGGTTCCCCGTTTCCACCCTCCCTGCTCTCCCCCCCCCCCAGTCAAGTGTCCGTGGCCCAGGGGTTTCAACCCCCAGTCTCATCATCACCCACTTATCCAGATAGGCAGGCAGGGAAGAAGGGGTCAGACCCTGACAAGGGGGGGGAAGGTTCTTCTCGTTTGTTTTTCTCTTAAGGTAGGAGGTGAGACGGGGCTGGCGGGGGGGGTGCCTTGGAGGAGCCCGGACCTCCTCTTCTCCCAGCCTGGATGTTTTATTTATTTATTTATTTATTTATTTACATACCGCCCCATCCTCATTTGGGAAGGATTTCCATTTACGGAAAGACCTCTCCTTGTGCTTTAGAGCCTCTCTAACTCTACTCGTTAACCATGCCGGCGCCCTCTTGGACTTAGATGAGCTCTTCTTTCTTTGTTGTATGCACTTCTGCTGTGCCTCTATTGCTGTTGTTTTAAACAGGCTCCATGCACTCTAGAGAGTGTGTTCATAGTCTCCTTGCACTCTGTAGAGAGTGTCCATAATATACATAACATTAAGGTGAGCAATCGCCTAAGGTGCTGAAACCTCTAAAGTATGGGTCATTAGCTATGGCCTTGGCTTTTTGATTTGTCTGGGTACTTTGGAAAGCACAGCCTGATAAGTAGCAGATAGACTATGCCTGAGGCCGCCACTTCTGTTGATGCAGGGGGTTTCAATGCTCACATGAATGACTTCCCTGACTCCTCTCTCAAGCTACCTGTCTTCTTTGTCTAATATGTGAACATCCTCAACTTTAAAAGAGTGCCCTTTGTCCTTCAAATGGAGGTGTACTGCTGATTCTGTTCCTGAGCTGTTAACCCTCCTATATTAGGTCATCCTTCTGCACATTCTGGCACAGATATTAATTCATTTATTAGTAGCAGTGAACCTTAAGTTGAAGAAATGTCAGGCAAATGTGACAAATAGTCGAACTGCAATTTATAAACTGCAGGACCAAGTAGCAAGCAGTTCACTTGATCCTGAGTACAAAATTCAAAACCATCAAGTAGACAACAGATGTAAATGGAGTTGAAAACACTTGGAGCCAAATTAATGCTGCATGTGTGTTTGTGTGTGTGTTTGTGTCTGTGTGTGTCTGTGTCTGTGTCTGTCTCTGTGCTTAACCTGTGTTACATTATATTGAATATTTTTGTGAAACACCCAGAATGGCATTGCTGCCAATAAGCAAAGAATTAAAATAATGTGGTAATACGTTTTCTCCTAGTGGTGTCTCCCATTCTTTCAGCTCATAATTTCTGAGTTATTCCATACATTTTTCCTCTTTTGTCACTTTATCTTCCTCTGTTCCTTGTATTTCTACCTTGCTTTTCTCTTCCATACTGTTATTGTTCTGTGTTGATCTTCTTTTGATACCATTTCTGGTTCTTGCTATTCCAGGCATGAAAACATTTTACTCTGCATTATAAACTTTCTGTGTGCCATTTGTTGTTCAGTTATGTCAGTATTTGGGTGTTCCCTTTTCTAAACGTCTATCAGTCTTTTTTGAAATTGATGAGATGTTGGGTTTGCTTCATAACAGCATTTCATAAATGCTTGATTTCTTAGCTGGAGTTGATGTTTTGCCTTTACATTGTTTCAGGAGCTTTGCAGCAACCTCTCCTGGTTTCTCGATGGGGTCTGCTGAGCTGTACAGCCCATTTGCTACCAGATGTCCAAGGGCTGTAGCATCTTGAGTGACCTCTGTCTTTGTTCACCCAAACGACAACCAATCCAGTATGGATTTGTGTTTATTTCCTCTCCTTCTAACTGCTGGCCATTGAACCCAGTTGATTTGGCTTCTCAGCTGAGATCTGCCTGGATTGGGACATCTTTCAGGTAGCAACGCTATCACCAACATGCCCCTCAACCTTCTTGAAACACGTGAGCCCTTGCACCTCAACAATGCTTGTGTCCAAGCTCAGGTCTAGAGTGCTTACATCTCTTCCTCAGTTCTGAGACATTGATTCATTTGCATATTTTACTGTACTTACATTGCCCATAGTATTCCCTAGTTTCCCAATCATTCCCATTGGACAATCCCCACATTTGTCTTCAGATAATAGCACTAAATTGGACCCACAGAGATAGTTTCCTTCTCTTTCTGCTGGCTTTGGTGCCATTATCGGGGTCTATCCTTTCCATGACAATTCAATACAATGCAAATGCTTTGGTTAGATCCCCAATTAGTATGTTCACTCTTACTCTCTCTATTTTTCTCCTTCAGGTGAACTGCAAGAATATCAGAATTAGGAAAACCTGCAAGAAAAAGGAAATGGAAATATAGACACTCAAAAGAAGGAAAAGACACGAAGGAAGCCAGCCAGGAGCACAGGAAATTTCACGTCCGGCTAATCATATTTATGAACCCCTGATGGTCAGAATGGGAAAAATGAAGAGGACATAAGGAAATAGTGTTCCATTAGCCTAAATGTGTTGCAATGTACCTCTGCAATCCGTCTGCAGGATAAATAACCAAAATGAATGAAAGATGGGAAGGCAGTAAGAAGGAAGACTAATGAAGTGGACTGTGAAAACCTTCTGAGAGTGGAGAAATTCTATAAGAGAGCTTCACTCAAAACAGCAACCCCCATTCACATGTAAAAGCTTGCATGGGAGAAATTGTGGAAAAGGTCACAAACTAGAAAGTGGCAGCATCAGATAACACCTTTTTGTAAAAAAAAAAAATGAGCAAAGGGGAGAAAAATATGAGTGTCATGAATGTGGAAAGATCTTTAGTCGTAGTAGGGCCCTTACAGTTCATAAAAGGACTCACACAGGGGAGAAGCCATTTAAATGCAGGCAATGTGGAAAAAACTTCAGTCAGAAGAGTGGCCTTAGTTCCCACCAAAAAACACATACAGGGGAGAAACCATTTAAATGTTCAGAATGTGGAAAGAGCTTCAGTCAGAACAGTTACCTAAGTAGACATAAAAGAACACATACAGGGGAGAAACCATATGAATGCTTTGAATGTGGAAAGAGCTTCAGTCAGAGCAGTAATCTTCGTTCCCATCAAAGAACACATACAGGGGAGAAACCATATGAATGCGTGGAATGTGGAAAGAGCTTCAGTCATAGCCTTTCACTTAGTTGCCATCAAAGAACACATACAGGGGAGAAACCATATGAATGCAAGGAATGTGGGAAGAAATTCAGTAGGAGCCATTGCCTTAGATCCCATGAAAGAATTCACACAGGGGAGAAACCATATACATGCACAGAATGTGGAAAGAGCTTCCGAGACAACAGTGCCCTTGGTTCCCATGAAAGAACTCATACAGGGGAGAAACCATATGGATGCATGGAATGTGGAAAGAGCTTCAGTCAGAGCAGTTCCCTTAGATCCCATCAAAGAACGCATACAGGGGAGAAACCATATGAATGCATGGAATGTGGAAAGAGCTTCAGTCAGAGTGCTAAACTTCGATCCCATGAAAGGACTCATACAGGGGAGAAACCATATGAATGCATGGAATGTGGAAAGAGCTTCAGTCAGAGCGGTAAGCTTCGATCCCATGAAAGGACTCATACAGGAGAGAAACCATTTAAATGCTTGCAATGTGGAAAGAGCTTCAGTCAAAGTGGTGACCTAGGTTCACATCAAAGAACTCACACTGGGGAGAAACCATATGAATGCATGGAATGTGGAAAGAGATTCAGTCAGAGCAGTAATCTTTGTTCCCATAAAAGAACACATACACAGGAGAAACCATATAAATGCATGGAATGTGGAAAGAGCTTCAGTCAGAGGTGTCACCTTAGTGCCCATGAAAGAACACATACAGGGAGAAACCATATCAATGCTCAGAATGTGGAAAGAGCTTCAGTCTTAGCACGTCACTTCGTTGTCATGAAAGAACTCATTCAGGGAAGAAACCTTATAAGTGTATGGAATGTGGGAAGAGTTTCAGACAAAACAGTCAATTACATTCCCATGAAAGAACTCACACAGGGGTGAAGCCATATGAATGCATGAAATGTGGAAAGAACTTCAGTCAGAGCAGTGCCCTTAGTTTACATCAAAGAATACACACAGGGGAGAAATCATATGAATGCACGGAATGTGGAAAGAGATTTAGTCAATGCAGTACTCTTGGTTACCATCAAAGAATGCACACAGGAGAGAAACCATATGAATGCCTGGAATGTGGAAAGAGATTCAGTCGAAACAATTGCCTTACTGCACATCAAAGATGTCACACGGGAAAGAAACCATATGAATGCATGGAATGTGGAAAAAGCTTCAGAAGTAACAGTCATCTAAATAGTCATAAAAGGACTCACACAGGGGAGAAACCATATGAATGCACGGAATGTGGAAAGAGATTCAGTTCAGGCAGTTACCTTAGTTTACATCAAAGAATGCACACAGGGGAGAAACCATATGAATGCATGGTATGTGGAAAGAGATTCAGTCGAAACTATTGCCTTACTGCACATCAAAGAAGTCATACAGGGGAGAAACCATATAAATGCTTTGAATGTGGAAAGAGCTTCAGTCACAGTGGTTCTCTTCGTTCCCATCAAAGAACACATACAGGGGAGAAACCATATGAATGCTTGGAATGTAGAAAGACCTTCACTCAGAGTAGTTCTCTTAGTTCACATCAAAAAACTCACACTGGGGAGAAACTAAACATGTGAGGAATTTTGAGTTAGCTTACCTTGGAATATTCTCTTAATTTACCTTAATGGACTCAGATGGGAGGTTATGTCCAATGCCTGAAAATAGCTTCATCAAGGTCAATTGACTGGACCAGATCAGACTTGACCTGAAAGAGCCCATCCAGCAGCAAAACTGAACAAGGCAAACATGGAATGCAGAATGAGGTACAAGACTAGTGAAATCCTGATGAACTATCAATTCGGGTAGTTGAGTTACTCTTTGCAACCATAGCAGGCAAAATTCAAACCAAACTGGAAATAAATATAAGTGGGATGATACATTTATTATATATTAATGTATGCTTTTATGTACCATCCACTTTTTCAGACATATGAAAACAGAATAAAAGAATGGCTGAAACATCAGTTTCACAAGTAGAGCATTCTAAATGTTCTTTGGCTATAGGCCTCTGGGGCATATTTCGCATTCAGAAATTTATGACCTGTGTTTCATTTTGGAAGCTCTTGTAAACATACCTCCAGGAGAGAGAAAACAGACACCAGGCCTGAGAAAAGATGAGGAGAGGAGGGAGAAAAGAGAGGAGGAGTGTCAGGGCTGAAGACTGGAGGTCCAGTTAAAAACTCAGGAGGGGAAGAAGATAGACGAGGAAATATAAATGAAAAGAATATAGCATAGGAACTGTGGTAATTTAGGGAATAGTGATGGTTTTTACCTCTAATAGGCAAGATGGTCTTGGGAATTGTGAATAAAATAATAGTGGCAGAAGATAACAGCATAAGCATTATGTTTTTGTAATACAGTGGTACCTTGAATTACAAAATCCATTCCAGTGGGATTTTCTTAACTCAAAATGTTTGCATCTCAAAATGCAGTTTCCCATAGAAATGCATGGGAAACCAATTAATCCATTTCAAGTGGGAAATCATACCCCCTCCCCAGAATGCAAAACTCACAGTAACAGGCAAAAGTCCCCAACATATTATCAAATATTTCCAGAATGGCCCCAGAATAGGCACTTCCTATTCTCTTCCTCTGACTATAAAATGCTTCTTCCTTGTTTGCAATTACTGTACAGTACTATAATGGGGGTGGCCATAAGATGGCAGCATTACAATTGCAAACAAGCAGGACCCATTTTATAGTCAGAAATGGGCTTTCATTTCATTTCAGTAGGGACTTTGGAGGGACTTTGGCGTAGCGATGAAACAGACACACACACAACACTTCTCGTAGAGTGCCCTGCCCATTCACTGGGCAGCCAGCCTTTTTATTGATTATACATTCAGTCAACAGTCAGAGAAGGAGGTAGATAATCGTTGACAGCAAGAAGCTTCCTGTGGACCCTTTGTTCATTGTTCAGGGGCTTATCAGGAGTGCCAGAAAATGTGTGACATACAGGCTTTCCTGCTAATTAGTTTGGGAGATGCTATCTTGTTTACTTGTTTACCTGGCTTAAGAAGGAAATCTCACCATTCTGATCGGGGCATCCCCGCACGAATAGATATGGCAAGGCTTCCAGCCTCCTGCTCAAGTCTCTGAGTCATGATCTTTTCCCAAAGGGAGTTGTAATCTCTTCACCCCACCCCTTTTTTTTCTTTTTTGTAACACTCAAGTTGCTGATACAGCTTCTTTATCTGGGCACGTGAGCCCTGCCCTGCTGGACGCATTATCCTGGCACTCAGGAATGGCACACACTGCACACAGCAACACATGCAATATAGGAATGATAATGTCAGTACAATATAATAGACAGCTGGCTTAACCCAATTTTCCAATTAACTCTCTCTTGTGTCTGTTGCTGGGCTTGGCCACCTGCACAGGGAGTGTCAGGTACCCAAGAGCAGCACATTGATAATTTCCAGGGTGATAATTCGTGGCAACCCCATCAAAGAAGAACCATAAGTTTTCATCTTTGATCTGCCAGCCAGAGCAAAGGCTTCCAATGGCAGAATACTCAGCTGAAAGGGAAGGAAGATTAGGGTATATATCATAGACGGTGGAATTAGACAGAGGTTTCTTATTTACATAGCTAACATTAAACTTCCCCCACAACCAGAAATAATCATTGCATGCTGTATAATTCTTAACATTATTTAAGGTAGATCGTGCTCGAGTCCAGTCCCGCCACCTCCTGTTCCAGACCCCTTTGTGGTAACAGCAAAAGCACAGTCCTGGGGTAAACCGGGAGAATTTAAACACTCTCCACTTGGTCTGGTTCAGAGTCACAGGGGGCATAGAGAACATATTGCTTTTACGAATGTTCTGTAGCTGACTGACTACCAGTTCTGGGGACTGGATGGCAGCAGGCAAAAAGGCAGCATAAGCCAGGGAGGAAGGATGTTCATAGTAGAGGGTGGTGTCTTTTCCGTGTTCCTGGAACATGTAGGATGCATGCCGGGTCCACATGTTACCTGGATTTCCAGCAGACAAGGCAAGTTGGGGACTTGCAGCGCAGAAGGAGAGATGGCAGAGCAAAAGGCAGCAGATGATGGTCACAGAATTTGCAGTGATGGTGGCCAGGACTGCCGCGATGAGATTCTCAGGGGTGGCCTCCTGTTGGAGCTGTTGCAGCTGAAGTTGTGCTTGGGTGGTGAGTGACTTAACATCTCCCCATGTGATCTTATGTCTCATCTGCCTGGCTCTCGGGGTGTACTTCGGCGTGTTCAGCTGGATGTCGAAGTTGGGGATTGGATTCTTGGGTTCCTGGTGCCACGCCATCCTTTCGCTCTCTAGCTGGCTTGACGCACCTCGCGGGGACCCAGATGGTACCTGCAGGAGTGGAAACAGCAGCATACCCTCTTTCCCATGTAACCAAGGGCACCGGCCCATGCCATGTAGGGTCAGGGAGTTCCCTGTAGTACACTTGGGGTGCAGGCAAAAGAGGCTTGTTCCCAAAGTGTCTCTGTGTAGGGGTCAGGTTGTCTGAATTTAAAGTTAAATTATTTAATGTGTACACTGCAGTATGCCACTGCTTGCTGTATTGCTATTGCATCTATACTGGGGGCTATCCCCCCCACTTTTAATTGTTTTTGTAACAGAGATTTTAGGGTATGAAGATCTCTTTCAACTATCCCTTGACCCTGAGAATTATAAGTAATCCCTGTTTTTAATTTTATTTGCCAATCATCACAGAACGCTTTAAATTCCTGGGGGATGTAGGCCGGACCATTATCTGTTTTTACTGTGGTGGGCCTTCCTAAGACTGTCATGGCTGCTATCGTGTGTGCAATTACATATTTTGCAGACTCTCTGCGAGCAGCAGTGACCCACAGAAATCCTGAGTAGGTATCTATACTTACATGAAGATGGCTGTATGGTGCAAATGGAGCATAGTGTGTAACATCCATCTGCCACAGCATGTTTGCCTTTGTACCTCGAGGATTAACTGCAAAGGGGAAAGAAGCTGGGGTGTCTGCACAATGAGGGCAGCTCCGCACAATGTTTTGTGCAGAGGCATGGGTAATTTTGAATTGTTTGGCTAGCACCTTGGCAGACTGGTGAAAAAATCCGTGGCTCTGAATTGGATCATCAAAAAGTGGACACAGGCGCTTTAATGCCTGGTCTGCCACTGCATTCCCAGTTGCCAGTGCACCTGGGAGTTCAGAGTGACTTTGTATATGGGCTACAAAGAAAGAGTGCTTTCTTGTAGTCAATAATTGCTGTAAGGCAAGAAAAAGGCTAAGTAAATTGTTGTCAATTTGGGTGGTGATGCAGGCAGCTGGGAGCTGTGCAATCAGATTATATGTATACATAGTATCCACCACCAAATTGATGGGCTCAGCCGCAAAGAGGGTAAAAGCTAAATTTACAGCAGCAACTTCTGCTCTTTGTGCAGAAGTTTGAGGAAGGGTGAATTTAGTCTGCCAAGCTCCAGAGGGGTCCTGATAAGCAACGACTCCTCGGCTTGGACTTCCATCTGTAAACAAAGTGATGGCTTCCTTAATTGGAAAACGGCTTTGCAGTGACCTCAGCTTATGAGGAAAAGTAAATAGTAAAGTGAGGCGAGGATCCTTTGGAGCACTGTAAAACACCTCCCCCACGTAGTCCTGAAAGGCAATTTGAAAGTCAAGAGAGGTAGACAATAAGAAATCATGCTGCCCTTTGTCAAGTGGTATATGCATGGCAACTAAATCCCATCCTGTGAGGTGGGTAGCTCGCTTGCATGCTATCATGATGAGATCTGTAATCCTGGCCTAACATCTGAAGCGCAGACAACTTTTCCTGTGGCAGTGGCCATTGGGGCACCCAAACCTGTTCCCCTGGAAGCCATGTTAGAGGCTGGGCAGTTTTGGCCATGCTTATAAATCTAGGGACACTTGGAGATCTAGTTGCTTCAAGAGGTCTCTTCCCCACACATTAAAAGGCAATGGCATGACATATGGGCAAATTCGCACTGGGGACAGGTTTGGGCAAAACACATGCAGCCAGCGCTTGCTCTGCCTGGCTGTTTTTGTCCCTCCATTTCCCCACAACTGTTTTACCTGTTCCGTGGGCCAAACCGCAGGCCACTCGATCTCCCTGATTACTGTTACATCCACTCCTGTGCCCAGCAAACCTGAAAAAGGTAAGCTTTCCAAATTGGGTGTAAGCTACAAGAGTTTGCTCCCCCTGAATCCCTGGGGAGCCCATGGCACTGCTGGTCTGAGGAATCAAGATCAACTGTGCTGGGGATTCTCCTTCCTCCAGCACTTGGGGCAAAGTAGACCAGAGCTGCTTTTTTACAGCTCCTTGGTGACCTGGGTCAATGATCCCTGGGATGACAAATATGCTGCGCTTTCCCATGTGTGCGCGTGGAAGGACAAGCCCAAGATGGTCTTGAGGCAAAGGTCCTTGAATTTGGCTTTCCCCCTCCCTCACTTCCCCAGGCAGGGACAGGTGAACGGCTGCTTGCAAAGACAGATCAATCCCTGATCTGGGCTCTGCCTGGGGTGCCCCTTGGTTTTCTGGGGCTATAGAGTGGGGTCCCCCTTTTTGTCCTGGGTCTGGGGAAGACCCGATTAGGCGTTTCCCGCCAGATTGCTCCTGCAGTGGCTTGCCCAATGAAATCCTCTGCCACATTTGGGACACTTCTTTGGGGGGCGCCGGGGGGTGACTGTGGACTTGCTGTCCCGGAAAAAATGTCCTGGCTTCTTGCACCGAAAGCAATTGCCTCGCGGCTTTGAACCCTGGGTAAGGGCAGCCGCAAGCAGGCCCATTTTGTGGGACTCAGTCCCAATGTCCTGGCATGTTTTAATCATGTCAGCCAGGGATGGATTGGTGGCTGCCAGTGGCTGTAACGCCTTTCGACAGTCAGCATTGGCATTGTCCTTTGCCAGCTTCAAAAGCAACTCTCCTGCTGCTTCAGGATTATCTATCTGCCTTCTAATTGCTTCTGTGAGCCTGTTAATAACCCTGATGGATGTTGGTAAAGCTGAGAGTGGGGGTGCCCGTGGCTGGAATTTTGGCAAAAGCACACTGCATGCAATGGCTTACTACCTGAAGTGTGGCATCTGGGAGCTGGGCTTGGGCCATGATGGTTGAGAACGCTCCATCTCCTGTCAATTGGTCGACAGTGTACTGCCCTCCCCCTGCTGCAGCACGGGCAAGAGCAAGCTGCTTAAGTTCACTCTCCCACACTACATATTGCGCTGCCGTCAAGATCATTCGCATGACCTGTTTCCAATCTGTGGGAAGGAGGGTGTACCCATTGCCCAAGGCCTCAAGTAGGCCCCTGACATACGTGCTCTGTAAACCTGTGTCAGTTACAGCCCTTCGAAGGTCTCTTATGACCGAGAAAGGAAGGGAATTGTATGTGACCACATTTTGTCCCTGGGCATTCTGCGCCCTGGTGATTGGGCAGACTGCCACTAAGGAAGCTAATTCTTCCCCAGACAGCTCTCCACTCCGCTTTGCCTCCTCCACCATCCGCTGAACTGCCCCAAGGGGTGCCCCTTCATTACGGGATTCCAGCGGTGGTGGTGGGCAGATTTGGTGATAGGGTGGTGCTGGCCCCGAGGGCTGAGGCGCAGCTATTGTGGGGGCAAGGGGCAGAGGGGCAGTCTCCTGCACTGCCTCGGAGGGTCCAAAACTATTCACTGCCTCGCAGCAGAGAGACCATGTGTGCAACACCTCTACTGGGGCACGAGGTGCCTCGTGCAATACCTTCCCAATGCGCACCCACTGTGAGGGCTGTAAGGGACCCTCTTCAGGGTACCAGGGGCATTTCTCCCACACCCCTTGCAATAACTCTACTACCTGTTTCCTGGGGACTGAATGACCCACCTTCCTCAATAAAAATTCTAGCTCATGGCAATGTCTCCCCTGTGGGCCAGACAATTTGGCTCCCATTCTTACCCTTAGGGATCCTGTAGCAGGATGAATCGACTAGTCTTCGGCCTTTACCCAGGCGGGGTGAATGGGGGTTTGAAGGCTGTTTCAGGTCTCAGTTGTCGTCTGTCGAGGTCCCCATACGGGCCACCATATGTAGCAATGAAACAGTCACACACAACAGTTCTGTAGAGTGCCCTCCCATTCACTGGGCAGCCAGCCTTTTTATTGATTATACATTCAGTCAACAGTCAGAGAAGGAGGTAGAAAATCATTGACAGCAAGAGGCTTCCTGTGGACCCTTTGTTCATTGTTCAGGGGCTTATCAAGAGTGCCAGAAAATGTGTGACATACAGGCTTCCCTGCTAATTAGTTTGGGAGATAGGTATCTTGTCTACCCGGCTTAAGCAAGGAAATCTCACCATTCTTATCGGGGCATCCCCGCACGAATAAATATGGCAAGGCTTCCGGCCTCCTGCTCAGGTCTCTGAGTCATGATCTTTTCCCAAAGGGAGTTATAATCTCTTCATTAAAATGCCAACAGTTTTCTGCTCTTAAGTTGAATTGCTCTTAAGTCTTAAGTGACCAAAATATGGGGGGGGGGGCAGCAGGTTTCTCCTGCTGTCTTCTTTCAGAAGCACTTTTCATTCCCATGCATGGAAGCCACACAGGAAGGATTTCTCCCAAGGCAGGAAGGGAGGAAAAACCATCCCATCCTTCTGGCAATATTTTCATCCCCCAAAATGGGGGGGGGGTCTCCCCCTTCGGCCAGGCCTTTTTCCCACTTGCTCCCCAACTCAGGTTTTTCAACAGGCATAAAAAAGAGGCTGCAAAGAGATCGCCAGCCCCCCCCTTTTGACCCATTAACCCCAACCTCTCTCCCCCCCTTCCCAGACCCCCCTCCTCCTCCTCAATCCAGGGACCCTCCAGACTTCGGGGGGGGGGAGAGACAGTGGGGCGATGGGGGCGGTGGAAAGAGATCCCCGTGGCTTTCTCCCACCCACCCCTTTTTAACCCCTTCGGTGCCTGCAGGATTCGGGGAGGGGAGAAGATGAGAGGGGGTTTTCTCATCCGAGAAACCAGGACGAGCCATGCCTGCTGGGAGAAGGGCGTATTGGGGGGGGGGGGCTAATGCCTGCAAGGAGGTTGGGATCCTGGCAAAAGCGAATTACGGACTTTTTTCTCTGCCAGCCTTGCTCGTCGTCCCAGGACCCTTCGGGATGCCTTTCAACACACGTTCATACCCACACATTTATTTATTTATTTATATTTATTTATACACCACCAAAAAAGAGGGAACTCCGGGGGAAAGGCCAGCCTTGCGGGGGGGGCGTTCGTGCAATGGAGGGGGGTGGTCGCCTGCAGCCCTTCCTGCACTCGGAGGAATTGCCCCTCCCTCTCGGTCCCTCCGGAACCCCCCCTTTCCCTTCCCAATGGCTCACCTCCTCCTCCTCCTCCCAGGTCCTCCTCCTGCCGCGGGAAAGGACAAAGGACCCCCCCCCCCTTTGCGCACGCGTCCCTCGGAGACCATAGAGAGGCGGGCGGAAGGAAGGGCGACTCTCAATCCGTTTCCCTGTTCCGTACAGTTCGGCCAGTCTTTCCGCCTCTCTTGTCAATCACGGTTGGGGGGGCGGGGAAACGGTGGGAACGTAGAGCTATGAAGATTGTAGAGAGTCTCCTCCTCCGCTTCAAAAAGTTATAAGACCCACACATGTATTTATTTAATTTTATTTATTTATTTATTTATGCAACTTATATCCACTACCCAAAGGTCTCTCGGCGGCTTACAATTAAAATGAACAGTTAAAACAGTTAAAACATTAAAAAAGCAAATGGGCAATTAAAATAATAAAAACAGTTAAACACAAAAAAAAAACACTAACATTGCCACATTTGAGAAGCCAGTGGGAAAAATCTGGACTCAGAGAGGTGAGCTCTGAAAAAAACTCCTCCCTCTTTGCTTCCTGCAAGAATCCTGGAATCACAGAGTTGGAAGACAAGAGTCTGTAACCCTATCAAGCAGGACTTTGCCTCCAGATTTATTTCTTCCAAAGCTGTTTACTTATTTAACTCAATATCATCAAAACACAGCTTGCGACTTCTCTGCCTGAGGGTTGACCTGGAAGGAATGGGGATGTAGTTAAATGAAAAAGCACATGCTGTATGTGCACACCATTAAGCCAGGCATGTCCAAACTTCGGCCCTCCTGATGTTTTGGACCACAACTCCCAGAATTCCAAGCCTGTATTTCCAATGGCCAAGGACTGTGGGAGTTGTGGTCCAAAGCATCTGGAGGGCTTAAGTTTGGACATGCCTGCTAGGGATGCGCACACCATTAAGCTTCATTGCGGGGGTTGTGGGGCGGGATTTACAACCATCACTTCCCCTTTAAAAAAAGGGAAAACCCCATAGCGGCTCCTATGGCCTTTTCAGCCCTTTGTTTTGCACTCGGGTCACAGCAGGCTTGCAACCTGTAGGTGGAGGACATGGAGGGCGAGGATTCCCCAGATCACAGCCCAGGGGGAGGGAGATCCGGGAAAGGGAAAAGAGGGGTCATTTGGGGCGCTTCGGAGACGGCCGCTCTTATCAACATTTGGGGCCAGGCGGAGAGAAAGTACGCCTTGTCCTCCCGGAAAAGGAACTACGAGATCTATGAACGGGTAGCTTCAGAGCTGGGGAAATCAGGTTACAAGAGAACAGGGGAGGAATGTCGCTCCAAGACCAAACTTCTGCGGAAACTCTACAAAGCCGCCGCCCGGCAGGACGACGACACCCCCACCCCCATCACCCCGGGAGCCGCCACCAGGTCCACGTTCCCCTGGATGGAAGAAATGGACCAGATTTTTCGCCCCGAAGCTTCTTCCATCCGGCCCCTCCGAACCACAGGAAGCGAGGCAGCAACCAGACAAGGTACAGGGGTACCTTGTATAAAGGAATTAATTCATTCCATATGAAATTAGGTGAAGCAAATTTTCCTTTATACAGATTTCCCATAGGAATGCATTGAAAAACGGAGTGATCCCATTTTTGTGTTGTACAGATTCACCCCATGGGTGATTCTATAAAGCAAATTTCCCCTCTCTCTGGTATTTTATATGTTGTACATTTTTTTTATGCAAATCGTTTTTTGTACAAGGGTCCACTGTATGTCCAAAATGTGGTGAGTTTCGGTGGAGGGAGGTGAATTATGAATATTAAAGAAAAATAAAACCTTGCTAGTTTGCATTTCAGGACAATAGTCTGTAACACTCTAAAGCAGTATTTTTGCCTTCAGATTTATTTCCCGCTTTGTGATGTTCAAAAGCCGTTACTTGTTTAACTCAATATCATAATAATCACAGTTTGCACTGATGCAAACTTATGTTTAAACGCTGGCCATAAATTCCCTATGTTACTTCTCTAACGACTTAGGGAACTGGGAATGTTTAGCCTTTCAAAAAAAAAGTCAGAGAGGGGATAGCAGGTTTGTTTTCCATGGCTTCAGAGACTAGGACTCTGGGCAATGGTTTCAAACTGCATGAAAGGGGATTCCATTTGAACATTAGGAAGAACGTCATGATGGTTAGAGCTGTCCAGCAATGAAATATGCTGCCAAAAAGGGTGGTGGAGTCTCCTTCTTTGGATATTTTTAAGCAGAGGCTGGATGGCCATCTGTCAGGAATCTGTGATGGGGGATTCTTGCATGGCAGGGGGTTGGACTAGATGGCCCTTGAGGTCTCTTCCAACTCTAGGATTCTATGGAAGAAATGGGGTGTGGTTAAATGAAAAAGTGCATACGTTCACACAATTAAGTTTAATTTTAAACCTGTGGGGTTGTGGGTGGGATTTACAACCATCACTTCCCCTTTAAACCCAATAGTGTGCTCGTGGCATTTTCGGCACTTTGAAAACTGCCTTTCATTCATTTTTTCTGTTCATGTAGAAGCGTCAGTGCTTTTATTTCTTTAACTGATTTCCAGGAAAAGCAGAAACACTGCATTTCCTTTCCCATTGTAGTTGCAGACACAGATATGGACAGCGGTGAGGTGTTCAGTCCTGAGCTTTACAAGATGAATGACTACAAGCCTAACTCGTCTGCGGCTTCTGACTCTTCCATAGCAGGTATTGATTGGATGCCACATTAGCATTTATGTCTGTTGATGTCCCTTTGGCAACTGTCTGTCCAGTTTTGTGGGATTCTTTTCAGCTTGTACAGCCTGAGGATGTGGACAGGCTCCTCTGGAGTGTGAGGCCGTCCACCTTCCGGCTCGACCCTTGCCCAGCCTGGCTAACTAGAGCTTCCCGAGCGAGACTGGCTGAGTGGACAGGGAGGGTGGTGAATTCCTCCTTGATGGAGGCGGTTCTCCCACCTGCTTTGAAGCAGGCAGTGATTCGAGCCCTCCTGAAAAAGCCCTCCCTGGATCCCATTATATTAGATAATTACCGGTCAGTCTCTAACTTTCCATTCTTGGGCAAGGTGATAAAAATAAAGTTTTTTATTTATTATTGTTGTTGTTGTTGTCAAATATTTTAAAGGAGGGTTGTTTTCAGCAATTAAATTTCTAATGTGTGCCAGGTTTATTAGGGCCACTCAACGATTATTTCTTGCACCGAAACCCCCAATAACCCTTAAATTCCTAGCAATAAAGAAAGGAAATTGGGAAATATTGTCAAAGAACTCTATATTTTCTTGTAAGTTTTTTGTTCAAGGTGTACTGTTTGATCTGCCACTGTTCCATCCAAAGTGCTCTTTGTATAACGACACAAGTGATGGCCATTTCATCCTGGCTTGCATTCCAATGCACCTCCAGTAACAAGAATTTGTCATGTCCCGAACTCATCAAACTACATGGCTTGGACAACAAACCCCATAAAACCATTGCTTTCTTTTAAAAAAGGCGAAGAATTTTTTTGTAGTTTTACACAAGGTGTGCTAGTTATCTTTTTGCCTTGCTGGTGAACTTACAGATCTTCCTGAATTTTAAAATCATTTAAACATGTTACATTACAGATACACAGATGACTGATGGTGGGGAAGCTTCTTTTTCTGGACAATCAGCACCAGCCCATCCATCTGGGAGACAGCAAGAAAGGGGTAGGACTGCTGGTGAGTGGCTGGAAATCTCCAGGTTTGATGCGGAATTCTGCCGATTGCAACAGGTATTGTTTCAGCTTAGTGACACAGAGATTAATGGTTAAATAATTGTTCTCATTTTTTTGAAGATGTTCGGGAAACCTGCAGCCCTGAAGCTACCCTCGACCCGGCCACCCGCGACATGATACGTAAAAGAAAACAGAGAGCGACGGCTGCCGCACAGCTGGACCGCACCTTAACGGGCTTTGTGGACTGGATCAAGCAGGACAGCACAAGAAAGGAGAAATTGTTGTGTGAGGCTTACGCAGAGCAGAAGCATTTCCACCATGAGGTGGTCTCTAACATGAGAATTGCTTCAAGCTGTCTGCAGCAGCTCACAGAGTACATGACCGGTGCGTCTGGCTCCTGCACCAGAAACGGAAGGCCACGTCCACCCTGTAGGAAGAATCTCCTTCCAGGTCAAGATCAGGAGAAACAGGGTCCCTGCGGAGGTTCGCCAAACATAGTTCACACCACCCAAGAAAAAACGAGGGGGATAATAATGGAAAGGGGCATTTGCCCAACATTCACAGCCCTGGGACAGACACTGATGAGGGTGGTTTCTGCTCCGAGTCCCCTCTTGATGAACTTCCAGTAGGGCTTAGTCCCCCCCCCCCCATTAAATAGTGGAGATTTGGGAGTGCAGGTAACTCACACAAAAACCTCAGCCTTTGATGTCTAATGACGGAAAAGAACACTGGATTTCCTTGACCACCCAATTTAATGTTGAGGAGCCCAGTACCAGCATCCCATCTCTTATGGTTAAGGAAGAGGATAGTGCAGTTAGAAAAGGTGACTCCTGTAAAACGTGTTAGGGAAAAAACAACAGATCTTCTCTCCCCAATTGTAAAGCTTAGTGCCACATGTGTACTCAGATGAATGTTCTTTTTTAAACTTTCCAATTATTTTTCTGTTTAACATTTTATCTTGTACTTCACGCAGCATAAACCTCATATATATTTGTAGTGAGGTGACAGAGGAGTGTGTACTCTGTAAATAGACAATTTATGAGCAGTTCATTACAAATAATTAGTGCAGGAGTTCAACAGAAGCAGTAAGGGTTATGATTCATTAGATGCATACCATAACCATTGAAAAAAGGCATCCAAAATAAAGTACCAATATTGTAAAATATTTTAACTCAAAAATGTACTTCCGTTCATCCAAAAAGTGACTTTACATAAATTCTGCCAACTGGGCTCATGACTGCGAAGCTTTTCATGCTGGAGACAAACAACAACAACAACAATATCATGGACGAGTATATGTGTGATGTAAGTGGACAATGTTTCATGCCTGTAACAGACAAAATTTATTTCTTCCAGGCCTTACAAGCGTAAACAAGCAATTCAAACATGCATTCGATTGGTGGAGTGTGTGTTTGTTATCCTGTTACAACCGATGCCACTGATGCTACAACCACACATTTAGAAGTTCAACTTTTATTTACTAAATTTCTTTTCATTTATAGAAACATAAAACAAGATTTTATTGAATCGGAATATTGAGATGCGACATGATTCTTTCAATGTCGGCCTCCATTGCTACCACTGTAAGAGAAGGAGAGGGCTTTGTTACACATTTCTGCAATAGATGTTCTAAAATTTAATTACTTCATGTAGCTTTAAACACTACCTTGAGTACAGAAAGAAAAGAAAAATCTGTAATTATGACAATATTAAAATTGTGTTTCTTAAAAAGATATATTAATTGTAATTAACAACATAATAGGTAGATCCACGTTAACTGATGAAAATACAGTGGTATTTCAACTTACAAATTTAATTTAATAAGTTAAAAAATGAAAAAAAAATGTAATTCGAGCAGACTATATCTAAAATGTGCAAGGCAGCAGTTAAAATGCTAACAGTTTTCTGCTCTTAAGTTGAATTGCTCTTAAGTCTTAAGTGACCAAAATATTTGGGGGGGGGGGGACAGCAGAGTACTAATAGTAAATATTCGCTAACAAAGTCATTTCCTTACTTCTCTCTGCATGTTCCTGGATCAGAGCCACTAATGGCTCGATCTCGTGACGTCTAATGCAGTGCTGGTGCACGCCCTGTCCCAATGGTACCTCTATTGCAGTAAACAAAAACAACATTTAGATGTATAAACTGCAAGCTTAAAACTGGGGTACTTCAAGGGCCAGATGCAGGGGAGTGGGACCAGGAGACAGAGATCTAGTCTCATGCGCTCCCAGAGGCATCTGGTGGGGCCACAATGTGAGATCCAGGAAGCTGGACTAGATGAGCCGTTGGCCTGATCCAGCATGGCTCTTCTTATGTTCTTAACATTTGAGATGTATTTTGACTGGAAATAATCATTTAAATTGATAATAATAATTATATTCCTGGTTAAAGTACACTACCAGACTCCTGCTCATGTATTTCAGGAACTCCCTCCTGCTGGGCCTGAACCGGGTCCTGCGCTGAACAAAAGGCCTAGCAGCTCTTTCCCTCATGGGAAGGAGAAACGCTGGTCCTGCCCCTGCAAACATAGTGGAAATGAGGACAAACTTTTCTGAATGTATCCCCCACACATTATCAACCTTTAAAATCTATGGGAAAAGGCACTTAAAGTTTATTTTGTGATGCCACAAACACCCCTCTGTACTGGTGTTTTGGTGTGTATCTGCAGTGGATTTGTTTTTAGACATTTCCCCACCCCCACCCCCAATACAAAACTCATTTATACACTGAACGTGATACATTAGCACCTAATGTCACAGCCAATCACCTCTGCCATGAAGCGAAGAGGGAAGTTCAGGAAGAAAGAAAAGACTATTTATAGGGGCTCCACAGCCTGTAAAGCAGGGGTGCCCAAACTTTTTGTAAGGAGGGCCAGATTTGGTGGCTGAGAATGTGTCAGGGGCCTGTTGCTCCCCGACCCTGCCACCCCACTGCAAGCCCCACCCACTTTCTTTTAAAAAAACATGGGGTCTGGGAGTTAAGATGGCGGCGACTAGCTCAGACGTTAGCAGAATGCAGCCCAGCTAGCGTCGAAGGTATTCCAAGTCCCTAGAGGGTGATTTCCACTTCAAGACCACCCGCTGGGAGCAGAAGATATCCCAGAACCGATCCGGGGCACCCAGGTGCGGTTCCCCCTCCCCATGAGGGGTTGTAATCCCTGGGAATTCCCGTGCGACTGAGACTCTGGAAGATCCGGACGGAGATCGAGCTGCGTCTACTCCCCCACTAATGTAAGTGGCTTCCCTCCACCAGATAGCCCTTTCAAAAATATGAGTCAAGCAAACTTACCGAAAAGAATCTACTCTCCTCTAATTACTTCTTCAGCCTAATCGTCATTATCTGCCTCTCGGAAAGGGCTGCAGTTTTTTCCACTTTCACTTTCTCTTCGTTAACGGCAGATTAACCCTAAAACATCCATCTTACCTCTGAAAGGGTTTTCGGACTCTGTTGGCTTAAAAGTGGGTACAATACGCCATCTACTGGACTTTTCTATGTATGCAACTACACATACATCCCTTGAAAGTAGTAAGCCAACTGAGACTTTGTAATATCTCAGAGAAGAGGCAACTGATCTCTTTACCTCCACAATGAGCAGAACTCCACCCATACAAAAAAAGTCTACTTCTATATCTCTGGCTCATCAAACGACCATGTCTCAGCAAACAAGTCACAGCCAAATTTTAGATGCACTTAACCAATTAAATTTAACTCAGGCCAGACTCGTATCAGACCAAAGCATTGGGTTTTCCAATTTAAGAGCGGAAATGAAAGAGGGTTTTTCGAATGTGGATACTAAACTAGAAGCCTTCGGTGGACGTTTACAAGCCTTGGAAGATAATATGAACGTAACCGACTTCCGTCTAGAAGAAATTGAAGCCACAATGGAATCAACAAGCAGACTGGTTCTCACGCAGGAAATCGAAGCCTCCTCTAAAATTTTAAGGATCCAAAACCTCACTGTTGATAAAGATGAAAACCTCTACACTACAGTTGGAGAAAGCTTGGCAACTTTACTTGAGGCACCCGTTGAAGAATTCCTACGTGAGGTAGACGTGATCTACCGTCAACCTACAGCTTATACCAGAAGAAATAAATTACCTCCGGAGGTAATAGTCAAACTAGTCAGAAGATACACCCGAGATTGTATCTTCAAGGCAATCCGAGACAAAGAGGTGGAAATTAATAAATCCAAAGTGGCAATATTGAAAGACGTCCCCTGGGATGTCCGTCAACTGCGAAAAGAATATTCATTTCTCACTAAACTTTTGCTCAAGCATGACATAAGATACAAGTGGCTCTACCCTCAAGGTCTCTCTTTCCAATGGGAAGGGAAATTACAGAAAATTGAATCCCATCAGAAAGCTAGAAATTTTGCAAATAAAAACGCACGGAAGTTGGGCTACTCTCCCTCCCCCTCTTCACCGTCTTCCTCCGAAGGTGAGGATACAACCGATACTCAAACCACCACCAAAGATGACAGCCGAGAAAACCAGACCTCCAAACAAGAGATCTCAAAGCAGGATCAAGATTCTCATGGCGCAGTGGGAGGTGCCAGGCCGAAACATATCTCAGGCCAAAATCAGGGAAAAAGAAATATCGTTGGAAGTAAAATAAGATGGCCCAGAAAATTCTAACATGGAATATCAATGGATTGAACACCCCACAGAAGCGTCGGAAGACCTTTAATCTCCTCCAAAAACAACAGTGTTCAATCATCTGTTTACAGGAAACCCACATTTTGAGAAAACATGAACAATATTTAATCCAAAATAAATTGGGGAATTTATTTTCCACATCAAACAAAGTAAAGAAGCAAAATGGGTGGCACTATATATTAAACCAGAGCTCTTCCCAACCCTTCTGGAAAAAGACGAAGCAGGCAGATGGATCCTTGTCCAGGCAAATATCCAATCTAAAGAAACAATTATTGTTGGTATATACGCCCCCAATGATAACCATGGAAGACAAATCTTTTTCGAAAAATTGGCCAAGAAACTGTTGCAATACGAAAACCATCAGTTAATAATATTGGGAGATTTCAACGCTGTACATACCCCATCTGTAGATAGGAAAACATCCAAAACGGGAAAATCCAGGATTTCATCTTCCACACTGCCTAAATCATTTCTGGACATGTCCAACATTTTAGAACTACAAGATATTTGGAGAAGGAAAAATCCACTAAAAAATGGTTTCACCTTCCATTCAAGACAATATGCCTCTTTCTCCCGTATAGATATGTGCTGGGCTACATCCGATCTTCTGCTAAATACAAGGGATATAGAAACTTTGCCCCGAACAATATCTGATCACAATGCCATTTTATGGACACTGAAATCTTCGGGTAAGCCCAGACACTGGAAAATCAACTCAGCCCTGTGGACAGATAAAGAATTTATCTTAGAGGCAGCCAAAGACTTGAACCTATATTTTGAAATGAACCTGAACAAGGGTACACCATTGAGAACTGTGTGGGACGCCTCAAAGCCTTATTTTAGAGGTTTTGTCATTCAATATATGGCAAGAAAGAATAAAGAGAGGAAAAAGCAATTTGAATCAATTCTCAATACGATGAAAAAGCTTGAAACGGATCTAACCCACGATCCCCGCAATGAGCAGCTGGACAAAGACTTGGCTTCTTGTAGGCATGAACTAAATCTGATTTTGACTGCTGATATAGCTCACAAAATCAAGTTGGCCAAACTGAATTTTGTGGAAAATGCAAACAAACCAGGCAGATGGTTAGCCTACAGGTTAAAAAAGGTACAATCTCAAAAACTCATATCATCGCTCAAAGATAAAAATGGGGAAAATCAGACAGCGCAGTCACAAATTCAAAAAATTATAGAGGCATACTACCAGAACTTATTTAAGCCAGAGACGATCGACCAAGATGCCATCTTTCATTATCTCGAACAAGCCAATTTCCCAAAACTTACTGAAGAACAGAGAGCCCAGACGAACGCTCCTATTACAATGATGGAAATAACAGAAGCTATCAATCACCAAAAAATGAACAGGGCTCCTGGGCCCGACTCAATACCGGCTCAATTTTACAAAAAATTCTCGGAGATAGTCTCTGGAAATATGAAAAATCTTTTTACATCCATTTTAGAAGGCGAAGACATACCAGATTCCTGGAAATCATCACATACGACACTGATTCCCAAAGAAGGGAAACCAAAAGACTCGATACAGAACTACAGGCCAATTGCCCTTCTAAATGTGGATTATAAAATCTTTGCAACCATTTTGGCTAATAGATGGCGGACGATTCTACCCCCTTTGATATCGCATGATCAGTCTGGCTTTCTTCCGAAAAGGCATCTTCAATCCAACATCAGAACTTTCCTCAATGTGTTAGAATATTACGAATCCCATTCTGAGAAGCAAGTAGCTTTCGCTTTCATCGATGCTGAGAAAGCTTTTGATAATGTATCCTGGTCTTTACTTAAAACTCAGTTAGACTATCTACAATGTGGCCATAGAATGCTGCGAGCAATCGAACAAATCTATTCCACCCAAAATACCAGGATTATAGTCAATGGCCACCTTACAGACACAGTCAATATATATAAAGGTACCAGGCAAGGATGCCCCCTCTCTCCTCTCTTGTTTATATTAACTCTGGAGGTACTCCTACATGTTATAAGGAAAACCCCTGATATTCAAGGCTTACAGAGCAAAGGAGAAGTTTATAAGGTACAAGCTTTTGCAGATGATTTGTTGGTAATTATGGAGAACCCCCAGACCTCCTCTTTAGAACTCTTGAAGTCTTTGGAGGCATACTCTAAAATCTCTGGATTAAAGGTAAACAAAGAAAAAACATTGTTGCTCACCAAAAATATGACCTCACCTATGGTCGAAAAATTGGTAAATCAATCGGGTTTTCAACATGTCAGTAAGGTAAAATATCTGGGTATTACTGTATCTAATCGTTGTAACTCTTTACTTAAAGATAACTATGTAAATGTTATAAAAACAATCAAAGCTGACCTCGAAACTTGGTCAAGACTCCAATTATCCTTAATGGGCAGAATTGCTGCAGTTAAAATGAATGTTTTACCTAAACTGCTTTTCCTATTTCAATCCTTGCCTATATTACCCAATTTTAAGATCATTACAGATCTGGAAAAAAGTATACGTATATTCATATGGCAAAAGAAAAAAGCAAGGATTAAAAATCTCTATCTACAGGATAGAACCAAAACTGGTGGCTTTGCCCTTCCTAATTTAGTATTATACTACAAGGCTGCTGCCATGACCTGGATTAAAGACTGGATTCTGATGACAAACAAAAGAATTTTGCAGCTTGAGAGTTATGGCCTAGACAAGGGCTGGCATTATTACATGTGGTACAAGGGCAACATACCTACTCTCTTCAAAAAACACTGGATAAGGAACGCCCTAGTTAGAATATGGTTATTGATTAAAAAACAATTCTACCCTAAAGCACCACTGTGGCTATCTCCGCTGGGAGCGACTTATAGCTCCCATATAAGTGAAACTCCAAAAGTTATAACTTATAGACACCTTCTGAATGTTGACCTCTCATTGAAACCATTAGGGAAATTAGTATCAGAAGGTTACAATTTAGACTGGTGGAAGTATCAACAAATATATTCACACTTCAAAGACCTCACCAAAGAGGGGGGATTCATGACTACTGATACTCCACTTGATAAAATACTTTCTTCTGGCGATGCTAAGCTGCTCAGTAAATTTTACACCATATTGTTAAATGAAAAAATGATTGATACACTGGTCAAAGACACTATGATAAGATGGGCAGAAAACTTTGGTTATCCTATTCATCTAAACAAATGGGACTCTCTGTGGAATACAGTTAAAATATTTAAATCTATTTCTTTTAAGGAAAACTGTTATAAGATGTTCTATAGATGGCATCTTGCACCACACCGATTATCTAAGATGTATAATTGCTCACACAAATGTTGGAAATGTAAACATGACTGTGGTACTTTTTACCATATGTGGTGGACATGTAAAGAGGCAAAGGCATATTGGAAAATGGTAAAACTATTTTTAGAAAGATGTCTGAAAATTAAGATAGAGCTTAGACCAGAACTTTTCTTATTAAATATAGTAAATATAAATATTTCATATGATCAGAGATATGTACTTCACCATGTAATTGTTGCTGCAAGGATATTGTATGCGAAATTCTGGAAACAACCAAACGTGCCAACAGAGAAGAATATCCACGAAAAGATAAGAGAATGTATTGAAATCGATAGACTCTCCGGCTATTTAAAGGGAGACTATGATGAGATCTCTCGGAAAAGATGGCAAGAAGTAACAAACTTACTAGTATTGTGATAATATTTGGCAATTTATCAATATGTTATATTACTTTTCTTTTACTTTGCTTGACATATTCAATGTAAATTTTAAATTTTATCCCTCCCCTTTTTTCCTTTTCCCTTTTCCCCCCCTCAAAAACCCAATAAAATTATAAATTTAAAAAAAAAAAAAAGAAAGGAGGGGCAGCAGACACGGAGGGGGGAGTGAGCCGGGGAGGGGCACCCTTACCTGGCACCTGCACGGGGTCCGCCCCCCCGCCCCCGTCGCCCAAAAAAACCTAACGCTGCATTGGAACGGATTAAATCCAGTTTCAATGCATTCCTATGCATTTTTTAACATTTTCTAATGGTGGTGTGCCTCGTGATTTTTTTCATGAAACAAGTGTGCCTTGGCCCAAAAAAGGTTGGAAAACACTGCTGTAGAGAGCTCCTCACAATCTCTCTCAGTTTTTACTACCCTGTAAAATTTAGTGGTGTTGGTAAATTTGGCTACCTCACTATTTACTCCTACTTCTAGATCATTTATGAAGAGGTTGAAAAGCAGGGCCCCCAGTACTGAACCTTGGGGGAGTCCACTCTTTACCTACTGCCACTTGGAGAAGTGTCCATTTGGTGCTACCCTCTGTTTCCTGTCCCTTAGCCGGTTGCTGATCCAGGACAAGACTTGTCCCTTGATTCCATGACTGGAAAGTTTATTCAAGAACCTTTGGTGTGGAACCTTGTCAAAAGCCTTTTGAAAGTCCAAATAAACAATGTCAACTGGATCTCCCTTATCTACATGTTTGCTGACACTCCCAATGAATTCCAACAGATTAGTAAAGCATGATTTGGTCATGCAGAAGATATGTTGGCTCTCCTTCAGCAGTGCCTTCTCTTGAATGTGCCTATTAATTTTATCTTTTAGGATGGTTTTCATCACTTTACCAGGGACACTTGTCAAATTGACTGGTTGGTAATTTCCTGAATTACCTCTGGATCCTTTTATGAACATTGGTGTTATATATGCTACCCTCCAGTTATCAGGCACATCGGATTTAAGGGAAAGAATATATATTTTGGCTAGGACTTCAGCAATTTCATATTTAAGTTCCTTGAGAACTTGTGGATGGATGCCATCTGGTCCTGGTGATTTGTTAGCATTTAGTTTAACAAGACATGCAAGGACCTCCTCCCTGGTGGTTTCTATCTGGCTTAATTCTTTGTTTTCCCTCCCTATGAAGATAGGCTCTGTTTTGGGAATGTGGTCTCTGTCTTCTTCAGTGAATACCGAAGCAAACAATTCATTGAGTCTCTCAGCAATCTGGTTCCTCTTTAATAATCCCTTGCCTTCCATTATCATCTAATGGTCCAATGGCCTTCCTAGTTGGGTTCTTACTTCTAATGTACTTGTATAAAACAATAGTAAGGCCACACCTGGAGTATTGGGTACAGTTCTGGTCATCACATCTCAATAATTACCGGGCTGAGGGCCCTCCCTTATGAGGAAAGGCTAAAACATTTGGGTCTCTTCAGTCTGGAAAAACACACTTGAGGGGGGATATGATTGAGACACAAAATAATGCAGGGCATGAGTAAAGTGGATAGAGTGACACTCTCCTCCCTGTCACAAAATAACAGAACTAGGGGATATCCACTCAAATTATCGCCCAGTCAGCTTGACTTCAATTCCCGGAAAGATCCTAGAGCAGATTATTAAGCAATCAGTCTGCAATTATCTAACAAACAATGCTGTCATTACAAGAAGTCAACACGGGTTTCTTAAAAGCAAGTCATGCCAGACTAATTTGATCTCTTTCTTTGATAGAATTACAGGCCTGGTGGATGAGGGGAATGCTGTGGATATTGCTTATCTGGACTTTAGCAAGGCCTTCGATAAGGTTCCCCATGGTATTCTTGCTAAGAAGTTAGTAGGAAGTGGGATAGATAGTGCTACTGTTAGGTGGATTTGTAATTGGTTGACTGATCGCACCCAAAGGGTGATCATAAATGGCCTCTCATCATCTTGGAGAGACGTGACCAGTGGGGTGCCCCAGGGCTCTGTTGGGTCCAGTGCTGTTCAATATCTTTATTAATGACTTGGAGGAAGGAATAGAGAGTATGCTAATTAAATTTGCAGATGATACCAAATTGGGAGGCGTTGCTAATTCCCTAGAGGATCGGATGAAAATCCAAAAAGGACCTTGACAGATTAGAATGCTGGACCAAAGCTAATGGAATGGATTTCAACAGAGGGAAATGTAGGGTGCTACATCTAGGTAAAAAGAATGAATTGCACAGATATAGGATGGGGGACACTTGGTTAGAGAATAGTACCTGTGAAAGGGATTTGGGGGTCTTGGTGGACCACAAATTGAACATGAGCCAGCAGTGTGATGCGGTGGCCAGGAAGGCCAATGAGATTCTTGGTTGCATCAACAGAACCATAGTGTCTAGATCAAGGGAAGTGATAGTGCCACTCTATTCTGCTCTGGTCAGACCCCACCTGGAGTCCTGTGTCCAGTTCTGTGCACCTCAATTTAAAAAGGATGTTGACAACCTCGAGCGGGTGTAGAGGAGGGCGACCAGGATGGTTGAAGGTCTGGAAGAAATGTCTGATGAAGAACGGCTTAGGGAACTGGGAATGTTTAGCCTTTCAAAAAGAAGACTGAGAGGGGATATGACAGCTATGTTTAAATATTTGAAAGGATGTCATATTGAAGAGGGAACAGGTTTGTTTTCCATGGCTTCAGAGACTAGGACTCGGGGCAATGGTTTCAAACTACAGGAAAAGAGATTCCATTTGAACATTCGGAAGAACTTCATGACAGTTAGAGCTGTTCGGCAGTGGAATATGCTGCCACGGAGGGTGGTGGAGTCTCCTTTGACGGTTTTTAAGCAGAGGCTGGATGGCCATCTGTTGGAAATATTGTGAAGGGGTTCCTGCATGGCAGGGGGTTGGACTAGATGGCCCATGAGGTGTCTTCCAACTCTATGATTCTATGATTCTATGAAATTGAGGGTTGGGAAAGTGAGAACAGACAAAAGATTTTTTTTTTTACCCAGCGTATTCTTAGTTTGTGGAACTCCCTGCCACAGGAGGTAGTGATGGCATCTGGCCTGAATTCCTTCAAAAGGGGATTGGACAGATTTCTGGAAGAAAAGTCCATCACAGGTTACAAACCATGATGGAGATGTGTGATCTCCAGGCTTAAAACCAGGGTTTTAAGATTTATTTCAAAATAAGCATAGGTTCAATGTAAAGAACAACATTTTTACAATAAATTAAACAGAAAAATGATACACCATATGGACAACGGAGGACTAAATCTAGATGGAAAGCATAATTCAACAGAGGCATGGATGAAACTGGGGGAAATTAAGAAAGAAACCAAAGGCTTGATTATTTTTTTTGCCTGCATCTCTAACTGCACAAGTTGACTCTGCTGAGAAAAAGATGAAATTGTCCCACACATCATTTGGGTATGTCCCAAGATTGCACAAATAATTACAAAAACAGACATGACAGAGTGGCAAAATTAGTGCACTCGTCATTATGGCAAAAAAAAAAAAAACTTTTTCTTGACAGCTTCCAAAAACTCATGGGAACAACATGTAGAGAAGGTGTCAGAAAATGACAAAGTAAAGATTTTGTGAGATTTCCAGATCGAAACTGATAAGACCCTTGAACGTAACACACCAGATAAATATAATGTCTGGATCATTGACACTGCAATTCCAGAGGATGCTATAGTTGAAGCTAAAGAATTAGAAAAACTAACAAAATACAGAGAGATCTGGTAACTGGAACTCCCTGCTTTGGGATGAAACATACTTCAGTGGTCCCTGTAATCATTGTGATAATGTCAAAAGATTTCTCACGCTGGAGATCTCAGAAATGACACCATGCATACTGGCCTGGGATTTAAGAGATACTTAGGATTTGTTCAAAGTGTTATATAACACAACCCAACATTTGTATAATTTATTTTGACTATGGTAGGTAACAACAACAACAGCTCCCCCACCTTTGAAATGTTGGAGGATTTTGATTAATCCCTTTTGCTTTGGAGAATGTAAGTTGAGATCAGCTTGTACCCTTTCCTTGGAGAAAGGGAAAAAACCCCCAATCAGTCTGGAGGCTACTTGGATTAAGGAAACCAAACCCTTTTCCTTCTTCAGATGGTGTGAACTCAGAGGTGGGAAGCCAAGTGTGCAGACACAGACACACACAAACTCAGGCAGAGAAGCCACAGGGAGAAAGGGATGGAACCAGAGAGAAAGGAGGGCTGGTAGATGGAGGGAGACGAAGGGGAAGATGCCGGGAGGGAATTAAGGAAGGAAAGAAACCAGTGGAAGGACTACACAGTCTCTCTCCAACCTCCAGCTCCTTTCCCCCAAGGCCCCCGGGGGCCACTGGCCATCTGGATGGGGCGGAGGACCCCCCACTGGACCCCTTTCCCACCCCCAACCACCTGTTATGCCCCTCAGGATGGCTCACCACCTTCCTGCGCCTGAGACCCTATAGATGGTAGGAGGGAGGGACCCTCTTCTCAATTCTAGTTCCGAATGGGAGGGACGGCAAGAAGATGTGTCCACAAAAGCTAAGGTGCCACAACTTTTTGTCTTTTCTTTTCTTTTGATTTTTGCCTAGAATTCCTGCACAGACTAACAACTCTTTCTAAGAGAAAGCAAATCCCTCTACATCTTTATAGCTCTAGTCCCCCCCCCCCCCAGCTGCCCCAATCCAGGGGTCCTTCAATTAAGAAACTCTACTTTACCAGGCTTGTTATTCTGGTGGCCAGGATCTGGATTGAAGAACCAACAAATTGGCTCTCTGGTGTAATTTACAGTCTGAACTGGTACGTTCTCAATTAAGAGAATTTACCGTCTGAACTGGATGTTCTCAAACCTGTGCCTGCAAAGTCATGTTATGCCATGCTAATGACAAACAACTAGTTGAGATGCATGCAATTTGAATAATATGTTTGATGATCCAACCTGCTTTTATTTTAATTTTTTTCATTCCTTTTTAGACTGGTCAACAGGAGTTTTACAGAATTAAAATTCCAGAGAAGCTCTTACAACAGT
Organism: Phrynocephalus vlangalii; assembly: GCA_037367305.1. Lineage (NCBI taxonomy): Eukaryota > Metazoa > Chordata > Lepidosauria > Squamata > Agamidae > Phrynocephalus > Phrynocephalus vlangalii. Next base: position 79,249 of record JAWVWN010001042.1, on the reverse strand, counting down.
GCTTTCAATTACACATCTTGAATGTTTCGTGTTCAAGTGGCATGTAATTCACATAAATGTTCTTATTAAATCAAAATCTCATAACTCATTATGAAATCTAACTGAACCCTGACACCACTATGGAACTTTCTGCCCGTTATGGAACAAAATTTATTGGACGTCCTTACCGAATCTTAACAACCGACTGCATCCAGTTAATTCCTTAGTGCTGCTTGTGATCCAAAGAAAGAAACAGATCTCTCTCCTGTGCCTTGCAGGTGTTGCAGGGATCTGGATTTGGACTCTTTGCTTCTGGTCAAGAGAAAAGTCAGAAGAGATCATGGAATCATAGAGTTGAAAGAGACCTCAAAGGGTTATCCATTCCAACCCCCCTGGCATGCAGGAATACCCGTCAAAGAACTCCAATCTCATTCACTCTCCTCCAAGAGAAAATGAAAACATATCCATCAAATTGGGACCAAAAACTTCTCTTTAACAAAACCTGCCAACCCAGGGAGGGAGGAGGCCACCCTTCCCCTCCTGCAGGTGATCCCCAATGAGGAGATCCAGATGGGTCTGGTTTTCCCTCATTCAAGTGGGATTATCAGGCTGAGAAGAAGGGAATCAAGAATCTCCTGAACATTCCCTAAAGGGCAATGGGGACGTCTTGGTACGTGAGCAGAAACAGGAGCCCGGAAGACCTTCTACATCCCAGCGAAGGAGTCCCATTCAACCCTCTCCTTCCTCTGCCCCTTCTTGGCCACGAAATCCCCTTTCTTGCACACCTCTGACAGTAACCCCCCTCCTCTCTATGCAACCCTCCCCCTCAGGCACATTGACCAACCAGGGACCCCTTTGCACTTAAAAAAAACATTTTTCAGCCTTCCCCACCGGAAAGATATACGGGGTGTCTTGAATCAACAACCAGCACAGCACACAGAATAGTTTTCTGTTAGTTGTTCAGGCCAAGGAATGTAGTAGTAGTAAAGAAAACAGCAAATAAACAGTAGTGGAGTAACGTAAGGATGGAACCCAAGATCTGCTAAATTGCTAATAAGGCTGATATGAATCAGTGCGCACTGGGCAGCCTTCCCACAGGAAACATATATGGGGTGTCTTGTAAATCAACAAGCACAGCAGTATAGTTTTCTGTGAGCTGTTCTTGTTCAACTTCAGGGAATGACAATAAAAATCAAAATTCTTCTGATCCACTTAAATGGCATTGACCAACCAGGGACCCCTTTGCACTTATATATAAAAAAACATTTTTTCAGAGAGGGGGCCTGGATATCTTGAAGGGTAAATATAGCAATGGGGAAACAATTGGGTGTGGGGGGGAGAGAAGAGCCCCGTGGTTTCTTCTTGTGCCCCCCACCCCTCTTTTATTCCAGCCACCGGTGCCTGCAGGATTCAGGGTGGGGGGAAGGCGAGGAAACGCAAGAGGAAAACCCCAGGATGAGACACACACAGACGCCCCACTGCCCTCTCCCAAAGGGACCCCCCCGGATCACGGCTGCCCTGCGGGAGGGGCGGGGGGTTTCCTCATTCTCTCCCTTCAAGGACAGGCTTGGACCCTCCCAAGGCGGCCCCCATCCACCCCCCCACAACCCACAACCCACTCCCTCCCTCCAAGTCTCCTCCAGGACGAGGCAACGAAGATTCCTCCCCCCCCCCCCACGCCACACACACACACGCCCCCAGCCCTTCTCCGCTCACCCGCCGCCGCCGCCGCCGCCTGAGAAAAAGAGGAGGCGCCGCCAAGAGAGACCGTCCTCGTGGAGGAGGAAGGGGGGAAGGGAGACCCTCTAGGCATGAGGCTGCCTCTCTATCACCACTTGCCCCTCCTCTCTCCCTCCTCCTCCTCCGCAGGTGGACTCTCTAGGAAGGACACCGCCTCTCTCGCTGGTCCGTCTGTCTGTCTCCTCCGCGACCCCGCCCGCCTTCCCTTCTCCCAGCATTCCTCGCGAGGAGTGGGGAGGCCATAGAGAGGGGCCCGCTCTAGAGTGCCCTAATGGGAGGCGGAAGTGGGAGCGCCGCCGCTCTGGCCCTCGGACTCTACGGTTTCCCCTCCTTGTTTTTCCCGCCTTTCTTTCCCTCCTCGGGACTCCGGGAAGGAGGAGGAGGAGGAGGAGGCGAGCGACGGTGTGTGATTGTGTGTGTCTGTTGGTGGGGGACTGGACTCAGCGAAGGACCCCGTTTCCCAAAGGGGACCCCACGGGAGGGGGAGATTCCTAAGGAATGCATATTAACCCCTTCCCTCCCGCGGAACTGGGGGGAGGGGGGGAATGGGCAAGAGACCCCCCAAAGAAAAACAACATTTATTTAAAGAAGGGGGGGTGGAAATCTTCCCGTCAGGGGCGCCTGGCTCCCCTGCTTTCTCCGAGGGAGGAAGGCGCTTCTTCTTCAGGTCCTCCTCCTCTTTCGGGTTGGGGTTGTCTCGACCAGGAGCCCCCTCCCAGCAAACCCCCCCTTTCTCGTGTGTGTGTGTGTGTGTGTGTGTGTGTGTGTGTGTGTGTATTCATCCTGGGGGGGGGGGAATCAAAGGGAATCCTCCTCCCTTTCCCAAATTGGAGGCTTCACGTCCTTTTGGGGGGAAGCAGGGAGGAGGAGGAAGGGGGGCACTGCAATGGAGGAAGGACCCCCCCCTTCTCTCTCCTTCCAGGGGATGCTGCCTGGCTAGCATGGGCTTCCAAAGTGGGTGCTTTTTCCCTCGAGGTAAGATGTGGAGCTTGCCTACCTTCCAGCTGAGAGAGACCCAAACTAATCCTAATCCTTCTACCTCCACCCCAGACGGCCCCACAGAGAGAGAGAGAGAGAGAGTAAAAAAGGGCTTCAGCTCCTGGGATGGAACAGCACCTTCTCTGCCGCAGATCCCACTCGAAGCAGCCAAGGCCACCTGTCTCTCCTGCCCTCCAAGAGGGGGTAAAATACCCTTCCTTTCCCAGAAACATTGGAGGACATCCTCCCTTATGTATTTGCTTCTTGTTTCGGCCATCATTTTCTAATCTAGAGTATCCCCACAAAGCCAAGCTACCTGGAAATATCTGAAATGATCTCGTGATCTTCCATTCCAGCTTCCGCTGCCCTTTGAGGAGGTGACCCCGTATTTCCCCCACAGAGATTGGGAACGTTTGGTTCGAGGCTAAATTCTGCACAAGGACAACTGACTGGAGGTACCTGGGCACGAGGTCTCTCCCCAGGTAGAGATCCCTTTTTCTTCAGGGCACAAACTGTGAAAGATATTGTGAAATTACCGGAGCCTCTGTTGAGAGGGAGCACAAACATGCCTAGTCATGGTCAAAACATGTACCTTTCTTGAAGAAGGAATGTTCTGCTACATTAAGTTTAAAAACTATTTTCTATTACATACCTTGCAGTAGTAATTCTTACTGCATTTTCCCTCCTCTCTTCCTGCCATCTCTTTTGAAGGGGTCCAGTTATGTAAAAATGTTGCTGCTCTTGGTTTTCTCCCTCACACCCCACCCCCTCTCTGTGTGTGCCTTCCTCTGGTTGCCCAATTGGGGTGCTCCATGACATTCTGATTAGCAATCTCAATAGATGGGGGCTGGATAGAACCAGTCTTAGATACTTATTTATTTTCGTTTCTTAAACTTTTATACCACCCATCTAGCCCTCGGGTTACTCAGGGCAGTTTACAACATAAAATCACAATATAGCAAAGGCACACATTTAAATAACCAGAACACAAACAACATAATACAGTAGGACCCCGGTATCCACTGGGGATTGGTTCCAGGCCTTCCTGTGGATAATGAAAACCATGGATAAGAGAGAACACCTGCCCACCCACCCCCAAACTGCTGTTTTCTGATAGTAGCTTGCTTTATGACTGCTGTTTTGAGACAGCAGCTTGCTTTATGGTCACTCTTTGTGACAGTAGCTTGCTTTACAGATGCTATTTATGCCAATAGCTTGCTTTACAGCTGCTGTTTCTGACAATAGCTTGCTTTGTGGCTGCTGAATTATTTACTTTTTCCCCTCTGCCAACCGTGGATAACTGAATCGGTAGATAATGAATCAGTGGATACAGGGATCCTACTGTATGAACAAAACATAACTACATGTAGATCAACAACAATAACCTAAAATAAAATGAAAATAAAAGTAAAAAGAAATTGAGATGACGCCAACCAACATTCCCGCTCTCCTTAGAAGACCAGAACAATGAGATGCTTACTACAGCCTGGGTACAGTCGTTTCTGGTCTTCACAGCGGAATTGCAGGACATTGCAGGTCTCTTATGCATGTGCATTGTAACAATTCTGCCCTACATAGCATTCAGGCCAGATAGTTTTGCATGTGCCAAAGCACACCCAGAACAGCAGTAATACAGATTATAGTAGTACAAGGCAATTGTTCGGCAGTGGAAGATGCTGCCACAAAGGAGGGTGGCGGGGTCCTTCTTTGGAGGGTTTTAAGCAGAGGCTGGATGGCCACCTGTCGGGAGTCCTGTGATGGGGGTCCCTGCATGGCAGGGGGTTGGACTGGATGGCCCTTGAGGTCTCTTCCAACTCTAGGATTCTAACAAAAATTGTGAATACTTTGAAAAAAAATAGAAACAAAGGCTCAATATTAATGACTTGGGTGAAGATGTGCAAGCAATACTAATCAAATGTGCAAATGACATAAACATAAGCGGAACCCCCAATACTCTGGGAAAGAGAAATGACATTCAAAATAGACTTGACAGGCTGGAGCCCTGGGCTGAAACCAACAGAAGGAAATTTACCAGGGATAAGTGCAAAGTTGGGAAGGGAATGGAACACACAGAAATTGTAAGTATTATTTATACAGTACAGTTGTCCCTCGCCCTTTCGCGGTTCATATAATGCGGTCCTTGTATATCGCGGGACCGCAGTACCACGATAGGGCTTGAGGGAAAAGGGTGAAGGTTTTGGCTCTGCAACCAGAGCCCTTTCCAAAGATCGCATACTGCTCGCCCGCCCGCCCCCGGGTGTGTGGGCGAGCGGCGCACAATCTTTAAAGGGCTCTGGCTGCGGGGACAAGCACTTGTCTCTGCTGCCAGAACCCTTTTAAAACTTCACGCACCCCTCGCCCGCAACCCCCCCTGCGGCATTGTGCCTACCCACCCGACCTTCATCCGCATATCGTGGATTTTCAATGATTGGTTTAAAACTCCATTTTTGTGGTCATTTATATTTTGCAGGTAAGATACTGTAGAGAAGAAATAAAAGAGGAGGACTCCAAGCGTCAGACAAAGAGGTTGCAAAAGAGGGTGTTGAGAATCAAACCCGAAAGAAGCTTAGAAGGAAAATAGATAGATGTAAAGATGGACAAATCTATTCCTTGTCAGGAGGAAGACCAAGCAGTCCTGAAAGCATCAAAAGCAGAGGAAAGGAATGAGCATGGCAAGTGTCAAAAATACTTTACTAGCACATCAACAATTAGCCCCAATAGGAATATTCACCAAGGGGCGAAGCCATTTGAATGCCTGGAGTGTGGAAAGAAGTTCAGTCAAGCTGGAAGCCTTGCTAGGCATCACAGAATCCACACAGGCAAGAAGCCATTTGAATGTCTGGAGTGTGGAAAGAGGTTCAGTCGAGCTGGAAGCCTTGCTACCCATCACAGGACTCACACCGGCGAGAAGCCATTTGAATGTCTGGAGTGTGGAATGAGGTTCAGTCATTCTGGAAGCCTTGCTAGCCATCACAGAACCCACAAAGGAGAGAAGCCGTTTGAATGTCTGGAGTGTGGAAAGAGGTTCAGTCGGGCTGGAAGCCTTGCTAGGCATCACAGAATCCACACAAGTGAGAAGCCATTTGAATGTCTGGAGTGTGGAAAGAGGTTCAGTGATTCTGGAAACCTTGCTAAGCATCACAGAACCCACACAGGCGAGAAGCCGTTTGAATGTCTGGAGTGTAGAAAGAGGTTCAGTCATGCTGGAAGCCTTGCTAGGCATCACAGAATCCACACAGGCGAGAAGCCGTTTGAATGTCTGGAGTGTGGAAAGAGGTTCAGTCGAGGTGAACACCTTGCTAGGCATCACAGAATCCACACAGGCGAGAAGCCGTTTGAATGTCGTAACTGATGATCCTGGTTCTGTCATTCTGGTTGTCCTTTCTACAACCCTTAGGACCCACTCGTTCCAATAGCTTTTAAAAATTGTAGAGTGTAATAACTTCAGTAGTCACACAATCATTGTTTGACAACCCCTTTTAGGATTTCATATAATGTATGTATATGTTAAAATGTATGTATATGTTAAAATGTAATATTTTAAATTGCCTGAAAGCCAATTGCCTCTCAGGTAACTGATTACAGATTCTGGACACCTGGTATATACTGGGTAAAATCAAAGAAAAAAAACAAAACATTTGGTACCTTATATATAAAATATATATTGATTATTGATTGGACACATGTGAGTTGATCTGATATAATGTACAGCTGGTATATGCTAGTATAACCTGATATAACCAATGATATAATGTGTTTGGTAGTTTTTGCAAGAGAGTTGTATATAAGGGAGATGTTACCAATGAGGTTTATCTGCTGTAAAAGCAAAAGTAATGTGTTCTGCTTATATACCGCCCCATACCACTTTAAGTAGTCTCTGGGCGGTTTACAATTTAAATTACAGTGTGCAGGCTACACCCCCCCCCCCAGCTCAAGCTGGGTACTCATTTTACTGACTCGGAAGGATGGAAGGCTGAATGAACCTTGAGCCTGCTACCTGGGATTGAACCCCAGGTCGTGGGCACAGTTTTAACTGCAGTACAGGCATTTAACAACTGCGCCACGAGGCTCAGTGTAATTCAGATCACTTTATCTCTTGCCATGTTAAACTCGCTTGCTGATGTAATTCTGTGTTGGATGCTTTGTATATATTGCAACTGAATTTCTGATACAATGGACCTTTGTATAACAAGCAGTTTGTTTAACAGAAAAAACACTTCAAGGAAAAAAAATCCAGAGATGGGATACGTGTAGCTCCTCCAAAATCTTTTTATGTAAGAGTGGAGGGACCCCAACTCGGCCTAGCCACAATATACACCCTCGTTGGGTAGACAGTCCATCTTTCTGAGCTGTGAAGCTCACAAATTCAGAACCCGGCTTCCTCGGCCACCCCTTCCCACCCAAATCAAAATTAGGGCAAGCACCCGATTCTTTTCGGATGTTGCCACAATGTCCCTAACATGCAGTGGCTGATCAGGTAAATCTCCCAACTGCAAGATCTGACGGGGCAGGGTCTGGACCGCATTCTGGCAAGGGCAATCGACTAAGGGCATCGGCATAGCCCATCACTTTGCCTGGCCGATGTTGGAGCAAATACGGGTAGCCAGCTTTTTAAACAATGACCAACACGAGACCCGTGGGGAAAACATCTGAGGGGTCGGGCTCAGCTGGTCCAAGCAATGGTGTATGGTCTGTAACTATTGTGAAGGGCCTCCCATACAAGAAATCATGAAATTTGTTCACTCCCTTCACAATAGCCAGCCCTTTCTAAATCTGTGAGTAATTTTGTTCTACAGATGATGGGGACTTCCCTCCCACCTGGAAGTTTATGACCCAGCACTGCATCTACCCCATAAGGAGCAGCATCGCATGCCAACGCAACTGGCAGTTTTTCATCAAAGTGGGCCAAAACGGAATTTGAAACTAATAATTCCTTAACAGCCCAAAAAGCTTTGGCTTGACGTGGCACCCAAACCCAAGGGGCTTTTTTAAATCTAAAAGCCTCTGCAAGGGCTCCGCCCCTGCTGCCTTGTGTGCAGGAAATGTTGTAACATGGCCTTGTTCTCAGGCTCTGGGGCCTCACAAATTGCTCGTACCTAGTCTTCTGTAGGGTGCAGTCCATTTGCATCCACTCTAAAACCTAAAAAGTTCACACTTGGCACCCCCAATAAACATTTTTGCTTGTTTCACTTTGAGTCCTGCCTCCTGGAGAATGGGACAAAGTCTCACGACGAACTCCTCTCTCGATGGTGCAGCAGTCAGGACATTGTCGAAAAAAGGGGGGTAACTCCCAGTATACCTTTAAGAAGATGATCCATCCGGTTCTGAAAGAACCCAGAGGCAACCCTCTCACCAAACAGTAGCCTTTTAACCCTAAATGCCCCCTTGTGGGTCACTATGGTCTGGGCATCTGCCGTGGTCTCACCCACAGGCAACTGTTGGTCAGGTTGTGCTAAATCCATTTTACCAAAAATTTTAGCACAGCCAAAGAGGCCAGCACATGACTGTGAGGATGATAACGACGGTGTGCTGTCTGAGAGGCAAAGGATATTGGAAGGGCAGGGATCGGAAGAAGAAAGGTCGGGGAAAGAAGACGCGAAGGGGGGAAAGGAGAGTTTGAGCGTGGGTACTGGGAATCAAGGGTTAAAAACAGAAGAGGTGGCTGAAGCAATGTGGGTGTCCATCGGTGGGAGAGACGAATCGGATGAGGAGCTTTGGATGGAGGAGGAACCAATAAGAGAGATGCGCGGGATAGTGGTACAGATGGACGGGGAGTTGACAGATTTGGCAGTTGAGCCACAAGAGTGGAGGGTGGTGGGGTCGCCAGGATGGACTGGTCACAGCCCAATGCCACCAAGGGCAGGTTTTGCCCTCAGAGAGCATCGTGAACCTCCCCTGCTGCAGGAAGTCTTGGGAAGGGGAATTCCCACGAGCACCTGCTGGGACATTCGGGACTTATGGGAGACCCCGGTGATTTGTGGGCATGAAGCACACGTTACATTAGAAACTGACCCTGTTTTATTTAACGTTCAAGAGACTGGGCAGGAGAGTGAATGCAAGAATCCTTCTATTGTTTATTCAGTTAATAAAAAATTGTTAAAAGAACAATCCTCTTTGATCGTCAAGTCCATGGAAGAATTGAATATCCATAGTGAGAATCCTGAACCCACTTAGAATGACTCACTGCTGGAACCGGGTATGCATGATCTTGTAGGGCCCGATTCAAGGTGCACTTATAGTCCCCGCAAATACGAACTGAACCATTTGGCTTCACTGGTGTTACAATTGGAGTTTCCCAAATCCCTGAAGCTGTGGATTCCAAAATACCCTGTGTCACCAAATGGTCCAGCTCCTCTTCTATTTATGGTTTTAAAGCAAATGGGTCAAAACGAGCCTTGATCTGTATCGGCTGTACCATAGGGTTCAGCTTCAGAGAAATTGGAGGTCCATTATATAAGCCCAAAGTCTCATCAAAAACTGCTGAAAATTCCTGGTGGATGGTCTCAAAATTTGCTCAAGATGAAACCTGATTTAGCCCGTAAACCCCGAAGCCCAGATTTTCAAACCACGCCAGACCCAGTAAGCTAGAAAAGGGGCCTTCCACCACTATCAGGTCCAGCTTTTTGGCAAACCCTTTATACTGGACCTTAAAGGTGCCCATTCCCTTGATTTTAATAACCTTCCTCTGAAAATCCCGCAACTGGATTGGGGCCTGGCGAAGGGGTGGCCCCGCCATCTGGGCAAAGCTCTCTCATAGTTCTAGCAGAAATTATAGAAAATGAGGAGCCATTATCCAGCTCCATGGTGCAAGGGGGGCTTTCAATTTTAACCATCATCCTAAGCTTGTTGGGGCCAGTGGGTGGCAGTTTGTTTATTTATTTATTCTATTTTTACCCCGCCCATCTTCCGAAACGGAACTCTGGGCGGCTTACAAAACTGAACAAGTCAGGAAACAATACAATACAATATAGAACAAACAAATTAGAACAACAGGACAGTAACAGACAACAACAGCAATATAAAACAGCATTCTAAAACATCTTGGACATCATGGCATCTTGACAACTTGACTTAGCAGTCACAGCTCAGCAGCAATAATAGTTGGCGAGCGTGTAGATGGCGAGGGGGGAAAAAAGGTTAAGTTAGGCCACCAAAAGCCTCATTAAAGAGCAGGTTTTTTAATGCTCAGCGGAAGGCTAACAGGGACTCTGCTGAGCGCACATCGGGTGGTAAGCTGTTCCAGAAGGAAGGGGCAGACACCAAAAAGGCCCGGTTACAAGTGATGGACTTTTGGGCCTCTCTTGGGGTGGCGACCTGGAGCGAGTGCGCTCGCGACTGGAGAACTGGACGGGCCGAAGTTGATCGCTGGACGATACGCTCTGACAGGTAGTCTGGGCCCAAGCCATGGAGGATTTTATAAACTAAAACCAGGACCTTATATTTGATCCGGAATCTGATCCGGAATGCAACTGGCAACCAGGACCTTGAATCTGATCCGGAATCTGATCCGGAATGCAACTGGCAACCAGTGCAGGCGAGCCACAACCGGGGTGATATGCCACCAGTCTGGCTGCCACATTTTGTACCCGCTGCAGGCGCCGGAGGAGAGTCAAGGGCAACCCCACGTAGAGAGCGTTGCAGTAGTCCAACCGCGAGATCACCAGCGCTTGCACCACTGCTCTCAGGGAGTCGCCATCTAGATATGGGCGGATCTGGGCAATTTGACGAAGGTGGTAAAAGGTGGATCTGGACATGGCAGCCACCTGGGCTTCCAGGGCGAGCGCCGGGTCCAGAACCATGCCCAGGTTCCGAGCCCTATCCGCTAGCTGGAGGGAAACGCCATCCAGGCTGGCGAGAGGGCCTCCATATGGGGAACTCCCGAAGAACATCACCTCAGTCTTTTCGGGGTTGAGCCTGAGCCTGTTTGCCCTGGTCCATGTCAGGACCGCGTCCAGACACTGGTCGACATTCCGGACAGCTTCCACTGCAGAGGTGGAAAAGGAGAGATAGAGCTGCGTGTCATCAGCATACTGGTGACAGCAGACTCCAAATCTCCTAATGACCCCAGCCAGCGGCCTTACGTAGATGTTGAACAGCATAGGGGACGGCCCTCCAGGAAGGACCGGAGCCAACTGCAAGCAGTGCCTCCGATTCCCACCTCGGAGAGCCGATCCAGCAGGATACCGTGGTCGACGGTATCGAAGGCCGCTGACAAATCCAGGAGAACCAACAGGGTAGAGGAACCCCTGTCGGCCGCCCGGATTAGGTCATCTTGCAGCGCGACCAGAGCTGTTTTGGTCCCCCGGCCAGGCCTGAACCCGGACTGGCATGGGTCAAGGCATTGGTGTTCCTCCAGAAAGGATTGAATCCGGACCGCGGCCACTCTCTCGATTACCTTGCCCATAAAAGGGACATTGGCAATCGGACGGTAGTTTGCCAATTGGTCCGATGCCAAGCCTGTTTTTTTAAGAATGGGCTTAACCACCGTCTCCTTCAAACGAGAGGGAAATACCCCCTCGTTGAAGGAGGCGGTGGCGATGACAGACGCCCATTCCGGCATAGTCCCTCCGGCTGCTTTTATTAACCAGGAGGGGCAAGGATCGAAGGGAGTGGACGCGGGCCGGCAGTGGGCAATTGCCCTGGAGGCCTCCAAAGGAGAGACAGGCCCTAGCTCATCCTAGCGAGGACAGCGACGAACATTTCAAGCCAGTTCTGGAGAAGAGGACTTTAACAAGAATATCAAATCAACAGAAGTTGGAGTAGTAAAGGAAGAACTCAAGGAAGAACTGGATGGTCCCGGGGGGGATGCACCAATATTGTGTTATTTGTGTGTTTGTCTGCTAATTTTAATACTAAAAAAAAAAACCACAAATATTTATTTATTTATTTGTTAAGCTTATATCCCGCCGATCTTCCCAGGAGGGAACTCTGGGCGGCTAATGTAAAGTAATGCATATTGGGGCAAAAAAATCAAAACTTTATCTATCAACTCATGGGCTCTGAGTTATCCGTGACGGATCAGGAAAGAGATCTTGGTGTGTTGGTGGACAGCTCCATGAAGGTGTCTACACAATGTGTGGCAGCGGTGAAGAAGGCCAATTCCATGCTAGGGATTATCAAAAAGGGGATTGAAAATAAAAAAGCCAACTTGTTAATCTTCAATTTATCAATTAGTCCTAAAACATCCTCTCTTTTAACCTGTATTTGATTTAATTCTTTAGTCAAGAGGGGCTGTTCAGGCAGCGGAATCTGCTCAAGGTCTTCTGTCGTGAAGACAGATGCAAAGAACTCATTTAATTTCTCTGCAATTTCCAAGTCCTCCTTAACCTCCCTTTTTCCTCCCTCACCATCCAGAGGGCCAACTGGTTCTCTGGCAGGTTTTCTACTTCTAACATATTTAAAGAAGCTTTTATTATTACCCTTTATATTGCTAGCCATGCGTTCCTCAAAATCTTTCTTTGCCTCTCTTATCATCTTCTTACATTTCTTTTGCCAGACTTTGTGTTCCTTTTTATTTTCCTCATTTGGGGAGGATTTCCATTTACAGAAAGACCTCTCCTTGCGCTTTAGAGCCTCTCTAACTCCACTCGTTAACCATGCCGGTGCCCTCTTGGACTTAAATGAGCTCTTCTTTCTTTGTGGTATGCACTTGTGCTGGGCCTCTATTATTGTTGTTTTAAACAGGTTCCATGAACTCTGAAGAGATTGGATTTTTCCAACCTTCCCCTTCAATTTCCTTCTAACTACAGTCATACCTCGTATAACGGAGGGCTTGTATAACGGAAAATCCGTACAACGGAAAAAAATCCGCCCCCCCCCTCCCCCCTTCCCTGTTTTCTCTGTCTCTACCTCCACCGCCACGGCCGCCCCGCACAGTTCCACCCCTCCCATTTTGTAAACAAGACTTTCGGGTCGGTGTTTGGGGGGGTAGAGAAGGGGGAGAAGGAGGGGGGCTCCCACCCAAGCCACAAGCCAAATCGCCGCTACCACCGCCACCACCACTCACTGGGTGCGTGCGCTGGCCGAGCTCAGCGGGGACAGCCTCACCCTCAGCGCCGAGGCGGCCGGGACCCCTCCTCTCAACGGGCTGCCCAACGGGGCCGAGTGGGCAGCGGCGGGCAGGGCGAGGAGCCCCCCCAGAGGAGGCGGCGGCTGCAGCAGCCCCGGAGCCGGGAGGCGCGTGGGGTCCCCCTCGGCGTGGCCGGTGCCCGGCAGCCCCCCGTCGGAGCCGCCCCGCCGAGGAGGAGGAGGAGGAGGGCGTCCCTTCTCGCCACCGGGCTCCCCGCCCCCCCGCGTCCCCTCCTCCTCCTGGGGCCGGGGCGCCTCCTCCGGGGGCTCCTCTCCTGCCTCTCCTCCTGCCGGGGTGCGCCGGGTGCGGGTGGTGAAGTGCGGGCTGGGCATCAGCATCAAGGGGGGGCGTGTTCTCCCTCCCCCCCCTCCCCAGGCATGGCTGGCCTGACCTGGCTTTCTCCCCCCACCCCCACCCCTTCCCTCCACCACCCCAACCCGCCGCCGCTGCTCCCCATCGTTGACTGGGGGGGGGCGCCGGTCGTTCTGTTCTGCAGCCGTGCCGCCGCCTCTCCGCCGGCCTGCCGCTCTCCCCCATCGGCTCAGGAGCCTGCCACCACCGCCACTTCCTCGCGGCCTGCTGCTCTCCACCGTTGCGGTGGGCCTGTCCTGGAGGCCGCCGCCGCCGTTGCTCCTCGGCGGCCCGCTGTTTGGGCTTCCCGCGGTGGGTCTGCCGCGGGGGCCGTGGCAGTCATTTGCGGCGGGCCGCAAGACACAGCGGCGGCGGCGGCGGCAGGCTCCCGAGCACCGCGCGGACACGAAGGGGCGGCGGCGGCACGGGCGGCATGGACCGTGGGGGCAGACCCGGGCCCCGCAGGAGGAGCAGGAGAGGAAGGCTGGCCACCCGGTGCCCACTCGACAGCCGAACACCTCGCTGCCTCCAAAGCCGCCGGGCACAGGTGAGCGGGGGGGGGGATTCCTGGCGCGGCCCTGCCAAAGCCCCTCGCTCCAGGCCAAGCGGCGCACCCCACTCCCCCCCCCCAACGGCCACCTCCACCCACCACCTGCGCCTGCCCGGGAAGAGTACGCAGGGCAGTCGGGAAAGAGGGGAGGGGAGGGGAGGGGTGGCAGGCCGCCGCCATGGATGCTGCCGTTCCTCCCGGCGGGGCGGGCCGCCGGTGCGCCCTCCTGCCTGCCCGGGGCTCCGGCAAGAGGTGAGCGGGGGGGGGGTTTCCCGCCGAGGCCCCGCCAAAGCCCCCGCCCCAGGCCAAGCGGCGCACCCCACTCCCTCCCCCCACCCCCCGCGGCCACCTCTGCCCGACCACCTGCGGCCACCCGGGGAAAGAGGGAAGGAGGGAGGGGAGAGGAGGGGCGGCAGACATGGAGGGGGGTGAGCCGGGGAGGGGCACCCTTACCTGGCACCTGCAGGGGGGTCCACCACCCACCCGCCCCCCCTCGCCCAAAAAAACCTAGCGCCATTGGAATGCATTGGAACGGATTAAATCCAGCTCCAATGCATTCCTATGGGAAATTAGAATTTGCATAACGGAAAACTTGTATAACGTAATTTGATTTGGAACGAATTAATTACGTTATACAAGGTACCACTGTAGTTTCCTCATCTGAGGGAAGTCTGCCCTTCTAAAATCAAGGGTTTTTATGTCTGATTTGCTTGACACTCTTCCTCCAACATGCATGGCAAAGGAGATTGCAGCATGGTCACTGTTCCCGAGAGGTTCGGTGACATTCACATCCCTGACCAGGTCCTGAGTATCACACAGTATTAGATCCAGAGTTGCCTGTTCTCGGGTGGGCTCCATGACAAGTTGCTCTAAGGCACAATCATTCAGCAAGTCGAGAAACCCAGTTTCTCTTTCTTGCTTGGAGCTCACATTGGCCCGGTCAATGTGGGGATAATTGAAATCCCCCATGATTACTATCCTATCCTTCTGAGATACCTCCATGATTTGTCTCCTCATTTCAAGGTCCCCCTCAAGTTTTTGATCTGGTGGGCGATAGCATACCCCAACTATCACATCACTCCTTGGACCTGGTAGTTTAACCCACAGTGATTCTATGGTGAATTCAGAACTTCTGTCAATCTCCATTCTGCTGGATTTTACCCCTTCTTTAACATAGATGGCCACTCCCCCTCCAACCCGCCCCTCTCTATCCCTTCTGTAGAGTTTATAGCCTGGGATTGCTGTATCCCACTGGTTCTCTACATTCCACCAGGTTTCTGTTATGGCTATTATATCTATGTTATCCCTAGCTACCAAATGTTCAAGTTCTCCCATTTTTGGTCGGAGGCTTCGAGCATTGGCGTAGAAGCACCTGTACAGTGGGTTCTGCAACAACAGCTGCTGCTTTGTTCTTTTCCCCCCACAGCTATTATTTTCAGTAGACAAACTATCACATTCCATTATTCTCCCAGTACAAATACCTGCTATGTCATCTCTATGTGATTCTCTACCCTTTCCAACCTCATTCCCTGTGAATAAGGTGTTCCGAACCGGATGCCACACAGCTCCTGTCGGCTTTCCCCCAGTTATCAGTTTAAAAGCTGCTCTGCAGCCTTTTTGAGGTTGAGTGCCAGCAATCTGGTCCCATCATGATTCAAGTGCAACCCATCCCTCCTGAACAGGTTTGGCTTGTCCCAAAATGTTCTCCAGTTCCTGACAAATCTAAAGCCCTCCTCTCGACACCATCGCCTCACCCATGCATTGAGGCTTCTGAGCTCTGCCTGCCTGGCAGGTCCTGCACGAGGAACAGGTAGCATTTCTGAAAATGCTACCTTGGAAGTCCTGGACTTCAATCTTCGTTCTAACAACCTGAACTTGGCTTCCAAGACTGACCGCTTAGCCTTCCCGACATCATTGGTACCAACATGCACCATGACCACTGGCTCCTTCCCAGTTCGGTCTAACAAGCTATCTAGATTTCTTGTGATGTCTGCAACCTTTGCACCTGGCAGGCAAGTGACCATACGGTTATCATGCTCATCATAAACCCATCCCTCCGTATTTCTAATTATAGAATTCCCTAGCAGAAGGAGCTTCTCTCCTGCAGCCTGTTCTTCTACATGTACCTGATCCTGTATCTCATCAATTGTGATGAGGGAGAGATCCTCAGGTGGAACCAGTTGTTCCTCAGTGTGTGCCTCATGAGGTGTGATGAGGGAAAGAGCCTCAAATTGATTGTGCAATATGAGACTTTCTGAGCGTTCCCTTGGCCTTCTACTCCTTTGAGTCACATTCCTCCACACATCTACCTCCTGGGTTGGGGAAGTGATTTCATTCTCAGAAGTGTGCCCTATCTCTTCCTGGACCTGGATAGTCTGTTCCACTATGTCCAAGAACCACTCAAGCTCCTTAATATGTTGCTGGTTCGATATGCGGGCCTCTAGCTCCTGGACCTTCTCTTCTAATAGTGCAACCAGCTTGCACTTGCGGCAAGTGTAGTTCTCTGTGCGTTTTGTCAAGATGACAAACATGGCACAAGTGTTACAGGTAACTACAGCTGCTCCCTCAGACTCCATTTTTAGATTTCATGGGCCTGGCATACTCTTCAGTGCCCCCGTTCCTGACCTTATTCACAAATATGACCAGTCTACTCACCAATCAGGAGGCTTAAGCCTTGCTTTTCCAGAACCTGAAAGACCTGTTCGCAGGCAGGCCATTGAGGATCTCACTCAAAAAGTGAATGGTGCCGGCATTTGACCGTCAGCTAGCACTGCCTCACCGTCATTCCTCAACCCCGCGAAAAGCTTTCTCCTACCGGTGTCAGTTGTTTGGCAATAGAAATGGTTTAAAAATTGCCAAACTGTAGCCAATCGAAAATACCTGCATTCTCCACCAGCAAACTGTCAACTGACAAACCATTCTAAATTGTAATGCAGGCTTCAGGACAGTTTAACATATTAAACACTGACGCTGTGTTCCTTCAAGAATTTATTAGATCAATGCATTGAGGTACTTCTCTAATAGCAAGAAGGACCACTTCTGGGGTTCAGCAAAACAATTTATACATTTTACATAGACACGTCAGCAGTCATCTTCAATAGAGACGTGTCATATATTTCAAGCAAGCATGCGCAGATGCACACCTATCCTCCCTAAAATTTCCAGTTGGACAGACTTATGTCAAAAGAGATTCCACAATCTAACTGCTGTAAATGATCTTGCACACAGTTCCTCTTTCTTAGTACACTTACAGGAAGAGCAGTTAGATTGTGGTTAGCTACGGAAGTTACAAGAGATAGTTGCAATTCATGGGAAGGGCTTTTTCTCTTTTGCCCAGTACACAGACATATAATTTAATAACCCTTAATTATGAGATTAATTATAAATTTCTTTATTGCCATGTTACAAGTTCCTCCCACGTTGTACTCCACGGTGGGAGTCTGGGGAGGATTGGAATCAAGGAAAGGAGATGGGAGGGGCTCCCTCTGGGTCTCCTCTTGTGGGTTGGGGGGAATATATATACAGTGGACACTTTTGTATAACATAAAATCTGTACAACATAAAAAATTCCGGAAATAGGGGAAATTTACTTAACAGAAATGCCTACTATGGGGAGAATTGGTACAACATAAAAATGGGATTACTCCGTTTTCAATGTATTCCTATGGGAAATTTGTATCAAGGAAAATTTGCTTAACATAATTTCATTTGGAACGAATTAATTCCTTTATACAAGGTACCACTGTATATCTGTGCCAGGAGACCCACACACACACACACTTAAACCGGCGTTTGCAATCCCCCCACCTGCAGGTGTGAAAAGGGGAAGGTGAGGGGGGAGGGGATGCCATGGGGGGTTAGGGGGGTGAAAGACCTGGTCTGGTTGGGGGTCAGGAGGAGCAGGAAGAAGTAAAGGGGGAGATGTGGGCAAGGACCCTCTTCCCAGTAAATCCCCCCTGGGTGGAAGGTGTGTGTGGGGGCTTTTCTCTTTGCCATCCCCCCCAGGACAAACCCACCCACCCACCCACACACCTTCCACCCAGGGGGGATTTACTGGGAAGAGGGTCCTTGCCCACATCTCCCCCTTTACCTCTTCCTGCTCCTCCTGACCCCCAACCAGACCAGGTCTTTCACCCCCCTAACCCCCCCCATGGCGTCCCCTCCCCCCCTCCTCAACTTCCCCTTTTCACACCTGCAGGTGGGAGGATTGCAAACGCCTGGGAACCGGCGGCCTAATTACCTGCTGGTCCCTGAACCTTCTTGCAGCCTTATGCTGGAAGCAAGGTCCAGATTGGTAAACCCTGTTAGTTACTTACTTCTGTTCCTGACTGTTACGACCCAGTGCACCTCCATTGTTCACCTGGTTTCCTCCTTGTGTTGCTGGCTCCGACGTTGTGGAAATCCTCCCTCTTGCACGTTGCAGGGATAGATTTGCACCAAGCTTAAAGCTTTCGGATTAATTAATTACCCTTTAATTAATTTTAGCTCAATTTCCCGGCCAATGCACCAAAATCTGTTACCAGTTTTTACAGATTATTTTGAGTCCATGCTCGGCTCGGAACCAGTGTCCAATAATTAAATTCAAATAAAGTAAGGAAGCGCAAACACTGAACTGTTCAATTCTGATTTATTGCAGCCAAGCCAAATATCAGTCAGTGGTCTCACCCTGGATGGTGTGAGTGAGCCCTGAACATTTGTTTAACAACAGTTTTTATACAGTCAAACCAGTTCAAGGTTTCCCTCAATCGGCATTGGTGGGTCATTGTTCACAGTTGCATCCAATCTCCTGTGCCATCAAGCTCTTGATGGTCCAAATCCTTGAGTCAATGTTCCATAGATTGGTGTCCTATTGTTCAACTGGGCCCAGTCTGGCAGAGACCAGGCAGAGACAGGGAATGTGGAACTTCAGACAATGAGACAATCTCCTGTCCCTCAGGCACAGTTTACCTTGGGGATAATCCCCTCATCCAGGTGTTCTGCCACTTCCTGGAGTCATGTACTTCAAGTTAATTTACATTCTTAATGTATTCCAGTTGCTATAATTTATCTAGCTAGAATAAATGTTTTGGAGCCTGATTTCTCATGGTATCAGGAGGATGGATAGTTAAAGTCCTGATTGTAATTATTATTATTGTGTTACTCATTGGAATATTGTGGGTATGTATTAAAACGGCCATTGGTAAGATATGTAGCACATCAACACCTAAGTTATGGATAGAAGCTCATAACAGCAGGCTCAGTGGAATGTCAAATGAGGAAAGTATATATGGAGATGTGTCCATCTAGAGAGGGTCTCAAGCCAATCATAGAACAAGAATACCTTCTTTTCTCCAAAATGTGTCAGGGACAATCAGTAGCACCTACGCGGAGATGAGGAACATACCACCCAGAATAACATACAAGTGTTGACTGGCTAAGGGAAGTGATTGCAGCATTAACGCTTAGGCAACATATAAGTATGCAGACACCAAGAAAGATCTTAAATCTTCTTGGCAGACTATGCTCATTCAGCTTTCATATGCTTTCATACACTCTGAGCAAAATATATTTGGAAATGCAATAAGGAAAAAAAAATACAATATGATGAAATTGGCCCTTCAAAGGGCCACAGGGGGGACTGTAAGAAATGAAAATATATATAATCATGCCTGCTAATAAGCTTATTGATACAACATATAATCAATAGCTATCTTGTAATTGTAAAAGCTATCTTGTAATTGTAATTCTAAGGTGCATAACAGAAGAAAGTGTGTTGTGTAGCAAGAGACACTGTGGTTTTCCTGTTGATGCCCGGGCGATGCTCAGGCAGAGACTAAACAGAAACAGGTGTGGTAAGAGCGAGCTGAGAATTGAGCTGAGTGAAAAAGCGGAAGTAACGATAGCTTATAAAGCTTTGGATGTGCAGGTGGGCTCAGCAAATGATGGGCAGTTTGTGGGTGGTCCTGGAGGTGTGGTTGTCCGAAAGTGACCGAAGAAGGGTCTGGAAGGGTCTGAAAATGTATAAAAACCCTGGAAAAGAGTGTTCCTGGTCCTCTCTTGTCTGTGAGGGGGACCCCTTTTGCGTTCTTCTGAGAAAGGTTCTTTGCTTTGCACTTTGCTATTGCTCAATAAACTCAGCACTGAGAACTTCTCTTTTTGTCTGACTTAGCCTCATTTTTGGGAGTGTCTGACTTAATTTTATTTCTGAGCTTCTCTGACTTAGTTTATTTTTGGAACACTGAACCACAAGATTACAATGTGTTCTTTGATGTGAACTAAGGGGACTGCTCTGAATGAAGCTCTTTCCACATTCTCTGCATTCATATGGTTTCTCCCCTGTATGTGTTCTTTGATGTGAACTAAGGTGACTGCCCTGACTGAAGTTCTTTCCACATTCCATGCATTCATATGGTTTCTCCACTGTATGTTTTCTTTGAAAGAAATTAAGGTGAGAACCCTGACTAAAGCTCTTTCCTCATTACTTTCCTTTAAATGGCTTCTCGCCCGTGTGTGTTCTTTGAAGGGAACTAAGGAAACTACCCAGACTGAAGTTCCTTCAAAATTCCATGCATTTATATGGTTTTTCTCCTGTATGCGTTCTTTCATGGGACCTAAGGTGATGGCCCCAACTGAAGCTCTTTCCACATTCCATGCATTTAAATGGTTTCTCCTCTGTATGTGTTCTTTGATGGGAACTAAGTTGACTGCCCTGACTGAAGCTCTTTCCACATTCCATGCATTTATGTGGTTTCTCCCCTGTATGTATTCTTTTATGTATATTTAGAATACTGCTATGTTTGAAACTCTTTCCACATTCCTGGCATTCATATGGTTTCTCCCCTGTATGTATTCTTTTATGTATATTTAGAGTACTGCTATGTTTGAAGCTCTTTCCACATTCCAGGCATTCATATGGTTTCTCTCCTGTATGTGTTCCTTGATGTGAACTAAGGGCAGTGCTCTCACTGAAGCTCTTTCCACATTCCTGACATTCATATGTTTTGTCCCCTGTATGTGTTCTTTGATTTGAACTAAGGGCACTGCTGTGAATGAAGCTCTTTCCACATTCTCTGCATTCATATGGTTTCTCCCCTGTATGTGTTCTTTGATGTGAAGTAAGGTGACTGCCCCGACTGAAGTTCTTTCCACATTCCATGCACTTATATGGTTTCTCTCCTGTATGTTTTCTTCGATGGGAAATAAGGTGAGCAGTTTGACTGAAGCTCTTTCCACATTCCTGGCATTCATATGGTTTCTCCCGACGATTAGAGCTGGCCTGGCCCACCCAATCCTCTATGGCTCTCTCGCTCCGGGTCACCACCCCTACAGAGGCGCGTAAGGTGGTCACTCAGAAACAGGCCTTCTAGGTGGCTGGCCTAGCAACTTGGAATACCTTGCTGAGCGAGATACGTCAGGCACCTTTGTTGGCGTCCTTTAGAAAAGCTTTGAAGACCTGGCTATTTAGAGTCGTCTTCGGAAACTACTAGGGGGTGTACCACTGGATTTTTTCTTCCTTGTTGAGTCTCTTGCTATTACAGTTATTTGTTATTTAGGGTTACTGTTTTAAATGTTGTGTAAACCGCCGAGAGTTCCCTCTGGGAAATGGGGCGGTATATAAGTATGAAAATAATCTAAATAAACAAACAAACTAAGGGCACTGCTGCAATTAAAGCTCTTTCCACATTCACTGCATTCATATGGTTTCTCCCCTGTATGTGTTCTTTGATGTGAACTAAGGTGACTGCCCCGACTGAAGTTCTTTGGAGGAAACTAAGGTGAGTAGCCTGACTAAAGCTCTATCCTCATTACTTTCCTTTAAATGGCTTCTCGCCCATTTGTGTGCTTTGATGGGAACTAAGGAAACTACCCAGAATGAAGTTCCTTCAAAATTCAATGCATTTATATGGTTTTTCTCCTGTATGCGTTCTTTCATGGGACCTAAGGTGATGGCCCCAACTGAAGCTCTTTCCACATTCCATGTCATTATAAGATGTGTTCTCTTCCCATCTGTATTGGTTTCTCCTGTATGTTGATGTGAACTAAGGTGACTGCCCGACTGAAGCTTTTTCCACATGTCTTGAATTAATGGTTTAAGCTCTTCCCATTATTCTTATGTTCTCCGTTGTGTCTTTGATGTGGAACTAAGGATAACTCATGAAGTTCCTTCAAATTCCATGCATTTATATGGTTTTTCTCCTGTATGGTTCTTTCATGGACTAAGGTGATGCCCCAACTGAAGCTCTTTCCACATTCCATGCATTTAAATGGTTTCTCTCCTGTATGTGTTCTTTGATGGGAACTAAGGTTTGACTGCCCTGACTGAAGTTCTTTCCACATTCCATGCACTTTATATGGTTTCTCTCCTGTATGTGTTCTTGATGGAACTAAGGTGACGTCTGACTGAAGCTCTTTCCACATTCTCTGCATATTATGTTTTTCGTATGTCTTATAACTGGTTTACTCTACACTCTTATATGTAAGGTTTCTCTGATGGTTCTTTGATGTGAACTAGACGCCCGACGAAGCTCTTTCCACATTCCATGCATTTATATGGTTTCTCCCCTGTATGTGTTCTTTGATGGGAACTAAGGTGAGCAGTCTGACTGAAGCTCCTTCCACATTCCTGGCATTCATATGGTTTCTCCCCTGTATGTATTTTTTTATGTCTACTTAGATTACTTGTATGTTTGAAGCTCTTTCCACATTCCTGACATTCATATGTTTTGTCCCCTCTATGTGTTCCTTGATGTAAACTAAGGGCACTGCTCTCACTGAAGCTCTTTCCACATTCCTGACGTTCATACGGTTTCTCTCCTGTATGTCTTCTTTTATGTATACTTAGTTGACTACTATCCTTGAAGCTCTTTCCACATTCTTTGCATTTAAATGGTTTCTCTCCTGTATGTGTTCTTTGATGGGAACTAAGGTGACTGACCTGATGGAAGTTCTTTCCACATTCCATGCATTTATATGGTTTCTCTCCTGTATGTGTTCTTTGATGGGAACTAAGGTGACTGACCTGATGGAAGTTCTTTCCACATTCCATGCATTTATATGGTTTCTCTCCTGTATGTGTTCTTTGATGGGAACTAAGGTGATCACGCTGACTGAAGTTCTTTCCACATTCGTTGCATTTAAATGGTTTCTCACCTGTGTGTGTTCTTTGATGGGAAGTAAGCTGACTGCCCTGACGGAAGCTCTTTCCACATTCCATGCATTTATATGATTTCTCCCCTGTATGTGTTCTTTGATGGGAACTAAGGTGACTGACCTGATGGAAGTTCTTTCCACATTCAATGCATTTATATGGTTTCTCCCCTGTATGTGTTCTTTCATGGGAACTAAGGTGATCACGCTGACTGAAGTTCTTTCCACATTCGTTGCATTTAAATGGTTTCTCACCTGTGTGTGTTCTTTGATGGGAAGTAAGCTGACTGCCCTGACTGAAGTTCTTTCCACATTCCCTGCATTTATAAGGTTTCTCCCATGTATGCATTCTTTTATGTCTATTTAGATTAGAGCTATGTTTGTAGCTCTTTCCACATTCCAGGCATTCATATGGTTTTTCCCCTATTAGTGTTCTTTGATGGCTACAAAAGGCACTGCTGCTATTAAAGCTCTTTCTACATTCCCTAAATTCATATGGGTTCTCCTCTGTATGTGTTCTTTGATGTGAACTAAGGGAACTACCCTCACTTTTGGGTGATCCTCTCTATACTTTGCATTGATTTATGATTATTCAGAGGTGAAATTTCCTGTGTTGGTGGCTGCCTTTTCCTCCTTTTGAGTGTCTATATTTCCATTTCCTGTTTTTTGCAGGTTATCATAGTTCTGCCATTCTTGTATATTACCTGATGGAGAAAAAAATAGAGGTGGTAAAAGTGAACATATGAATCGGGCATTTAGCCAAGGCATTTGCATTGTTTTCAACTGTCATGGAAAGGAAAGAACCCTATAGTGACAACAAGGCCAGCAGAAAGAGAAGGAAATGATCTCTGTGTATCAATTTAATGCTATTATCTAAAACCAAATGCGGGGATTGTGTAACAAGAATGATAGGGAAGCTAGAGAAGACTATGGGCAATTTAAGTAGAGCAAAATACACAAATGAATCAATGTCTCAGAACTGAGGAAGAGATAAAATTGTCAAGTGTCAGCACTCTAGACCTTTGCTTGAACATAAGCATTGTTGAGGTGCAAAGGCTCACATGTCCCAAACCAGGCAGATCTCAGCTGAGAAGCCAAATCAACTGGGTTTACCAGCCACCAGTTATGAAAGGAAATAAACACAAATCCATACCGGATTGGTTGTCATTCGGATCACTGAAGACTGTTCAAGATGCTACAGCCTCTAGACATCTGGTGGCAGATGGGCTGCACAGCTCAGCAGACCCTGTTAAGAAACCAGGACAGGTTGCTGCAAAGCTACTGGTACAATGTAAATGCAAATGCAAAACATGGACTTCAGCTGAAAATTCAAGCCATTGTGAAATGCTGTTATGAATCAAACTCAACAGCTCCCTGATTTCAAAAAAGAATGATAGAATTTTTTAAAAAGGAAATACCCAAATACTGACATAACTGAACAACAAATGGCTCCCAGAAGTTTTATAATGCAGAGTCAAATGTTTTTTGCCAGGAGTTGCAAGATTTAAAAATTGTGTTAAAAGAAAATCAACACAGAAAAACAATAGTATGGAAGACAAAAGCAAAGTAGAATTAGAAGCAAAAGAAGAAGATAATGTGACAAATGAGTAAAACTGCATGGAACAATCCAGAAATTATGAGTTGACACAATGGGAGACATCATTAGGAGAAGACATATTACCCCATCTATTTATTTATTTATTGGCAGCAATGCTACTCTGGGTGGTTAACGATTATTCAATATAATGCAACACAGGATAAACATATATAATTCATACAGTAATGAACTGAATTTGTCTTAAGAGGCATCACTGTATACTGTATAGTAAAATTTTATCCGTAACACAGAAGAAAGACTAAAATTCAGGCTGCAAGATATATGACATTGAATCATTAGGAGTAACTAGAGAGCAAAGCAAATTAGTAAATAAATTTCCAAAATCCCAATAGAATGTAACAAAAATGCCTCATGGATTAATGAGATTTGTAAAGAAACTGAAGGAAAACAAATGGATGACATTGTAATTAGTTGAAGGATTAAGAGAGGCAAGTGATGGTAAACCTATTCAGTACCTTAAAGAACAGAAACATTATTTTACCAGGAAAAGTCAGGATAATCAAAGCTATGTTTTCTCCAGTAGTGATGTATGGAAGTGAGGGTTGGACTATAAAGAAGGCTGATCACCGCTTTTGAGCTGTGGTGCTGGAGAAGGGTCTTGAGAATCCCCTGGACTGCAAAGGGATCAAACCTAGCCATCCTGAAAGAAATCAACCCTGAATGTTCACTGGACATATTTTGAAGGTGAGGCTCCAGTACTTGGGCCATCCCTTTAGGAATCATAGAATCATAGAGTTGGAAGAGACCTCAAGGGCCATCTAGTCCAACCCCCTGCCATGCAGGAAACCCATCACAATATTTTCGACAGATGGCGATCCAGCCTCTGCTTAAAAGAAGGAAACCTCCAAAGAAGGAGACTTAACCACCCTCCATGGCAGCATATTCCACTGCCGAACAGCTCTAACTGTCATAAAGTTCTTCCTAATGTTCAAATGGAATCTCTTTTCCTGTAGTTTGAAACCATTGCCCCGTGTCCTAGTCTCTGAAGCCATGGAAAACAAACCTGTTCCCTCTTCGATATGACATTCTTTCAAATATTTAAACATAGCTATCATATCCCCCCTCAGTCTTCTTTTAGAGAGGCTAAACATTCCCAATTCCCTAAGCCGTTCCTCATAAGACATTTCCTCCAAGCCTCAACCATCCTGGTTGTCCTCCTCTGCACCCACTCGAGGTTTTCAACATCCTTTTAAAACTGAGGCGTACAGAACTGGACATAGTACTCCAGGTGGGGTCTGACCAGAGCAGAATAGAGTGGTACTATCACTTCCCTTGATCTAGACACTATGGTTCTGTTGATGCAACCAAGAAACACATTGGCTTTCCTGGCCGCCGCATCACGCTGCTGACTCATGTTCAATTTGTGGTCCACCAAGACTCCCAAATCCCTTTCACAGGTACTATTCTCCAGCCAAGTGTCCCCCATCCTATATTTGTGCAATTCATTCTTTTTACCTAGATGTAGTACAGTAACCCTCCCGCCGATCGCAGGGGTTAGGGACCCACCCCACCCGTGATCCATGAAAGTCCGCGGGATGTGGAAGCGGGGGGGGCTGGGGGGGACAATCACGTGTGCTGCTTGCATTTGCAAAGGCGCTTCCTGCCGCAGAGCTCCACAGCAGGAAGTGTATTTGCAAATGCAAGCGCTGCTTGCTCCGACCTCCCTGGAGGTCGGGGCAAGCCACGCACAATCGGACAAAGGCGCTTCCCACCGCAGAGCCCAGCGCGGGGGCTCCAAAGCCGAAAGCACCTTTGCAATCACACGCCGCTTGCCCGGACCTCCTAGGAGGCGCGGGCGGGCGGTGTGCGATCCCCCCTCCCTCAAGCCCTTTCCTGGTACCGTGGTGCCTACATTTCCCTCTGTTGAAATCCATTCCATTAGCTTTGGCCCAGCATTCTAATCTGTCAAGATCCTTTTGGATTTTCATCCTATCCTCTAGGGAATTAGCAGCCCCTCCCAATTTGGTATCATCTGCAAATTTAATTAGCATACTCTCTATTCCTTCCTCCAAGTCATTAATAAAGATATTGAACAACCCTGGGGCACCCCACTGGTCACGTCTCTCCAAGCTGAAGAGAGGCCATTTATGATCACCCTTTGGGTGCAATCAGTCAACCAATTACAAATCCACCTAACAGTAGCACTATCTATCCCACTTTTTACTAACTTCTTAGCAAGAATACCATGGGGAACCTTATCGAACACCTTACTAAAGTCCAGATGATGCTATTAATATGTCCTTACATTATATATTGCAACATCTTGAACCTCCAAAATCTTACAGCTGTCTGTACCTGATTACATTTGTAAATTGATTGTAAGCTTCCTAACAGACAGAAGCAGTAGGTGAAGTTAGGTAAAATTATATCAGATATTAGCAAGGTTAGCGTAGGAGCCCCTCAGGGCTGTGTGCTTTCTCCATTTCTTTTTTCCTTACATACTAATGATTGTACCTCAAAGGATTC
This sequence comes from Phrynocephalus vlangalii, assembly GCA_037367305.1. Classification (NCBI taxonomy): domain Eukaryota; kingdom Metazoa; phylum Chordata; class Lepidosauria; order Squamata; family Agamidae; genus Phrynocephalus; species Phrynocephalus vlangalii. The sequence continues at coordinate 52,372 of JAWVWN010001042.1, read as the reverse complement.
CTCTGTTAAAATAGTGAAGTTTGCAGATGACACTACAGTGATTGGCCTCATTCAAGACAATGATGAAGCTGCCTATAGGCAAGAGATTGAACAACTAGTTTTATGGTATACTCAAAATAATCTTGAATTAAACACATGCAAAACTGTTGAAATGATGGTGGATTTTAGGAAGACTCGTTCTATACAGCCACCTCTTATGATATCAAATAACTTAGTGTCAATAGTGGAGTCCTTTAAATGTTTAGGTACCATTATATCTCAAGATTTAAAATGGTCATCTAATATTGAAAGTATTATTAAGAAATCACAACAAAGAATGTTTTTTTCTGCGTCAACTTGGGAAGTTCAGACTGCCGAAAGAACTGTTAATTCAATTCTATAGAGGTGCTATTGAATCTATTATCTGTTCCAGTTTAGTTCTGCGACTAAGTATGACAGATATAGACTTCAAAGGATAATTGGAACTGCAGAAAAAAATTATTGCTACTAATCTGCCATCTATTGTGGAATTGTATACCACGCAAGCTAAAAAGAGGGCAATGAAAATATAGACAGATTCCACACATCCTGGACATAACCTGTTTCAATCGTTACCCTCAGGGCGACATTTTAGAGCATTGCATACTAGGACAACTAGATACAAAGATAGTTTCTTTCCAAGTGCTATCAAACTGTTGAATAATTAATTTTTTCTCTTCTTCCTTTTAAATAATAGGTTATATTGTATTGTTGTACTGTGTTTTTATTGTTGACTATCTGATTCTTATATTTCCTTTTATATCGAGAGCATATTTTACCAAAACAAATTCTGGGTGTGTCCACCACACTTGGCCAATAAAAGTATTCTGATTCTGATTCAGATAAGCAATATCTACAGCATTCCCCTCCTCCACCAGGCCTGTAATTCTATCAAACAAAGAGGTCAAATTAGTCTGGCATGACTTGTTTTTAAAAAACCCATATTGAGAGAGGAGTCCTTGAAAAAGTCCCTGGTGTTGGGAAAGATTGAAGGCAAAAGGAAAAGGGGACCACAGAGAATGAGATTGTTGGATAGTGTCATAGATGCAACCAGCATGGAATTGACGGGACTCTGGGAGGCAGTGGAAGACAGGAGGGCCTGGCATGCTCTGGTCCATGGGGTCACAAACAGTCAGACATGATTCAATGACTGAACAACAAAAAGGCCATGGAAAAACTGGAGAGTTTTGAAAACTCACCAAAAGGGCAATAAACCCAGTGACTATTGACCAATTTCATGTACGCTCACAATATTCAAACTCTCCACAAATTTCCAAAAACAACATAAAAATAATCAATTCAATATCCCTATAGCCAACTGAATAGAAAGGGAACATTAAAAAGTCAAGAAGCACAAGAGATCAGCTGCTTCTTGATAAAATGGCAGTAAAGAATGCTAAAAGATGAAAAGCAAAGCTAAACATGGCCATGATAGACTAGGAAAAGCCATTAGACTCACTGCCAAGCAGCTAGATTAACACATGTCTATTATATATTGGGATCCTTTGGTTTTCTGGTTCCGTCTTTAGGGAGCAAGTAGTGTTTGGGCTGAGCTCTTTTCCCTATCCTAAATCATTTTAATAGTTATAAATATTTAGAAAGCCTAAGCCTTATCTCTAAACTGTGGCATTGGTAGTGAGGAAGGCCTGCAGGAGGTGGTGAGTCATTACTACAAATAATATTTCTTCAGGGAGATGCTTTTTGTATCCAGGAACGCCTCTGGAACACAGATGTAACGTAGTTTAGAACACTGAAGTGTTTTTTTGGCTAGGCTTAAACGAAACTGTGATTTCTAAGGTGCTAGAGGGCGTCTGTTGTAGATCTATAATTTTAAAGAATGTAAACATGGCTAGAACAGAACCAGCACGTGAACCCTGATTGGACTGAGAAGACATGTGACTGCTCAACCCAGGGTTAGATGGGTCGAAGTAGCCTTTGAACTATATGGACACCAGTGATGGTCTTTTCCATCAGAATTCCTTCAGGACTTGAGAATGAGACAAACAACCCCAGAGAATGTAGAGAGCTCACGATCTTCTCAAGGCCGTATTTTTCAGCCCACGAGAAGAGAAGGATTCCTGGCCTCAGACATTAGTCTAAGACTGACTCCTTATCTGTGCTAAAGGACTCAGCAAAATGTAGGGACATACCCAGGGGCTGCTAGTATGCCACAGCTTAATCAGCAAAAGCTAACCTCTGATCAATCAGCTGCATGGGCAAGGTTTACCCACAGAGAAGGACCTTTCCCTTTTGATTATATGGACAGTGTATCATCCATCATGGCGTATGAGCCAGACCTTAACCGGAAGCCAGCCCCACCACCTCCACTGCCACAGCCACAGGGAGCTACCCAGCTAGAGAGATATTTGGAGTATTTGGCTCAGTTGCAAGAAGCTTCCCTCAGACAGAATGAGAGAACTGAAGTATTACATTTAAAGGTGCTGGAGCTTAAGGAAAGAAAACTCCAGGAACTAATTAAAGCCCAGGAACTGAAAGAGAAGGACAGATTGAAAAGGGAGGAAACCGCTACTTCTTTGGTAGGAATGGATAAAATCATAGAATCTTAGAGTTGGAAGAGACCTCAAGGGCCATCCAGTCTAAACCATGCAGGAACCCCCCCATCACAGGTCTCCCGAAAGATGGCCATCCAAGCCTCTGCTTAAGAACCTCCAAAGAAGGAAACTCCACCACCCTCCATGGCAGCATATTCCAGTGCTGAACTGTCATGTTCATCCTAAAGTTCAAATGGAATCTCTTTTCCTGTTGTTTGAAACCCACTGCCCCGAGTCCTAGTCTTCCTGTGCTACGAAATGATGAGGATATTTTGGTTTTTCTGGACAATTTTGAACTGTGTATCAAAAAATTAAATGCTGATGAAAGTCTATGGCTTAGTTTACGTCACACCCAGGTCAGTGGGGGCCTTTGTCCAAGTTACTTTTGAATGTAAAGGCAAAAATGGGAGACATTTAACGGGCTTGTGATGAAGAGATTTGCTTATACACCAGAGGGCTTATGTTCAAAACTCAAGAATGTGAAATGGGATCAGAAGCAGTCTATCTGTTGCCTATTGAGTGATATTAAAACTTTAATAAGGCCGCGGTTGACAGTTGCTGAGGAGATATACTCTCCCTTCCTGCCCCCAAACAAACCAAAATAATGGACTTTTTTTTACTAAGGAGCGCAAACTTATATTTCCTCTTTCTCAATTCAACTGATTGGGGCTACAGTTTGTATAAATCTAGCTCATGGGTTTCTCTAGTTACTGGTTTTTGTTTAAGGCTCTTGCTTAAGGTCAGTTACTATATTTTTGTTTTACCAAGTCTAGCTGATCAAGGTACTATATGTTACCAGGCATATATTATGTATATTAAGGTTGTTGTTTTTTTGCTGAACATAAGCTCTCTCTGTTAAATATAAAATATATTTTTCTATGACAAGTTGTCTGCCATAAGTTTTTTGTATCCTGAAAGGCATGGGGGCTCTGCTAGGTCTTAGGCTTTTACAGTACACTTTTTCTTTTGTCAAGACTCTACTATAGTGTCTATCAGGGGTTTGGGGGCGGGGCACATATACACATTATTTTTTACCCTTGTTCTCCAACATTTCTCCCCTGAAGGAAAGTGTTAATTATGAAAGGAACCAAAAAGGACAGAAGGACACACAAGCAGCAAGTTCCCCTATTATAAAGATGGAGCAGCTCAATGACGAAGAAAATTATCAGGACGGTTCAAAGATAATGGAGGAGGATTCTGAGATAGGTAATGACTCAAGTGACACGTTAAAGCTGACGAAGAGGACTTTGTTGTTCAGTCGTTCAGTTGTGTCCGACTCTTCATGACCCCATGGACCAGAGTGTGGGGATGTCATATTCATACCCCGATAGCTCTGTACCCCAAGAAATGGGCAGAGCACAAAGCGCACCTAGAGGAAGCTGAGGACCTGGAAATCCCCATGGCCAAGCAGGCACCCAGGTGCAGCTAAGCTGATGCTGATCTAAGCATGTAGGCCAGAACAAACAGAGGCCAGGAAAACAGGATATCAGGATACAGACCAAAAGCCCCTTTCCATCCTTATCAGTAATGCCTCACTAGCTAGGGAGCATTCTTCCCCCCACCCATGGAATGTATTTCCTCTGTGCCATTGTGTATCTGTTTACTATGTCCTCACAGATAAGGCTTGCATTCTCTCCCCCGAGGAACGTCTCCCTGTATCTATTGTGCTTACTCTCTCTTAATAAAAGGCTGGGCTCAGGCAGCAGGTAAGAATCATCACACAATCTCACATGCATGCAGTTGATGCAGACACAGAGAGACACACAGACCCTCCAGCCAGAAATGCTGCCGGAGCCCCAGACTGCACCCCGAAACTCTGTGTCCTGTGATTCGTAACGCAACAGATGGTGACCCCGACGTGATCCCCTCAACGTGATCCCCTCAACGTGATCCCCCCAAGGCAACGGCCGACGTGATCCCCCCAAGGCAACGGCAGACGTGATTCCCAGAAGGCAACGCAGATGCGATCTCCTGCAGCAAGGCAGATGCAGAGGAACCACTAGGCACAAGGACCACGCTCCAGGCCGGAAGGCACGAATGCGGCTCGTCCTCATCTCCCTACGCCCGTAAAGGGCTTCAAGACGCGTCCAGACATCCTCCCCAGGGGATCCCAATAGGTGAGATGGGAGTGTTTTTCTTGGTTGAAGAACGAAATGAATTCAGAGGGCCAGTTAATTTTCGGAGCGAAAGAATGCCTTGGGAAAGCCAAGAGTCCCAGATAGAGTTTTGGGAGTCACAACAGCCTCTGGGTTGGGAACCAGTAGTAGGAAGAAATCTACAGGATAAAGCAGAGCAGCAATGGGGACGCATGGAGATGTCCATTTCACTCCTTCCCCCAGATTTCAAGATGCCCCTACCAATAATTTTTCCACCTAGTGACCTGCAGTTAGGAACAGTGTCCCACAATCAGGAATGGGTGGAGCAAAAAAGGGAACCCCAAGAAGATTTAGGAAAGTCAGCAACAGAACATCTGGAAGGGTTAGAATCAAAATTTTCCATCAAGAATGGTCTCAGCACAGGGCAAAATGACACTCAGGAAGAGTTCATCAAACCCCAGAAGCAAGAGGGGAAAATTTTTGTTCTGCCAGGAAATGTACCTCCAAAAGGCAAGGAGATGCCCCAAAGGCAGTCAATTTCTTGCAGCAAAGAGCCAAGCCATGAGGCAGGATTTCCCAAAGCAATGCAGAGAGGCCAAAATTTTGTCCATGGCTCAGTAACACAATCCCTGGAATCGTTTAAGGCTCAGGATTCCATTTCCCAGGGAAAGCTCCACAGGCTTCAGAAGCGGCCAGCTTTAGAGCAAATGCAGAGTTCAGCCTTGGGCTGGACCAAAGCAGATTTGCCCAGAGAGGGAATCCCAAAGATAGACCTCTTTTCCAAAAGAACAAAATTGGACATTAATGCAAAGGACAGCCTTTTGTGTGCTTTGGCAAATGCCAGGCACCCTCAGTATAAGTATAGAAGAAAGGCCATTTTTCCAAAAAATCTGTACCTTATTTTCCCTGCCTAGGAATTTTCCTCTTTCTCCAAAGCCATGGAGAATGTAGATTTTCTTTCTCAGAAAGCTTATGGCCATCCAGCATCTACTTAAAAACCTCCAAAGAAGGAGACTCAACCACCCTCCGTGGCAGCATATTCCACTGCCGAACAGCTCTAACTGTCATGAAGTTCTTCCTAATGTTCAAATGGAATCTCTTTTCCTGTAGTTTGAAACATTGCCCCGAGTCCTAGTCGTCCTAGTCTCTGAAGCCATGGAAAACAAACCTCTTCCCTCTTCAATATGACATCCTTTCAAATATTTAAACATAGCTATCATATCCCCTCTCAGTCTTCTTTTTGAAAGCCTAAACATTCCCAGTTCCCTAAGCCGTTCCTCATAAGACATTTCCCCCAGACCCTCGACCATCCTGGTCGCCCTCCTCTGCACGCGCTCGAGGTTGTCAACATCCTTTTTAAATTGAGGCACACAGAACTGGACACAGTATTCCAGGTGGGGTCTGACCAGAGCAGAATAGAGTGGTACTATCACTTCCCTTGATCTAGACACTATGCTTCTGTTGATGCAACCAAGAATCGAATTGGCTTTCCTGGCCGCCACATCACACTGCTGACTCATGTTCAATTTGTGGTCCACCAAGACTCCCAGATCCCTTTCACAGGTACTATTCTCCAGCCAAGTATCCCCCATCCTATATCTGTGCAATTCATTTTTTTTACCTAGATGTAGCACCCTACATTTCCCTCTGTTGAAATCCATTCTGTCAGCTTTGGCCCAGCACTCTAATCTGTCAAGGTCTTTTTGGATTTTCATCCTATCCTCTGGGGAATTAGCAACCCCTCCCAATTTAGTATCATCTGCAAATTTAATTAGCATACTCTCTATTCCTTCCTCTAAATCATTAATAAAGATATTGAACAGCACTGGACCCAGAACAGAACCCTGGGGCACCCCACTGGTCACGTCTCTCCAAGCTGAAGAGAGACCATTTATGGTCACCCTCTGGGTGCGATCAGTCAACCAATTACAAATCCATCTCACAGTAGCACTATCTATCCCACTTTCTACTAACTTCTTAGCAAAAATACCATGGGAAATCTTATTGAAGGCCTTACTGAAGTCCAGATAAACAATATCCAGAGCATTCCCCTCATCCACCAGGACTGTAATTCTATCAAAGAAAGAGATCAAATTAGTCTGGCATGACTTGTTTTTAAGAAACCCGTGTTGACTTCTTGTAATGACAGCATTGTTTGCTAAATAATTGCAGATAGTTATTGTTAGCAAACCTCCCGTGTACCCTTCCCTTCTAGTTAAATAAATAGTTTTTTCATATAGTAACAAAAGAGGTGTCTCTCGCATTATAGCAACTAAAAATCACCTGCAACCACCAATCCAACAAAGATCTCCAACATTTCTTCACTTAAAAGAATGGTCTTCTCTGGCTCCACTTGCCTTTTTCCTGTTCTCCCACTAAGAACACAGGACATGGGTACAAAATCTCAACCCTTGTCTAAATGAAAGCTTCTGAGACAACCTTACAAAGCCTATCAGATCTGCTCTGGGTCCAAATGGAGAAAGGACTGTTAGATCTGTCCATCACTGAAAAAACTAGGGTTGATCTAGTGCTGTGCATCCAAGCCTCGGGCCCTTAGGTTTTCTGGGAGTACAGCTTCACAAAATCCTGGCCCACACAGCTAATGGTGAAGGCGCCTGGGACCTGTATCCCAAGAGTATCTGAGGTCGTAAGGTTGGAAACCAACGATCTAAACCGTGTATGCAACCGCATGTCCTGAGCCTTCTCTGTTTGGTACGGAAGGATGGGTGCCACCCTGGTCCCCTCGAGCCTTCTTAAATAGCAACACGGATCTCACACTGGCCCCACAAGAGTGGGCCTACGGAGATCATTGGATTTCTATCTCAATCAGCAGCTGCTGCCGAAAGCAGACGGGGAGAATCGCCTGGGGGATCATCTTGCCTCTCATGAGGGCACGGTCTCCAAGAAGCCATTCAATAAGCCAGCCAGAGGTTGAAACACAAGCCAGGTGGCAGCTCAATGCTGCTGAGGTGCAGCTTAACACTCTGAGGAAAGGCAAGGAACACCTGGTCACTGAAAATGCCTTCTTCCCTGCTGGATTTGGAAACTCTTGCATGTGGTGTTGAAACATGACTGGGCCACTGAAACTAGGGGGATGGATTCAGACATGTACTCTTGAGAAATTACCATGGAAGGGAGTGTCAACCAGGTTGGAAGAACCTTAGCACTGCAGAGCTTTTAAAGAGCCTTCTCAGTGGGGAACCGAAGATTCAGACTCTGGCTCTGCAGCCTGATGCCGGGAAGATACTCCAGAAGTGACCCTGGAACCAGGGAAGTTTCTCCTATTCAAAAATCCTCCTTCTTGGAAGAAATGCTGGAGCAAGAGACTCGTCTCTGTGTTCATGGTGGCCTTCAATGAAACCGGACGGACTGCCAGGCAAACCGTCATCAAATCTCCAAAATCATCATTACTTTAGAGATGAGGACAGAGCAGATCTATTGCATGAGCCTTTAATATCAACTGCTTGGTAGTGAGCACCAATGGTCGTGGCTGAAATATTGGGGGGCTACTCATGGGGTTCCGCTTACAGTGGGATGCACTGAAATCAGACTCCAAAAGAAACTACTTCCAAAAAGAGAGAGAGAAGGAAATACATTTTCTCTAAAATTTCTTTATGAAGGAGGGGTGGCATTTATGAACAGAAAAGCTAATATCTCAGAGACTGAAACAAAACTTTATTGGGGAGCAGCTGTGAATTGTGTTGACCATCTGCTAACCATATATTTTGATGGAAGGTGCAGAGCAGGCACCTCCAAACCTCGGCCCTCCAGATGTTTTGGACCACAACTCCCAGGATTCCAAGCTTGTATTTCCAATGGCAAAAAGACCGTGGGAGTTGCGGTCCAAAACATCTGGAGGGCCGAAGTTTGGACATGCCTGGTGTAGAGCGTTGGCTGGGAGGAGGGAATAAGCAATGATAATCACTTTTATATATTTGGTATTAGCGACTTTAAAAATAATTTAAAATAAAAAACTGTGGCCTAAGTAGTAGCAGTAGTGAGCAGCAGAACAACCTTGTTGGTAAAACTCTCTGTTTTGAGAGCTTTCACTGGCATCCTCAGGCCCCTTCTGGGGATGGGGACCTTCGGGCAGGGGAATCGGAAACATATTTCACAATCTATGTCCAGGAGACAATCCTTACTTGGAAAGACCTTCTCCCAAAAAAATCCCAGCTGGATGTCCTCACGCAGCGCTCTCCAGCCTGAGTCCTGTGGATCCCACTCTCTGCAGGGGAAATATGGGGTCACCAGGCAGCTAAAAGGAGAAATCATAGTAAAATGGTCACTGTTGAACTTAAGAAGAAGAAAAGAAGAAGAAAAGAAGAAGAAGAAGAAGAAAAGAAGAAGAAGAAGAAGAAGAAGATTGTTCTTTATAGAGCAAGGCTGCTCTGTCCACAAGGAACTGTTTCCCTCCCCACCACAAGAGACTGAAAAACATTCCTAGGCCAGTGGTGGGGAACCTTCAGCACTCCAGCTGTTTTAGACCACAGCTCCCACAGTCCTTTGTTATTGGCAATACAGGCTTGGAATCCTGGGAGTTGTGGTCCAAAACATCAGGAATGCCAAAGGTTCCCCACCACTGACCTAGGCAGTGGTTAAAAATGAGGAAACGTTTCCTGCACACCTCTCGCAGTCTAAATGTTAAATGTAATTTAAAAAGCAGAACACCATTAAACATTAACCCAGAAGAAGCTAGGCTAAACCCACAGAGAACAAAAACAATACACTTTTCTGGATGGTCGAATGCTAGAGTGTCTTCCACCAGGACACGACTCAGGCTGAACCTCAAAGTGACTCTGAAGCCACTTCACAGACTTCAAAGAGAAGAAGATCAAAGAATGATCAAGGAAAATGGAACTCCTGGGGCAGAGGACATATTTCCTCTGACTGAGAAGAAACTGAATCAATGCAGCACTTCTGTGGACGCAACCTATGTTCCACCATACGTAGAACAGAAGATCTGGCCAATATAATGCTACTGTACTAAAGTAACCCACTTCTGAGGGATTTATGTGAATTTCAGTTTGTTTTGACTTTACTTATATTTTATATGCACCCATAATTTTAAATTGTGCAACACTCTGACGAGAATAAAGCTTTCATTTGCACTGAAATGTTTGCGTTCAAAATGGAAACATTGCCCTATATAACATCCCCTGCCTACTCTCAAAGATTTTCCCCTTTTATCTTTTGGTGGTTTCTCTGTAACAGACAAAATTAGTTTGTGGGCATGATGCACACAGATCTTGGGGGCAAAAACAACCACTACCGTGCCCATATTTAACAGATCCTTAGGTCTTTTGTTAAAACATTTATCTGTTACATATAATACCAGTCAGTGGCTCTATAATTTTGATTGACTCTTCCTGGTATTGGAGAGTAGCAATAAATAATACAGGACATTTCACAGAGAAATTCCCAGCACATATGTAAGTCTGTGTATATGTATATTGTACATTGTATCTGTCCATCTCAGCTCCATGGTTCCTTTCCCTAAAGCAAATGGCATTCTCTCTGAAATCCACGGCTGATGGCACAGGACACTCACACAAGGACTTGCACCACCCAAAGCTACACAAAGGCTGCTTTTCCCATGTTGAGCCAGAAGGATCAACTGAGCACGAACAGCCCAACTAGAGCAGCACCAGGTTCGTCTTTCCCTGCCTTCCTTTTAATGCCAACGCATGACTGCTAGGCTATACTGTCCCCCCGCCAGGACTCTGAGGAAGTGAGAAAAATGGCCTCCCTAAATCCACCTCCATGCCTTGCTTTCTGCCTCCCTCCCCTGCCTTTTCTGAAGGGGGGGGGAGCCAACCCCCCTGTTTGGACTCCATACCTCAGAACCACTGAGGTCCTCAGCCAGCTCAGTTACTGGACCTTAACTGAGCGGTCTCGCATCATCATCATCATCATCATCAACATGAGACCTGTGGAGTCGGAAGGGGCACCCACTGGCTCCTGGAGGTCCCCAACCTCTGGCTCCAGCTCCACCTCCACCCACTGAGCAGCACTTCCACCTCCTCCTCCTTCCCTGGCCTTTGATCCAAATGGCCACCGATTCTGGCTCTTTTTCATTCCCTTTTCTCTCCTCTGCCCTGAGAGCTCCATCGCCCTCTTCTCTGTCTCTCTTCCTCTCCCTCCAACCCGTAAATAAATAAAAATAAATAATAACACTAGATAGGCTTTTGCCCTGATCCAGCATGGCTCCTAATGTTCTTATGACCTCTGTCTCCATCTCCAGCTCCACCCACTGAGCAGCACTTCCCAACTGCTGGTCCTTATTTTCCTCCTTCCCTGCCCTTGGATCCAAATGGCCACCGATTCTGGCTCTCTGGATCTCATTTTTCTCCCCTCCGTCCTGAGAGCTCCATCGCCCTCTTCTCTTTCTCCCTCCCCCCCCACAAATAAATTAAAATGGGGGGGTATTCCCTCCTTCGCCCCCCCCCTTTAACCCTTCCAAGGAGAAAAATGGATCCCCCCCACACACACCAAAAAAAAAGAGAAATGGGGGAGAATCCCAAAGGCTGCCAGAAAGTCTCCTTGGAGGAGGAGGAGGAGGAGGAGGAGGAGGAGGGAGATCCTGAAGGGAGACAAACCCCCAACCAACCGCCCCCCTCCCTCCCTCCCTCCCCCCCTCCACTCCAGCAGGGCCCCCTCCCCTCCCCTCCCCTCCCCTCCCCCCCCACGCGTAAATACCTGAGACCCCGAACACACACAAGCCAAGCCAAGAGAAAGACACACACAGAGAGAGAGAGAGAGAGAGAGAGAGAGAGAGAGAGAGGAAGTGGCCCTCCTGGAGGAAGAAGGGGAGGGAGACCCTCTAGGGATGAGACGGCCTCTCTATCACCACTCGCCCCGTCTTTTCTCTCAGCCCCTCCTCTCTTCCTCCTCCTCCTCCCCCTCCTCCGCAGGAAGACTCTCTAGGAATAACACCGCCTCTCGCTCGTCCGTCTGTCTTTCTCCTCAGCCCTCCCGCCCGCCCGCCCTCCCTCCCTTCCCAGCATTCCTGGCGAGGAGCGGGGAGGGCATAGAGAGGGGGCCGCTCCAGAGTGTCCCAAGAGGAGGCGCAAGAGGGGGTGCCTTTCCTCCTCGTTCCTCCCACGTTGGACTCAAGGAAAGGAGATGGGACGGGATTCCTCTGGATCTCCTCTTGGGGGGGGGGATATATATATATATATATACAGTGGACCCTTGTATAACAAACAGCTTGTATAACATAAAATCTGTACAAAAATAAAAAAAAATCCGGAGATAGGGGAAATTTACTTAACAGAAACTCCTATTATGGGGTTAATCCATAAAAGATAAAAATGGGATTAATCCGTTTTCAATGTATTCCTATGGGAAATTTGTATAAAGGAAAATTTGCTTAACATAATTTCATTTGGAACGAATTAATTCCTCTATACAAGATACCATGGTATATCTGTGCCAGGAGACCCCCCCCCCACACACACACTTAAACACAGGCGTTTGCAATCCTCCCTTCCACCCGCAGGTGTGAAAAAGACAAGGCGAGGAGGGGGGGGGAGGGGACGGCATGGGGGGTAGGGGGGGTGAAAGACATGGTCTGGTTGTGGGGGGCAGGAGGAGCAGGAAGAAGTAAAGAGGGAGATGTGGGCAAGGACCCTCTTCCCAGTAAATCCCCCCTGGGTGGAAGGTGTGTCTGTGTTCGTCCTGGGGAGGTGGTGGCAAAGAGAACCCCCCTTCCTTCCCTAAAGCTGAAGCTCCAAGTCTTTCTGGTGATCTGGGAGGATGAATGAAAGGAGCCAGAGACACAAAAATGGGAACGTGGAAGGCTGGACCAGTTGGAAGAGGTGGATCCAGTCGAATGGACAGCGTACGGTCTCTACTACCTGAAGGAAAATGGCCCTTGGAGGAAGGGAGGAAGAGTTTACCTGGGCAGCAGCAGGGTAGGAGTGCTAACTTTTGCAGGGTGGGGTGGTTAATGGCGTAAAGACGACAGCTTGCTTCTGTGAGATGTCAGCTGGGAGCAGTCCAGAGGAGTGATTGCTCTGTGCTTTCTGTTTTGAAGGTGAAGAATGCAGCTTCCGGTGATTCAAGGTTGCAATCTGCATTCAGCTGCTTCGTAAGCGTAGTTTCTCATCACGGGGCAGCATAAAGATGTGGAGATTTCCTTCCTGGGATATCCGTAGATATGATTAATTTCCCTTAACCAGCAGAGAGATTAATAGTGAGGGAATGAAGAGTCGACACACTGGGATCTTTTTTTGGTGCTTAACATCATCAGGGAGAACAATCAGGGAGGCTTGTCGATGGTAAAAGCTCTCTCCTCCTCCTGCTGCTAGGCTATTTATTACCTCCCACCACATCATACATATGTCAGTACAGCACCATCCAATAAACAAACAGCTTGCGCCCTCTGAGCATGCTCTGTAGAATAGCATTGTGTCAGATCCTTTGGAATGCAGCCTCCTCCACTTTTCCAGCAGCCATCTTTCCCAGAGACCTGTACTCGGCTCTTATTGGTCCGTCAATTACCCAATAAGATTGTGTTACTGGTGTGATGTAAGCCTCCTCATAGCTATGCTACTAAAACACAGAGCTAAACTGATAGAACATAGCAGCTAAATCACCACAAGGGTAGACGGAGCGCCAACATTCGCTTGGAGGTTGCTCATCAAGCTAGGAGAGGCTCATTGACTAAACTGGGCTTCATAATTATATTTATCATCTCCAGAGCTAGGAGGGACCCAGTGGATCATCAAGTTGGGTTGCTTTCAAAGAGGCTGAGTGGGCAATTGAACTCCCTACCTCCACCTCTACCGCTAGAGATCCAAACCACTGAGTGACCCAGCAGACGATCCACTCTTACCTTCCTCCCACTCAGCCGAGAGGATATTCTTTACAGCAGGCCTGCCCAAAGTCCGGCCCGGGGGCCAAGTCCGGCCCGTCAGGCCATTCTGAGTGGCCCGCGGCTGGCTGGCCCGACCCTCCCTCCCCCTCCTTCACCCCATGTTTTTTTAAAGAATGTGGGTGGGGCTTGCAGTTGGGTGGCAGGGTTGGGGAGCAACCGGCCACTGACACATTCTCAGCCACCAAATCTGGCCCTCCTTACAAAAAGTTTGGGCACCCCTGCTTTACAGGCTGTGGAGCCCCTATAAATAGTCTTTTCTTTCTTCCTGAACTTCCCTCTTCGCTTCATGGCAGAGGTGATTGGCTGTGACATTAGGTGCTAATGTATCACTTTCAGTGTATAAATGAGTTTTTTATTGGGGGTGGGGGTGGGGAAATGTCTAAAAACAAATCCACTGCAGATACACACCAAAACACCAGTACAGAGGGGTGTTTGTGGCATCACAAAATAAACTTTAGTGCCTTTTCCATAGATTTTAAAGGTTGATAATGGGGGGGGGGGGAATACGTTCAGAAAAGTTTGTCCTCATTTCCACTATGTTTGCAGGGGCAGGACCAGCGTTTCTCCTTCCCATGAGGGAAAGAGCTGCTAGGCCTTTTGTTCAGCGCAGGACCCGGTTCAGGCCCAGCAAGAGGGAGTTCCTGAAATACAGGAGCAGGAGCCTGGTAGTGTACTTTAACCAGGAACATAATTATTATTATCAATTTAAATGATTATTTCCAGTCAAAGTACATCTCAAATGTTAAGAACATAAGAAGAGCCATGCTGGATCAGGCCAAAGGCCCATCTAGTCCAGCTTCCTGGATCTCACATTGTGGCCCCACCAGATGCCTCTGGGAGCGCATGAGACTAGATCTCTGTCTCCTGATCCCACTCCCCTGCATCTGGCCCTTGAAGGACCCCGGTTTTAAGTTTGCAGTTGATACATCTAAATGTTGTTTTTGTTTACTGCAATAGAGGTACCATTGGGACAGGGCGTGCACCAGCACTGCATTAGACGTCACGAGATCGAGCCATTAGTGGCTCTGATCCAGGAACATGCAGAGAGAAGTAAGGAAATGACTTTGTTAGCTAGTATTTACTATTAGTACTCTGCTGTCCCCCCCCCCCCAATATTTTGGTCACTTAAGACTTAAGAGCAATTCAACTTAAGAGCAGAAAACTGTTAGCATTTTAACTGCTGCCTTGCACATTTTAGATATGGTCTGCTCGAATTACAATTTTTTTCCATTTTTTAACTTATTAAATTAAATTTGTAAGTTGAAATACCACAGTATTTTCATCAGTTAACGTGGATCTACCTATTATGTTGTTAATTACAATTAATATATCTTTTTAAGAAACACAATTTTAATATTGTCATAATTACAGATTTTTCTTTTCTTTCTGTACTCAAGGTAGTGTTTAAAGCTACATGAAGTAATTAAATTTTAGAACATCTATTGCAGAAATGTGTAACAAAGCCCTCTCCTTCTCTTACAGTGGTAGCAATGGAGGCCGACATTGAAAGAATCATGTCGCATCTCAATATTCTGATTCAATAAAATCTTGTTTTATGTTTCTATAAATGAAAAAAAAATTAGTAAATAAAAGTTGAACTTCTAAATGTGTGGTTGTAGCATCAGTGGCATCGGTTGTAACAGGATAACAAACACACACTCCACCAATCGAATGCATGTTTGAATTCTTGTTTATGCTTGTAAGGCCTGGAAGAAATAAATTTTGTCTGTTACAGGCATAAAACATTGTCCACTTACATCACACATATACTCGTCCATGATATTGTTGTTGTTGTTGTTTGTCTCCAGCATGAAAAGCTTCGCAGTCATGAGCCCAGTTGGCAGAATTTATGTAAAGTCACTTTTTGGATGAACGGAAGTACATTTTTTGAGTTAAAATATTTTACAATATTGGTACTTTATTTTGGATGCCTTTTTTCAATGGTTATGGTATGCATCTAATGAATCATAACCCTTACTGCTTCTGTTGAACTCCTGCACTAATTATTTGTAATGAACTGCTCATAAATTGTCTATTTACAGAGTACACACTCCTCTGTCACCTCACTACAAATATATATGAGGTTTATGCTGCGTGAAGTACAAGATAAAATGTTAACAGAAAAATAATTCGAAAGTTTAAAAAAAGAGTACCCATGTGGCATTAAGCTTTAAAATTAGGGAGAGAAGATCTGTTGTTTTTTTCACCTAACACATTTTACAGGAGTCACCTTTTCTAACTGCACTATCCTCTTCCTTAACAATAAGAGATGGGATGCTGGGAGTGGGCTCCTCAACATTAAATGGGGTGGTCAAGGAAACCCGGTGCTCTTTTCCATCATTAGACATCAAAGGCTGAGGGTTTTTTTTTTTTTGAGTTACCTGTACTCCCAAATCTCCACTATTCAATGGGGGGGGGGGGGCTAAGCCCTACTGGCAGATCATCAAGAGGGGACTCGGAGCAGAAACCACCCTCATCAGTGTCTGTCCCAGGGCTGTGAATGTTGGGCAAATGCACCTTTCCATTATTATCCCCCTCGTTTTTTCTTGGGGTGGTGTGAACTTTGTTTGGCGAACCTCCGCAGGGACCCTGTTTCTCCTGATCTTGACCTGGAAGGAGATTCTTCCTACAGGGTGGACGTGACCTTCCGTTTCTGGTGCAGGAGCCAGACGCACCTGTCATGTACTCTGTGAGCTGCTGCAGACAGCTTGAAGCAATTCTCATGTTCGAGATCACCTCATCGTGGAAATGCTTATGCTCTGCGTAAGCCTCACACAACAATTTCTCCTTTCTTGTGCTGTCCTGCTTGACCCAGTCCACAAAGCCCGTTAAGGTGTGGTCCAGCTGTGCGGCAGCAGTCGCCCTCTGTTTCCTTTTACGTATCATGTCGCGGGTGGCCGGGTCGAGGGTAGCTTCAAGGTTGCAGGATTCCTGAACATCTTCAAAAATGAGAACAATTATTTAACCATTAATCTCTGTGTCACTAAGCTGAAACAATACCCGTTGCAATCGACAGAATTCTGCACCAAACCTGGAGATTTCCAGCCACTCACCAGCAGTCCTACCCCTGTCTTGCTGTCTCCCAGATGGATGGGCTGGTGCTGATTGTCCAGAAAAAGAAGCTTCCCCACCATCAGTCATCTGTGTATCTGTAATGTAACATGTTTAAATGATTTTAAAATTCCAATTTTTCAGGAAGATCTGTAAGTTCACCAGCAAGGCAAAAAATAACTAGCACACCTTGTGTAAAACTACAAAACATTCTTTGGCTTTTTAAAAAGAAAGCAGTGGTTTATGGGGTTTGTTGTCCAAGCCATGTAATTTGATGAGTTCTGGACATAACTAATTCTTGTTACTAGAGGTGCATTGGAATGCAAGCCATGTTGAAATGGCCATCACCTGTGTTGTTATACAAAGAGCACTTTGGTTGGAACAGTGGCAGATCAAACAGTACACCTTGAACAAAAAACTTACACCACTATAGTGGGTGGTGGCACTCATAGCAGGGCCTTCTGTGATGACCTAAGGGGATGGACTGGATTATATGGATGTAGGCGGTTTCTCAGATATCCTGGTCCCAAGCTGTACAGGGCTTTAAAGGTCATAACCAGCACCTTGAATTGGGCCCAGAGATGAACAGGCAGCCAATGCAATCGCTGGAGAAGTGGCTCAACACAGTCAAACCACCTAGCTCCAGTAACTACACAAGCCACCGCATTCTGTACTAGTGATAGTTTCTGAACCATCTTCAAGGGCAGCCCCATATAGAGCGCATTGCAGTAGTCTAACCGTGATGTCACCATGGCGTGGATCACCATTGCCAGGTCTGCATGATCCAGGTATGGTCACAGCTGGCACACCAGCCGCAGGTGGGCAAAGCCCCCCCTGGCCACAGCCACTACCTGAGAGTCCAGGAGCAGCTCTGAATCCAGGCCAACCCCCAAGCTGCAGACCTGCAACCCCATTCAGAGCAGGACAATATTCCTGCACCTGCATCGAAGCTTTCCGAACCAGGAGAACCTCTGTCTTATCTGGATTTAATTTCAGCTTGTTAGCCCTCATCCAGATTCCCACCAAGTCCAGACAGTGCTCCAGGACTTCAACCACCCCCCTGGAATCTGGGGGAAAGGAGAGATATAACTGGGTGTCATCAGCATATTGATGGCACCCCACTCCAAATCCCCGGATGACCTCTCCCAGTGGTTTCATGTAAATGTTGAATAGCATGGGGGACAGAATATGTTAACTTTGAGCGGCCGTTGAGCAAAAAAAAATTCTCCCCAGCATACAGCTGATAGAGAATCTAAGCTGGTCCAGCACGCTTCCCCTTATCTCACAATCTTCAGGGGTCAGCAGAGTAGCTCTCTCTCTTCTGGAGATTTAGCACAGCAGAGTGTCTTCTGCCAGTGTACAAGAATAAATCAGTCTGATAGTCTGCGATAAGCTACTATCTAGTTTATTTACACTTAACTCATATATTTACACTCGGACTACAAGCCGGCATTTCAGCGTCTTGCAACACACACGCTAACACAGCTGAGCTCACTATCTCTAACTGTAACTCCCACTCAGTCAGCCCTCAGTCAGCAATCAGTCAGCACTGACTGAAACAACCTGGAGTTTTTATCTCTTCTCCAACATTTCACTGCGCATGACAACAGATTTGACTTTAACCCTGTAAGCACCAAATCTGATACTCCAACAGAATAGAACCCTGTGGCACTCCACACTTCAAGGGCCAGGGTGCCAAACAGGTATCACCCAGCACCACCATCTGGGACCGATCCTCTAAGTAGGAGCGGAACTACTGCAAAACAGTGCCTCCAACTCCCAACTCAGCCAATCGGCCCAGAAGGACACCATGGTCGATGGTGTCGAAAGCTGCTGAGAGGTCCAGCAGGACCAACAGGGACACACTCCCCCTGTCTAGTCCCAGGTGTAGGTAATCCACCAAGGCGGTTTCTGTCCCATAGCCTGGTCTGAAACCTGATTGAAAAGGATCTAGATAATCAGCTTCATCCAAAACCCTCTGGAGTTGAGACACCACCACCCGCTCAATCGGCTTGCCCAAGAATGCAATATTAGAGACTGGCTGGCAATTATATAACATAGTGGGATCCAGGGAGGGCTTTTTCAGGAGGGCTCGAACCACCGCCTGCTTCAAAGTAGGTGGGAGAACCGCCTCCATCAAGGAGGAATTAACCACCCTCCCTGTCCACTCAGCCAGTCTCGCTCGGGAAGCTCTAGTTAGCCAGGCTGGGCAAGGGTCGAGCCGGAAGGTGGACGGCCACACACTCCAAAGGAGCCTATCCACATCCTCAAGCTGTACAAGCTGAAAATAATCCCACAAAACTGGACAGACAGTTGCCAAGGGGATATCAACAGACATAAATGCTAATGTGGAATCCAAGTCATGGCGAATCCGATTAATACCTGCTAAGGAGGAGTCAGAAGCCGTAGATGAGTTAGGCACGTAGCCCTTCACCTTGTAAAGCTCACGACTGAACACCTCGCCGCTGTCCATATCTGTGCCTGCAACTACAACGGGAAAAGAAATGCAGTGTTTCTGCTTTTCCTGGAAATCAGTTAAAGAAATAAAAGCACTGACGCTTCTACATGAACAGAAAAAATGGATGAAAGGCGCTTTTCAAGTGCTGAAAATGCCACGAACACACTATTGGGTTGTGACTTTTTAAAGGGGAAGTGATGGTTGTAAATCCCACCCACAACCCCACAGGTTTAAAATTAAACTTAATTGTGTGTACGTATGTACTTTTTCATTTAACTACACCCAATTTCTTCCATAGAATCCTAGAGTTGGAAGAGACGTCAAGGGCCATCTAGTCCAACCCCCTGCCATGCAAGAATCCCCCATTACAGATTCCTGACAGATGGCCATCCAGCCTCTGCTTAAAAATATCCAAAGAAGGAGACTCCACCACCCTTTTTGGCAGCATATTTCATTGCTGGACAGCTCTAACCATCATGAAGTTCTTCCTAATGTTCAAATGGAATCCCCTTTCATGCAGTTTGAAACCATTGCCCAGAGTCCTAGTCTCTGAAGCCATGGAAAACAAACCTGTTCCCTCTTCAACAGGACATCCTTCCAAATATTTAAACATAGCTATCATATCCCCTCTCTGACTTTTTATTTTTGAAAGGCTAAACATTCCCAGTTCCCTAAGCCGTCGGAGAAGTAACATAGGGAATTTATGGCCAGCGTTTAAACATAAGTTTGCATCAGCGCTGTGTTATTATGATATTGAGTTAAACAAGTAACGGCTTTTGAAGAGTACAAAGCGGGAAATAAATCTGAAGGCAAAAGTACTGCTTTAGAGTGTTACAGACTATTGTCCTGAAATGCAAACTAGCAAGGTTTTATTTTTCTTTAATATTCATAATTCCCCTCCCTCCACCGAAACTCACCACATTTTGGACGTACAGTGGACCCTTGTACAAAAAATGATTTGTATAACAAAAAATGTACAACATATAAAATACCAGAGAGAGGGGAAATTTGCTTTATAGAATCACCCATGGGGTGAATCTGTACAACACAGATACCCGTTCATATATCTCGTAGTTCCTTTTCAGGGAGGACAAGGCGTACTTTCTCTCTGCCTGGCCCCAAATGTTTATAAGAGCGGCCGTCTCCGAAGCGCCCCAAATGACCCCTCTTTTCCCTTTCCCGGATCTCCCTCCCCCTGGGCTGCGATCTGGGGAATCCTCGCCCTCCATGTCCTCCACGTACAGGTCGCAAGCCTGCTGTGACCCGAGTGCAAAACAAAGGGCTGAAAAGGCCATAGGAGCTGCTATGGGGTTGTCCCCTTTTTAAAAGGGGAAGTGATGGTTGTAAATCCCGCCCCACAACCCCCGCAGTGAAGCTTAATGGTGTGCGCATCCCTAGCAGGCATGTCCAAACCTCAGCCCTCCAGATCTGGCAAACCACTCCAGGATTCCTGCGAAGAAAAACTCCATGGACATGGGGTCACGAAGAGTCAGTCACGACTGTAAGGACACAACACACACACATACAATTATACCATAGATAGTTATACATAGATAGTTATACATAGAGGTTAGTCAAAACTGAGAGAGATTGTGAGGAGCTCCAGACCAATGAAGCTGTTTGGATGAACAGCGAAACGTTTCTATCTCTCAAAAAAGAAGTCCAGTAGCCATGACTCAACTCCCACAGTCCTTTGTCATTGGAAATAAAGGCTTGGAATTCTGGGAGTTATGGTCCAAAACATCAGGAGGGCCGAAGTTTGGACATGCCTGGCTTAATGGTGTGCACATACAGCAAAGGAAAAAGGAAAAGCTTTTAAAGGCCGAACCGGGACAGGGAACGGTGGGGGGGGGGAGGAAGAGAGAGGAGGCAATTCCCCCCCCATTAAAAAAGAACCAGGCCTCCCCCCCCCCACTGTTTGCAGGAAGGAGAGGAAAGATCTGCCCACCCCCCAAACTAGGAGGAGGTTCGTGCAAAAGGACGGGAGGGGTGGTGGTGGGAGATAAACAAACAAACAAACAAATAAACATTGTTTCTTTTCCGAGGGAGGGAAACGTCAGTGGCCGAACCATCATCCATAGCCTGTCATCATCCTCATCCTTGGATTTTCCAAGGGGGAGGGGGTTGGGGAAGGGGCTTCTCCTCCTCCTCTTCTAAATTGAGCCTTGGGAGGGGGCAGGGGAGGGCGAGGGCGAGTTTGAAGGCGCAGACTTAAAAATGCCTTTTATTAAGGACTGGGGGGGAAGAAGGCAGAGAGACAATAGCACGCGGGAGTCCCCCCCCCACCCCCCACAAAAAGTCTTCCACCAGTGAAGGGTATTGATCTGTTTTAGTATCCCCCAGGCATTGCCAATCCTCATGTATTCAATAAGCAATGTATTCCAAGCTATATATAGCCACACAAGTAACACAAATTATATATTTAAAGGTAGTGATATCCACGGAGCACTCCACATGTATCCACATGTATATTCTTATGTCACAAGACGAACTTTGATTCTTGCAAAACAAACTTTGGTCAAGCCTTCCGGCGAGACAGACCACTAAGAAGAGAGACATCCGTTGTAGATCTGGAATGTCTCTGAGCAAGCGCAATGAATCCAAGGACGTCAATTAAGTTGTAGCCGTGTAGAGGCCAATTTATCTTACACACAGTTAATTAACATGTAGCCAGCCGTCCAAGAAAATCTTATCTCTGTTTCTCTCTTTGTGAGCTCACCTGGAGCGCCTCCCTAGCAAAGATGGTACCAAGGACTCCCCGCCCTGTGTAAGTTACATCAAACATGGCAATTACGGACCCAAAGAATACATCTAATTGGTGTCAGGAATACAAAATAAATTGCCAAAGATGTCAATTAATGTTTGATGTATGTAACAGATGTGTATGACGTAAATTCGGACGGGCGGGGGAAAGAAGAGTAGTTGTAAGTGTATAAAGTATGCTGCATTTCCTTTGTTCGGTGGACTTCTCACTTGTTTTGCATCAAGTGAGATTTCTCTGGTTGTCAACCAAATAAATTCCTTTCCTGCCTTTGAGACCCAGACTGCTCATTGCATTTTGCAGTGTCTCTGCCTGCTGGCAACGGACCCAAGTACAAATTCCTTTCATTTTGGCGACCCAGATGGGACCCGGCCGCAGCTAGAGGCCTGCAAAAGTCTGGCTGAGGTGACGGTGGGGAGTCCGTGCTGATTGCAGACCGATTCCAGTCCGGACGTCTCCCACTTGCGAGGAGAATCGTTCTCTGAGCACTGGATGGAGCACCATTACCTGAGAGGAAACGGATACCGGCCGGCGGGGGGGGGGGGGGAAGAACTGGGGAAGACTGCGCATGAGAAATCTGGTAAGATAAGCAACCGGTTGCAGGGGGTGGCACGGGTTCGAGTCCAGCAGCTCTGCGGAGTGGAGAGGATTGCGAATTCTAACGGCCAGCCCCCGGGGGGTACGGAGACGAGAAGGGACGAATGCGTCCCTAGCATCCCAAGAACCAGGGGACGGGACGGGTCGAGAGACCCAGAAATCCCCTAAGGGTGGAAAGGGTTTTGCCCAGTAAACCTAGAGTTCGCCCCCTAAGTGTTTGAAACAGGAGGGCAAGAGCGCCGCTCTAGCATCCTGAGAAAGTTTAAAGATATATATAAATGTGTGGGTATGTGGGATGGTGATTCCAATTTTGAATTTTGTGTAAAAGAAGCTTCATGTATGTTCATGTGTGTTTTTAAGGGTAAGAGGCTGCGCCCCAAATACCCTAAGTAACAGCAGAGAAATGGCCATCCTCTGTGTTTAAGCGGCGGCAAAGACTGGCAATCTTTGCCCCACACTACTACCGACGGAGCACCACCATCTCCGTTTGATTTTAGAGAAGATAATAAGCTTTATCCCTAGGCAGAGGGCGTAGTCAGGTTGGTTGGGGGAAATTTTGTGGGTTATTTGTGTGATCGAACGGAATCAGTGTTTGTTTGGCGAATGGGCCGGGGTGCTCAATAGGACATACCCCTTGGCGAAGTGTGTCTGGACGTGCAATTTCCAAGCAAGGACGACCTCTTGGGTCACGTCGGTATCACGTGTTGTGTGAATGATGTGCAAATAATTGTTTAGGTGCGAGTCCGTTTGATACTTGTGTGGGAGAAATCATAGGCACACAGTTAGACCTTTAATACGAACCAATGGGGATAGATTAATGCAGCTTATGCACCCCTTTTTGATGTGCACTGTGGCAACATTGGAATTCTGCCACCAGAAGTAATGACTTTGGCATTAAATGGAACGGATGTAAACTTTAAGAAGAACCCCTCTGACTAAGAAAAGGCAGGACTTTACCATCCCAAATTAAGATTCTAGCCCTCAAGGAGGACAGACCAATTATGACCTGCTAGCAAGAGGCGTGTGAATTTACAAGGACGTGATTAGTTCATTAATATAGAGACTAAAACTCCACCAAATAGAAGACCCCGCCAGCAATTTTGATAACACCAGGGGAAGTATGGACACTGAGAAGAATATTTTTGGGTACTCAGGACAAGGCAACATCCTATATATTTTGTGTAAATGAGGCTGGCTTGTTATACAACGAACCTTACCTACTAAAGGGACATTTTAAGAAGAAACCATCATAGGGCATTTGAGAATTATGTTTTTATTTTTTATTTTTAGCAAGGCCAGTCCCGTGAGCAGGACTTAGGAGATAAAAACATCCACCCCTTTTTAAACCAATTTTATGCCCTGAGACAGCAGCAAGCATTTTTTTTTACACATCGCCCAGCAAGCTGCCAAACAAAATCCAAATAATCCAACATCACTCCTTAAAATCCGCACCAGAAAAGCCTAGAGCAGCCTGCCTCACCTCGTATGTCCCAGAAGAGAGCAGGAAACCCCCCTCCCCTTCAACTCTCCCGAGTCTTCTAGCAGCCCGGGAAGAGGGAGGATAACGCCCTGAAACTCGGAGTAGGAAACTCGAAAAATGATGGGAGGAAGACAGGAATAGATGAAAGAAAAAAATGAGGAAAGATAGAAAGGAGAAAATGGACAAAGGAAGTGAAGCAGAGAGGGAACACGAGACAGAGATGGGAATGGACAGGTATGATATCGCGAAAACTGGAGGAACGGAAGGAGAACAGAGGGAACAGGCGTTGCTAGACGGGAACTCCGTATGCGTACCCCTGAATTGCCTTATTCAAGCATTCAGGAGGTATTTCCATCCCGTTATGCCAATGCCCAACTCCTTGGATATAGAAGCCTTAAAAAGAACTAATGTTTGCTATGCGCAACATGAGGAGATAGGCAGAGACGTTATTTCTGAACTCCTAATAATCAAAAGCAGGGAATTCGAATCAGGGGCTGCGCCACTTCTGGCAGCTGGCAAAATCCACGACAGAAAGTAGAATCAATGCCTTTTTCCCTCTCCAAAAGTAGTTAAGAACATTTGAGAACAAACAAGGCAATTTAATTTCAAACACAGGGAGATTCTCAGGAACAAATGACAAATGTCGTTTCCCTGCCAACAAATATCCACATTTGAACTGTTTGAAAAGGCGCCAAAACTGCGCAAGTCTACCCATTTTAAAGACAGAGGAAAAGTGGGGAGAAGATCCTAGTAAAATGTTTTTTTTCTCTCTCTCTCCTGGAACAAACTGTTGTCTTAAAATAAGCAGGATTTTTTTTATATAATCTAACCATTCACGTAAAAGTGTTATCTTGAAATCAGCCTCGCCTCCACCACAACACCAGTAAG
This sequence comes from Phrynocephalus vlangalii, assembly GCA_037367305.1. NCBI lineage: Eukaryota > Metazoa > Chordata > Lepidosauria > Squamata > Agamidae > Phrynocephalus > Phrynocephalus vlangalii. The sequence continues at coordinate 27,593 of JAWVWN010001042.1, read as the reverse complement.
AGTGAGAAAATACGAACTGTGATTTCATGTTCTTCAAAAGGACTTAAATAACATCTAGGCATTATTTGCCCCCCCCCCATAGATCTGAGGGTGAGGGAGGACTGAGAGATTTTACACATCGACCTAAGATTTTTCGCCTCCCATTTGGGATGGACAAGCAATGTGTTAATTTTTTTTTTAGAACGATTTCCCACGCCACTTGACAGAGCTTGGACACAAAACTTATATTGAACACACCAACCACATGAATGCATGGCGAAGGAAATTAAACTGACCCCAAAAGCCACAAGCCAGTGAACTTCATGGACAATGAGTAGAAGGTCTCCCCTTTCTAGCTACAGAAACTAACACAATTTTCCGTGCCACCTTAAAAGAAGAGAGTAGGCTTCGAGCTGGCTCACGGCATTTTTGTCCCCGGAGAGAGAGGAAGTGTTGCATTTAAAGCAGGCCTAAAAACGGGACCTTAGGGCAGCTTTGCTGTTTCAGCACAATGCACACGTTTCTTAATTAGGCTCTTAGAAGATGAGTTCAAAAGATACAGGGATGGTGGATTGACTTGTTATTTCAATGACTCTTTACCAATAATTCACTACAGGGGAATATCTTTTTGCCCTGAGCGGTAACAGGCTCGCCTCAACTATTAAAATGCGAATAGCACGTTGTTGCAGCTTTTAACCCACACCTGGTCTCAGGAGCCCCCCTGAGGAAAATGAGTTTTTTTAAAAAAAAATGGACTTAACAATTTTTTTTTCCTTTCCTTTTTTTTCTGTGCACATGAAACTCCATGTAAAGGGCAAGATTCCCTATTTTAAAGAACGGCTCTGTAGTGCACATTATTACTTTGTTACAAATTTCACAGGGAGCCTAGCAGCGTCACCATGGAATATTGTTTCAAGCTGAACTTGTGACAAACTACTGAAGTGCAGCTGTGTACTATGGTCAAATGACTTTTCCGCACATTTGGCCACCCCCCCCCCCATTCATATGCTTGTTTCACAAAGAGGAATGCCCCATTCTGCAGGACATTTTCCTTTTAGGACATTTTTTTCTCTCGAGACTCTCAGATAGACTGCACCACCCCCTACCTCTGACTTCTACACACAGTGTACAGTTTCCAGAACTATCACACCTGGAGAACAAAGCCATGATCTGCAGATTGCTTGGCCATTTTTGTGTTTGTTTGTTTGTTTGTTTGTTTGTTTATGTCTGTCTGTCTCTTTCCACACGGGAAGACACTGGAGGAAACACTTTCCGTCCTGAGGAAGGCTGACAGCGCTGTTCGTGGATGCCAAGCTGAGGACCCCTTTGCGAGGCCATTCGCCGCCACCACCCCTGTCACCGTGCAGCATTGGGCACCGCCAGACGGAGAGGTTAAAGCCAGCGTGCGATGAGGCTACAGTGGAAACCACCCCCTTCTGCCGTCCTGTTGCCCAACCACCATCGTCGCGATGACTTCACCCCGTGGATTTATCCAACGCGGGTGTCTCGGGCCAGCGACATCGCCACCTTTAGCCGGAGTGAACCAGACCAGAGAAGGACCAGACCAGTGATGACCTTCAGCCAGCATCGACCAGGACTGGGGGACTCGACGCGAATCAGATCTGTGGTCATCTCATCCTTGCCCATCCTTCCCCAGATGACGGCGTGCGTTTGACACTTCGGAGGGTCCCGAAGCAGCCTGCTGATTCACTTTCAACTCAGGTTGACAGATTAAAATCCTGTCTTCCTGCCTCTTTTTCTTTTTTTCTGTTTGTTTATGGGGGGAGAGAGTGGGTTTAAAACAGCCACTGACTTTTATTTTGAAATGCGACCGGCAGACTTGCAACTTCTTACACCCCCTTCGCCAGAACAGAGACAAGGCTGTTTTTGAATCTGGTGAAATCACAACATCCACCAGGACAAATTGGCGCTTACTGGCGCACTGTTTCGCCTATAGAGCCAGAAATTATATCATCCTGTTGCCTGGTCTCGACAATTGAGAATATTCTGCAGCCTTTGAAGCCTTGCAGAGAGACACTGATTATTGATTACTATTTATGTTATTGTTTGTTGTCATTGTTTTATTGTCAATATGTTTTAAGAAGCACCGGTCTGGGTATGGATCATGGCACCTCTTGCCTTTATAATTTGTATGGTAATCACACTTTGCCACTAGAAATGCAGGCTATGGGAGATACCAAAAGTATAAAGGACACTAGCCATTCTGTTTATAATGCCCAGAGAGCCGGGAATATTAGCCTGTTTATAATGCCCAGAGAGCCGGGAATATTAGCCTGTTTATAATGCCCAGAGAGCCGGGAATATTAGCCTTAAAAAGAACTAATGTTTGCTATGCGCAACATGAGGTGATAGGCAGAGACGTTATTTCTGAACTCCTAATAATCAAAAGCAGGGAATTCGAATCAGGGGCTGCGCCACTTCTGGCAGCTGGCAAAATCCACGACAGAAAGTAGAATCAATGCCTTTTTCCCTCTCCAAAAGTAGTTAAGAACATTTGAGAACAAACAAGGCAATTTAATTTCAAACACAGGGAGATTCTCAGGAACAAATGACAAATGTCGTTTCCCTGCCAACAAATATCCACATTTGAACTGTTTGAAAAGGCGCCAAAACTGCGCAAGTCTACCCATTTTAAAGACAGAGGAAAAGTGGGGAGAAGATCCTAGTAAAAGTTTTTTTTTCTCTCTCTCTCCTGGAACAAACTGTTGTCTTAAAATAAGCAGGAATTTTTTTTTTATAATCTAACCATTCACGTAAAAGTGTTATCTTGAAATCAGCCTCGCCTCCACCACAACACCAGTAAGAGTGAGAAAATACGAACTGTGATTTCATGTTCTTCAAAAGGACTTAAATAACATCTAGGCATTATTTGCCCCCCCCCCATAGATCTGAGGGTGAGGGAGGAGAGAGAGATTTTACACATCGACCTAAGATTTTTCGCCTCCCATTTGGGATGGACAAGCAATGTGTTAATTTTTTTTTTAGAACGATTTCCCACGCCACTTGACAGAGCTTGGACACAAAACTTATATTGAACACACCAACCACATGAATGCATGGCGAAGGAAATTAAACTGACCCCAAAAGCCACAAGCCAGTGAACTTCATGGACAATGAGTAGAAGGTCTCCCCTTTCTAGCTACAGAAACTAACACAATTTTCCGTGCCACCTTAAAAGAAGAGAGTAGGCTTCGAGCTGGCTCACGGCATTTTTGTCCCCGGAGAGAGAGGAAGTGTTGCATTTAAAGCAGGCCTAAAAACGGGACCTTAGGGCAGCTTTGCTGTTTCAGCACAATACACACGTTTCTTAATTAGGCTCTTAGAAGATGAGTTCAAAAGATACAGGGATGGTGGATTGACTTGTTATTTCAATGACTCTTTACCAATAATTCACTACAGGGGAATATCTTTTTGCCCTGAGCGGTAACAGGCTCGCCTCAACTATTAAAATGCGAATAGCACGTTGTTGCAGCTTTTAACCCACACCTGGTCTCAGGAGCCCCCCTGAGGAAAATGAGTTTTTTTTTAAAAAAATGGACTTAACAATTTTTTTTTCCTTTCCTTTTTTTTCTGTGCACATGAAACTCCATGTAAAGGGCAAGATTCCCTATTTTAAAGAACGGCTCTGTAGTGCACATTATTACTTTGTTACAAATTTCACAGGGAGCCTAGCAGCGTCACCATGGAATATTGTTTCAAGCTGAACTTGTGACAAACTACTGAAGTGCAGCTGTGTACTATGGTCAAATGACTTTTCCGCACATTTGGCCACCCCCCCCCCCATTCATATGCTTGTTTCACAAAGAGGAATGCCCCATTCTGCAGGACATTTTCCTTTTAGGACATTTTTTTTCTCGAGACTCTCAGATAGACTGCACCACCCCCTACCTCTGACTTCTACACACAGTGTACAGTTTCCAGAACTATCACACCTGGAGAACAAAGCCATGATCTGCAGATTGCTTGGCCATTTTTGTGTTTGTTTGTTTGTTTGTTTGTTTGTTTGTGTCTGTCTGTCTCTTTCCACACGGGAAGACACTGGAGGAAACACTTTCCGTCCTAAGGAAGGCTGACAGCGCTGTTCGTGGATGCCAAGCTGAGGACCCCTTTGCGAGGCCATTCGCCGCCACCACCCCTGTCACCGTGCAGCATTGGGCACCGCCAGACGGAGAGGTTAAAGCCAGCGTGCGATGAGGCTACAGTGGAAACCACCCCCTTCTGCCGTCCTGTTGCCCAACCACCATCGTCGCGATGACTTCACCCCGTGGATTTATCCAACGCGGGTGTCTCGGGCCAGCGACATCGCCACCTTTAGCCGGAGTGAACCAGACCAGAGAAGGACCAGACCAGTGATGACCTTCAGCCAGCATCGACCAGGACTGGGGGACTCGACGCGAATCAGATCTGTGGTCATCTCATCCTTGCCCATCCTTCCCCAGATGACGGCGTGCGTTTGACACTTCGGAGGGTCCCGAAGCAGCCTGCTGATTCACTTTCAACTCAGGTTGACAGATTAAAATCATGTCTTCCTGCCTCTTTTTCTTTTTTTCTGTTTGTTTATGGGGGGAGAGAGTGGGTTTAAAACAGCCACTGACTTTTATTTTGAAATGCGACCGGCAGACTTGCAACTTCTTACACCCCCTTCGCCAGAACAGAGACAAGGCTGTTTTTGAATCTGGTGAAATCACAACATCCACCAGGACAAATTGGCGCTTACTGGCGCACTGTTTCGCCTATAGAGCCAGAAATTATATCATCCTGTTGCCTGGTCTCGACAATTGAGAATATTCTGCAGCCTTTGAAGCCTTGCAGAGAGACACTGATTATTGATTACTATTTATGTTATTGTTTGTTGTCATTGTTTTATTGTCAATATGTTTTAAGAAGCACCGGTCTGGGTATGGATCATGGCACCTCTTGCCTTTATAATTTGTATGGTAATCACACTTTGCCACTAGAAATGCAGGCTATGGGAGATACCAAAAGTATAAAGGACACTAGCCATTCTGTTTATAATGCCCAGAGAGCCGGGAATATTAGCTGTTCTGTTTATAATAATCATCAATTGTCCTGTTACAACCCCAGCCCTAGGTGAAAACATGTGCACCCCTTTTGTTCCTGATGGAAGGGAGAAGGTAAAAGGCACTCACAGTCATGGCGACCAGTGTGGGCAAGACTCTTTACCCACAAGCATTGAGTGCAAGAGACTATGACTTGACTTTCTATGCAATTTTGGCACCCCATGGGTGTTTACGAGACTTTATACCAAAGAACGATGACTTTATAAAATGGCTATCTACATTATTTTCTTCACCAAAGACACTGATGACCTAATCTTTGCCTCATGTTTACAGGGCAGATTTTTTGTGTGTGTAAACTGTCAGCCACGGAGATATTTCTGACCGGATTTCAACGGCTCATTCATGACTTTACCATGAGACATTAACCATTGATTATTGTTTATTGCTCAAAATGTTTTTGAAGCACCATTTGGCCATGGATTATGGCATTTATTTATTTTTTAGCCTTCATACTCTTACTTTGTCAATGAGAAAGTCTATTATCTGGGGTGCCCTGAATGCAAGAAAATGGGTAATTCTGTAAAGCCTACAAAAAATCTGAGTTTTAATGCACACCACACACCTGAATAAGGTTGGAAATCACGTCATGATTTTTTTATGAAATCAGGTACTAATGTTTGTGTATCTTTATGAAAGATGATAGTATGAACAATCATATTTCAAGGTCTAAAGCCATTTGACAGCAAAAAGGGAGAAAGCTGGCAAAGTAGCCTTGCCCACATTTTTACTTGGGCAAACACATGAGAATTGGTGGGCCAAGAAGGGCATATTCTCCTTATAAGTATTTGATTTGCAAAATGAACCTAAAGCGTGGTGCTTTGTTAGAATTCAGGGTTTTCAGCCTGACTACCGAAAACACAAGCATGATATCTCACATTTGCAATGCTGCTTCAAGCGAATTTTTATTGCTATGCGCCCGAGGTTGAAAACCTTTATTATTATAGCATATGGGCATAAGTGGCAAAGACTCAAGTCCCCCCCCCTTCCCCGAGACAGTCCAGAGGGACTCCTTCATCATTTGGATTTCATGATTGTCCTGAAATAAGGTACTGAACAAATCTGCTGTTTAGAGCATGTTTAGTTATCACTTTGGGACAGGAATCTTGATATCCAAGTCTATCACAATATTATCTAAAATTCTTATGCCAGCTCCTTCAAAAGGTGAGAATTTGGAATCCCTGAGAAGTGAGCAACAAGCCTTGGGAGATTCCCTTAAACTGCTGTGACCATGTTGCATTTCTCCACAGGGGAAAGAACAATGCTGTGGTCTTTGGGATCAGTAGGACGCATCCGTCCATTGAAGTCTGTGGGTTTGGCCAGAGGGACCTTATAAACCCCAGACGTAGCCATAAATTTATCTGTTAACTTGGCATTTGACTATGGAAAGTGCCCTAGTGAATTAAGGGGTATTTCTTTGTCATACACTTATTCAGTGCGCCCTCTACCATGAGACGCCACAATTCATTTTGTGATAATTCATTTTTGAGAAATGTGTCAGCAAGCCCTTTTCGGGAAAAGGGATTGGAAACCTTCTCACGGCAGAACTGCCCCACACTTGTCAGGAAAATGACGGGTCACTCCCTGATCCCTGATCCCCAAGGGAATGGTATGAAGGGAAAACCAAACAATATTCGCTTTTTTGTATTTGCACCTTTGATGTGTTTATTTGTCCCTCGCAAGCCTATAACAGGAGCCAAGAGGAACGGCCTCTGGGTAATTTACTGCCGTAAATTCCCAAAACTCGTTCAGGGGGTAGTGAAGGGTATTGATCTGTTTTAGTAACCCCCAGGCATTGCCAATCCTCATGTATTCAATAAGCAATGTATTCCAGGCTATATATAGCCACACAAGTAACACAAATTATATATTTAAAGGTAGTGATATCCACGGAGCACTCCACATGTATCCACATGTATATTCTTATGTCACAAGACGAACTTTGATTCTTGCAAAACAAACTTTGCTCAAGCCTTCCGGCGAGACAGACCACTAAGAAGAGAGACATCCGTTGTAGATCTGGAATGTCTCTGAGCAAGCGCAATGAATCCAAGGACGTCAATTAAGTTGTAGCCGTGTAGAGGCCAATTTATCTTACACACAGTTAATTAACATGTAGCCAGCCGTCCAAAAAATCTTATCTCTGTTTCTCTCTTTGTGAGCTCACCTGGAGCGCCTCCCTAGCAAAGATGGTACCAAGGACTCCCCGCCCTGTGTAAGTTACATCAAACATGGCAATTACGGACCCAAAGAATACATCTAATTGGTGTCAGGAATACAAAATAAATTGCCAAAGATGTCAATTAATGTTTGATGTATGTAACAGATGTGTATGACGTAAATTCGGACGGGCGGGGAAAAGAAGAGTAGTTGTAAGTGTATAAAGTATGCTGCATTTCCTTTGTTCGGTGGACTTCTCACTTGTTTTGCATCAAGTGAGATTTCTCTGGTTGTCAACCAAATAAATTCCTTTCCTGCCTTTGAGACCCAGACTGCTCATTGCATTTTGCAGTGTCTCTGCCTGCTGGCAACGGACCCAAGTACAAATTCCTTTCACCAGGGCTTCCACCGGATCGTCAACCAGACTCTCAGGAAGCTCCCCAAAGGCCTCCGAGGAGAACTGTTCAGGATCCAGGAGCCTTCGGGGGTTGGGGGCCCACATGAGGGGCCGAGTGTCCCCACGGGCTGGGGCAGCAATCAATAGTGGAAATAGGGTTAGGGTGCGGCTTCAGATGGTAAGGAAGGTATTCCACTCCCTTCATCATTCTGGTTGCTCTCCTCTGTACTCTTCCAATTTCCATAATATCCAGATGGGGCCTCACCTTAGATTTATAAAGAGGCAAAAATGTCACTTGCTGACTTGTTTTCTATATACCCTTCCTAATGATCCCTAGCATTGAGTTGGCTTTTTTCACTGCTGTGGCACACTGGGTTGACACCGGCCTTGAGCTGTCCACCAGGACACCAAGGCCGGACTTTGAACAAATCTCTATAACATGCAAGGAGGTGGGGAGGGAAGGCAGGCAAACCGTAAAACTGCAAGCTGATGTCCGCATCCAGTATGTGGAGGGTTCAGCTGGCGGGGATGCATGACAGTCTGAGTGGTGGGGGAGAAGGGGCTGGGGGCCGCTAAAAATTTGAAAACCGGCCACATTTGCCCCCCCCCGCCTGACTTTGGACATGCTTGCTCTAAATAAAGGCAGACTGTGTTCAGATGCAAATGAAGAGTTTCTTTACTGTCTCATGGTTTCAGTCTTATCTGCCTTCCAGTGACAGGAGGACAGGCAAATAAGGGAAGGAATTAGGGTGAGGCAATTAGTGTGAAGCAGAAGAGAACTGAAAGGGGTGGGGGATTCAGGGAACAAGGGAAAATTCCTCTGGCCAGGTGGATCTGGTGTTGCCTCTTCCCAAGGACTGGGGGGGTGTCTGTGGGGACCCCCCCAACAAACTCTTACAGGAGCCCACAATCGTTTCCCCTATCTGTTCCGCCAAGCCCCCTCCTCCTCCTCCCCCCAAATGGCACACCCAGGGGGCTCCTCCCTTCTCCCACCCCTCACCCAGCTTCCATTTTACTCCCCCCTCCCATCCCCAGTGCCCCCCTCTCCTACAACCCCCCTCCCTGTGTCTGCATCTCTCCCCCCTGCCCCTCCCGTCCTTTTGCACGAACCTCCTCCTGGTTGGGGGGGGGCAGATCTTTCCTCTCCTTCCTGCAAACAATCATTGGGGAGGGGAGAATCTGCCCCTGAAGGAGGAGGAGGGTATCAGAAATTCAATTGCAATATATACAAAGCATCCAACACAGAATTGCATCAGCAAGAGAGTTTAACATGGCAATAGATAAAGTGATCTGAATTACAGCAGATAACCCTCACTGGTAACAAAAAAATTCAGCCTGTTTTATTACACCGATTGTGGGGTCTCCTTTGTTCCAGGAATACAGCATTGTCTCGCCAAACATTTTCCCACACTCCAGACGTTCGGAAGGCTTCATCCCTGTGAGGGCCGTTGTTGAGATTTATAACCTCCAGAATGTATGTGAAGATTCTCAGTCATCCAGGTTCGTTTAACTGGGAGTTGAGTCATGGCTACTGGACTTCTTTTTTGAGAGATAGAAACATTTCGCTCCGATGACGCTGTTTGGATGAACAGCGAAACGTTTCTATCTCTCAAAAAAGAAGTCCAGTAGCCATGACTGAACTCCTAGTTAACCTCCAGAATGGAACTTAAATATATCGCGCGCACACAGAAACAGAGAGAGTATATGTAAAAATCTTATAGCACTGTACAGTTGTACCTTGTATAAATTTTCCTTTATAGAAATTTCCCATAGGAATGCATTGAAAACAGAATAATCCCTAATTGCGACCATTTTCATGTTGTACGGATTTGCCGATTTCCTCATATCTCTGGATTTTTTCCCTTTAAGTGCTTTTCTTTGATTAAACAAACCGCTTGGGAAATTTTCACAATGGAGAGAGGTGAAAAGCGGTGTGCCCCATGGATCTGTCCTGGGACCGGTGCTTTTCAATCTGTTCATAAATGACCTGGAGACAGGGATAAACAGTGAGGTGGCCAAGTTTGCGGATGACACAAAAGTTTTCCGTGTGGTAAAAACCAGAGAAGATTGTGAAGAACTCCAGAAGGATCTCTCCAAACTGGGGGAATGGGCTGAGAAGTTGCAAATGTGTTTTAATGTAACCAAATGTAAAGTAATGCATATTGGGGCAAAAAAAATCCAAACTTCATCTATCAACTCATGGGCTCTGAGTTATCCGTGACGGATCAGGAAAGAGATCTTGCTGTGTTGGTGGACAGCTCCATGAAGGTGTCTCCCCAGTGTGTGGCAGCTGTGAAGAAGGCCAATTCCATGCTAGGGATTATCAAAAAGGGGATTGAAAATAAAACAGCCAACATTATAATGCCATTATACAAAACAATAGTAAGGCTGTACCTGGAGTATTGTGTACAATTCTGGTCACCGCATCTCAAGAAAGACATAGTGGAACTGGAAAAGGTGCAGAAGAGAGCGACTAAAATGATTACTGGGCTGGGGCACCTCCCTTATGAGGAAAGGCTAAAACATTTGGGCCTCTTTAGTCTGGAAAAAAAGGCGCTTGAGGGGGGATATGATTGAGACATACAAAATAATGCAGGGTATGAGTAAAGTGGATAGAGGGACACTCTTCTCCCTCTCACAAAATACCAGAATTAGGGGACATACACTCAAATTGAGGGCTGGGAGAGTAAGAACTGACAAAAGAAAATATTTTTTCACCCAGCGCGTTGTGAGTCTATGGAACTCCCTGCCACAGGATGTGGTGATGGCATCTGGCCTGGAAGCCTTCAAAAGGGGATTGGAGGAAAAGTCCATCACAGGTTACAAACCATGATGGAGAAACCAGGATACTTCAAGGGCCAGATGCAGGGGAGTCGTATCAGGAGACAGATATTTAGTCTCATGCGCTCCCAGAGGCTTTTGGTGGGGCCGCTGTGAGATACAGAAAGCTGGACTAGATGGGCCCTTGGCCTGATCCAGCACGGCTCTTCTTATGTTCTTATGAAGGTCCACTGTATCAGAAATTCAGTTGCAATATGTACAAAGCATCCAACACAAATTTACATCAGCAAGAGAGTTTAACATGGCAACTGTCATAATATGTAGAACTGACAAAATGTATGTAATATATATTTAACAGATTGAACAGAGAATTTGTAAAATGGAGTCAGTCAAAAATGCAGTGTCATGATGTTAGCCACAAGTGCATGGGATTAGAAATCACTAGGAGGTTAAAGTGATTTAGCACAGGTGGAATAGTTTAATGACATCATGGTGTGTCAGGATGAGATTGGTTAAAATCATGTCTGATGAGTTCCAAATGTGTATAAAGGAACTGGCTTGTATAATGGAAAATCGGGAATGTTTATGGTGAGAAAACAGTACCCCACACTCTGTTGCTTTGTATCTATGTTATGCTCGGTGTTATGCTGCTGTTATGCTTATCTGTGTATCATCTGTATATATTCAATATAAGAGTTTTATTCTAAGTTATGTTTCTTTGTCTCTCTGTCTCTAACACTAATTGCTTATCTACACTTTATCTACATGCTACTGCTGCTAAGCTCATTTTTCTCTGCCACTTATTTAGAATTTAGTTTGATAGCAATAGATAAAGTGATCTGAGTTACAGCAGATAAACTGCTGAACAACTCTAACATGCTTTCAAATATTTAAAAATAGGTATCACATCACTTCTCAGTCTTTTTGAAAGGCTAAACAGTCCCAGCTCCCTAAGCCACTCCACGTAAGACATTTCTTCCACACCCTCAATCATCTGGGACACCCTCCTTTGGACCCGTTCAAGATTGTCAACATTCTCTTTTAAATTGAGGTGCACAGAACTGGACACAGTACTCCAGATGGGGTCTGACCACAGCAGAATAGAGTGGTACTATCTCTTCACAAAATGCTTCTTGCCTGTGTGGATTCTGTGATGACTAGCAAGGCTTCCACCCCGACTGAACCTCTTTCCACATTCCAGACATTTAAATGTCTTCTCGCCTGTGTGGATTCTGTGATGGCTAGCAAGGTGTCTAGCATGACTGAACCGCTTTCCACACTCAAAACATTCAAATGGCTTCTCGCCTGTGTGGATTCTGTGATGGCTAGCAAGGCTTCCAGATTGACTGAACCTCTTTCCACACTCCAGACATTCAAACTGCTTCTCGCCTGTGTGGATTCTGTGATGGCTAGCAAGGTTTCCAGATTGACTGAACCTCATTCCACACTCCAGACATTCAAATGGTTTCTTGCCTGTGTGGATTCTGTGATGCTTAGCAAGGTTTCCAGATTGACTGAACCTCTTTCCACACTCAAAACATTCAAATGGTTTCTTGCCTGTGTGGATTCTGTGATGGCTAGTAAGGTTGTCAGAAACACTGAACCTCTTTCCACACTCCAGACATTCAAATGGTTTCTTGCCTGTGTGAGTCCTGTGATGGCTAGCAAGGATTCCAGCTCGACTGAACCTTTTTCCACACTCCAGACATTCAAATGGTTTCTTGCCTGTGTGGATTCTGTGATGGCTAGCAAGGTTTCCAGATTGACTGAACCTCTTTCCACACTCCAGACATTCAAATGGTTTCTTGCCTGTGTGGATTCTGTGATGACTAGCAAGGTGTTCACCTCGACTGAACCTCTTTCCACACTCCAGACATTCAAATGGCTTCTCGCCTGTGTGGGTTCTGTGATGGCGAGCAAGGATTCCAGCTTGACTGAACCTCTTTCCACACTCCAGACATTCAAATGGCTTCTCGCCTGTGTGGCTTCTGTGATGACTAAGAAGGCCTCCAGAAGTAATGAACCTCTTTCCACACTCCAGACATTCAAATGGCTTCTCGCCTGTGTGGGTTCTGTGATGGCTAGCAAGGTGTCCAGCTCGACTGAACCTCTTTCCACACTCCAGACATTCAAACGGCTTCTCCTGTTGGTGAATATTCCTATGGGGACTATTTGTTGATGTGCTAGTAAAATATTTTTCACACTTGCCATGCTCATTCCTTTCCTCTGGTTTTGATGTTTTCGGGACCTCTTGGTCTTCCTCCTGACAAGGAGTAGATTTGTCCATCTTTAGATCTATTTGTTTTCCTTCTTAGGTTCTTCCTTCGGGTTTGATTCTCAACACCCTCTTTTGCACCTGAATATTCAACCTCTTCCTCTGACGCTTGGGAGTCCTCCTCTTTTATTTCTTCTCTACAGTATCTTACCTGCAAAATATAAATGACCACAAAAAACAGAGCGTTAAATCAAATAACAAACCCACTGCCATGGAGGAGGCAGGAGGATGAGACGCAGCTTCAGGATCCTTGGTCTATGGAACTCCCTGCCAGGAGAAGTGGTGACACCTGTCAGCCTTGACCGCTTTAACAAAGATTTGGACGAGTTAATGGAGAACAAGGGGATGAATGGCTATCAATATGGATGTCTAAGGACAACCTCTGAGTTGGAGAGAGAGGCAGGAACTTTCTTGATGCCATTGGCAGGGAATTGTAAGCAGGGGAGGACATCTGCTTGGGAATACCCTGAAGCCAATGGTGAGCCACTGCTGTGTGAGACAGAATGCTGGACTGGGTGGGCTGTCATGGCCTCTTCTAGCAAGGCTTCTCTTCTGTTCTTTTGCTCTTAACGTCAGGAGTACAAAACCCAAAATCTATCGGAGCAGGAGAGGCCAGTGGGAAGGCTCCACCTTTGCCTGACTATAGAGTCATCTTCCTTCATTTGGAGTCTGTGGCTGTCTTTGCGGGGGTGGGGGTGGGGTGGGGGTGTCAATATTTCATTTGTCTTTCACTGCTTATATGGCAAGTTGGGTGAGGGATTTTAATTCCTTTAAATGACCCTGAGGAGTCATAGCATATAAATGCATGAAATCCATCAGTAAAGAAATAAAAACATTCTTGAGGAGGCATGCTGGGCGGGGGGAGGCAGCTTCTTTTGAGGGGGGGTGCTTCCATCAGGGCAACCAAAACTACCCTTCTTTCTCTTTAACCAGGAGGCCAAAGGGAACCCTTACCTGGACGGACCTCTTTCCCAGAACCCCAAAGGGACACCCTCAGGCAGGGATCCCCCTCCTGGATTCAGTAGATCTCCCGCTTGTCGGGGGGGGAGATATAGAATCACCTCTTCAAAGGATCCTGGCAGCTGAAAAGATAAAATCAAAGTAATAAGGGGAAGTCCAGGCTGGGATTTTTAACAGGAAGAGGAGGAGGAGGAATGGGGGGGGGTTGTGGGTAGGTGGTGGTGGGGAGAATTTCCTTCTCTCTCTGTCCTCCCCCCTCCCATTCCTTCTCCTAGTCTTTTTTCTGAATGTCCTTGGTTGTTTTTCTTATGGGTGGGAGGGAGGCACAACCTTCCACAACCCCCCCTTTAAATACCCCCCTCCATGGCACAAGCCCCCTCCCCCTCCCCCCCTCTTCTTGTTTTTCCCTCTCCCCTATTTTTGTCCGTCCCTAAAAGCTTCGTCCGCCCTTTTTTCCTTGCGGGGGAGGGGGAGAGAAGAGATGTAGGGAGGAGGGTTTTTTTTGGGGGGTGGATCTGCCCCCCTTCATTCCTTTCCCACCTTTCCCTCCCCCTCCCTCTTCCTTCCAAATCAAAATAGGGGGAGCTTGGGGGGAGGGAAATTTAACGCCTCCTTCTCTCTCCGGATCCCCAAAGGAGTGTGCGGTGTGTGTGGGGGTCTTCCCTTCTGGGACCCCCACCACCATCACGAATTTCAACAAGCCCCCCTCCTCCCCCCAATTCCCCTCCAGCCTCCATCTCCCCCCGCCATGGCATTGCAACACCCCCCATTGCACAGCGCTCCTCCTCCTCCTTCTGGGGGGGTCTCTTTTCCTTCCCTCCTTCCAGCAACCACAGAGGAGAGCCTTCTTTTTTGGGGGGGGGTATAGTCTCTTTGGAGAACAGGTCCCTCCCTGGGAGCCTTTCGGGTCCCCCCCATTCCATCAAAAACACCATCTCCTGCCCCCATAAAGGGACGCTCAGGAGGGAGTGTGTTTGTGGGGGGGGGCTCCTTCCTTCCTAACAACCCCCCACTTGATCCGCTAAGTCCCCTCTTCCTCCTCTTCCTCTCCATTTACCCCCCATTCCCATCCCCAGTGCCCCCCTCCCCGTATCTGCATCTCTCTCCCCCCCACCGCCCCTCCCGTCCTATTGCAGGAACCTCCTAATGGTTGGGGGGGGGGAAACTTTCCCCTCCTTCCTGCAAACAGTCAGTGGGGGGGGAGGCGGCGGCGGCCTGGTTCCTTTTATTGGGGGGGAATTACCTCTTCTCTCTCCCCCCCCTCCGTTCCCTGTCCCGGTTCGGCCTTAGAAAGCTTCTTTTTCCTTGCAGGGGGGAGAGAAAAGGGAAGGCGGGGGGAGGTTCGGGGGTTAAAGGGGGCAAATTCACGCCTCTATCTCTCTCCAGACCCCCTCCCCACGGATTCCATCAGCAACGCCCTCCTTTCCCCCCCACAACAGCATTGCAACCTCCCCATCACAATTGCACAACGCACCTCCTCCTCTTCCTCCTCCTTCTTCTGGGGGGTCTCTTTTATTCCCCTCCTACCAGCAACCACAGAGGAGAGCCTTATCTTTGGGGGGGGGAGGATTAATAGTCTGGTGGGGAAGAGGCCCCTCCCTGGGAGCCTTTCGGGTTTCCTGCCTCTCTAGGAAGGGGGACTCACTGCCCTCCCACCCCCCCTTGGAGGACCAAATACTGCCCCCTTCTCCAAAGCTCCCCCTCCCCTCATTGCACTCTACCCCCCCTCCGTTGCACTTGGGGGGGTTGACCATTGCCTTTTTAACATTTTAACCGTTTTAACTGTTCATTTTAACTGTAAGCCGCCCAGAGACCTTTGGGTAGTGGGCGGCATATAAGTTGTGTGTATGACCCCCACCCCATCACGGATTTCATCAGAAAAGCACCCCCCATCTCCCCCCATAAAGGGACACCCAGGGGGGTCTTTCCTTCTCCCCCCCTCCCCACCAGCCTCCATTTCCCCCCATCTCCCAACCTCCAACCACCCAAGAGCACTGCAACCCCCCATTGCACCACGCACCTCCTCCTCCTCCTTCTTGGGGGGGGGGTGTCTCTCTTTTCCTCCCCTCCTTCCAGCAACCAGAGGAGAGCCCTCTCTTTTTGGGGGGGTGGGGGTGGGGGAATTAATAGTCTGGTGGAGAAGAGGCCCCTCCCTGGAAGCCTTTCGGGTTTCCTGCCTCTCTAGGAAGCGGGACTCGCTGCCCTCCCACCCCCCTTGGAGGATTGAATACTGCCCCCCTCGTGGGCCCAGCCCCCCTCCAACGCTCCCCCTCTCCTCCCCCCATTGCACTCCCCCCTTGCACTCTCACAGGGGGTTTCTCTCCTTCCTTCCTATGAAGCCCCCCCAACATAAAGGCGGAGGGGAGGGGGGTGTTCATTATAGCCCTCTTCAAGAGCAGCTCCTCCTCCCCCCAACCCCACAATTCGGGGGGGGGTCATTTCCTCCCCCCCATCCCCTGCCACTCTAGGGATCCTCTGGGCGTCCCTTATTGTGGGGGGTTGGGGGGAAGGAGGAGGGGGGTCGTGCCATGTGGTGGGGTGGAGGTTGGCGCGAGTAATGGAGGGGGGTCTCTAGGGGGAGGGGAGGTTCCCCCCCATCACTGCCCACCACCACCACCACCACTGGCAGGACCGGGGACTCGAACCATTGCCGAGGAGGAGGAGAGCAGACAAAGGAGGGCGCCCCCCCTCAGTCCTGGGGGGGGGCAGAGGGGCAGGGAGAGAGTGCCTTCCTAGAGCGGCGGGGAAGTGCTCCCTCCTCCACACCCCCCCCCCCAATAAAGGGCTCTGGAGAGCAAAAGGAGACCCCCCCACACCCCAGAAGGAGGAGGAGGAGGAGGAGGAGGAAGGAGGTCTCTGCAATTGGGGGGGGGGGGAAGCATTGCTATTGGGGGTGGGGGAGGAAGGGATGCCTTAGGGGGGAGGGGCATCGAGGGGGGGCTAAGGAAGAAAGAGGAAGGGGCTTTGCTGATGAAATCCATTGGGGGCGTTCCCAGGAGAGAAGCACCCCTCCACAGACACTGGGGCGTCCGGAGGGAGAAGGAGGTGTCAAATTGTCTCCCTGTAAGCCCCCCCACCCCACTTGGAGGAATCGGGGCCGATCCAGGCAATTAAAACAAAACAACCTCCTCCTTCCCTTTCTCGCTCCCCCCAAAGGAAAAAGGAGGGTGGAAGCAGCTTTTAGGGCCGGACTAATGGGAGGGAGGGAAGGTTGTCTTGTTCCTTTAATAGATTCCCCCCCCCCCAGGAGCACTCCATGAAGGAGGGGGATGGTGGGAGGGGGGATCTTGGGAGGAGGGGTGGGGGGGACTTGCCTCTTTGTGTAATAGGCTTTTTTCTCAAGCTGGTGGTCGGAAGGAAAACATTAGGACACTAAATACACACATCTAGCAACCACAACATAACAAGGGGGAAGGCCTAGGATTCCAGCCTGGAATTACTGCAGCTTAAAACCATCCAGCACACAGAGGGAATGAGGGGGCATCTCACATGGGCACACACACATACATATACACACACCATTCTTGCTGCTCAGACAGAGAGCGCACTCTGCAGAAGCTCAGAGGCAACTTCACTCTCTGCCACCGGGGAGGGGGGGAAAGGAGGGAAGAAAGGCACCGCAAAAGGGGGGTGTCACCCCCCTTGGTTTTGGGAGGAGGAGGAGGGCGCATCCACATGGCCCTGCGCACTCCCATGCGCTCTCCACACATACACACACAACGAAAGGAGGAGGCTTGGCAGCCAAAGTAAGGGGGGGGGCAGAAACCACAGACACACATTGACCCACACAGGAATCGCAAGACCACATGACCCAGATTCAAAAAAACAACCAAAAAACGACAACATTCATTCAACGCCCCCCCCCTCAAAGGGGAGGCAGGTAACGTGCCCCCCCTCCTCTTTTTTTTTTTTCAAAAAGACAAAAACAGTAAAGGCAGCTCCTGAGCCTCTCAACAAGCTACCCTAGGAAAAACTCAGCTAGGCAGGCATTGTGCCTCCCTTACTTTCATCAAATATAGGCGGACAGATGGATAGATGGATGGATGGATGGATAGATAGATAGATAGATAGATAGATAGATAGATAGATAGATAGATAGATAGATAGATAGATAGATAGATAGATAGATAGATAGAATGGTACATTGCACAAAGGAACCAATTTGCCCCAAATGAAACTATGTTAAGCAAATTTTCTGGCTGAGCACCAGAGAGGAAGGCTTTGTTCATCTTATGAGCCAATCAGACCAGGGGACAAGAGGTCAAGCTGACTATAAGAAGGTCTCTTGCACTAGCTGTATTCAGACCGATGAAGCTGTTTGGATGAACAGCGAAACGTTTCTATCTCTCAAAAAAGAAGTCCAGTAGCCATGACTCAACTCCCACTTGTATAAAGGAATTAATTCATTCCAAATGAAATTTTGTTAAGCAAATTTTCCTTTATACAAATTTCACATATGAATGCACTGAAAACAGAATAATCCTTAATCACGGCCATTTTTATGTTGTACGGATTTGCCCCATAGGCGAGTCTGTTAAGCAAATTTCCTCTATCTTCGGAATTTTTATGTTGTACAGATTTTATGTTATACAAACCATTTGTTATACGAGAGTCCACTGTAATTCTATCAAAGAAAGAGATCAAATTAGTCATGACTTGTTTTCAATAAACCTGTGTTGATGTCTTGTAATGAGAGCATAGTTTGTTAAATAATTACAGACTGCCTGTTTAATAATCTGCTCTAGGATCTTGCCAGGAATTGAAGTCAAGCTGACTGGGAGGTAATTATTTGTGTCCCACCCACGCACCCTTTTTGGAGATGGGGACTTCCCCTGTTCTCCAGGACTTCTCAAAGATTATTGCCAATGGTTCTGAGATTATTTCTGCCAGTTCTTTTAATATCCTTGGATGCAATTCATCTGGCCCAGGAGACTTACATTCATTTAATGTTTCCAGGTGTTTCTGCATTACCTCTACCTATTCTATGTTGCAATTCCCATTCCTAACTCATCTACTCTTTTACTTCCTTTCTGGAGAAAATGGCGGTGAAGAAGGTGTTGAGTAGTTCTACCTTTTCCTTGTCTCCTGTTACTAACTGGTTACCATCGCCATGCAGAGAGCCTATCATAGAATCATGGAGTTGGAAGAGACCTCGAGGGCCATCTAGTCCAACCCCCTGCCATGCAGGAACCCTATCACAATATTTCTGACAGATGGCCATCCAGCCTCTGCTTAAAAACCTCCAAAGAAGGAGACTCCACCACCCTCCGTGGTAGCATATTCCACCACCCTCCGTGGCAGCATATTCCGAACAGCTCTGTCATAAAGTTCTTCCAAATGTTCAAATGGAATATCTTTTCCTGTAGTAACCGCGCCTTCTCTGTGGTGGGCCCCACGTTGCGGAATCACCTGCCTAGTGAGCTGCACCTAGCACAGTCCCTGCCCGCCTTTAAAAGGGCTTTGAAAACCTTCCTTTTTAAAGAGGCATATGGCAACCTTTTTACTTAGTTTTTTTTTTGCCGCCTGCGTTGTCTCTTGTGGAGGGTCTCTCCCTCCTTATTTTACAAGTCCTCTTCCTGCTCTCTCTCTCTCTTTTTCCTTTGTTATATACTGTTGGTTTTATTTTATTTTAAACCACCCAGAGTTCCATCCAGAAGATGGGTGGTATAAAAATACAATAAATAAATAAATAAATAAAACCATCGCCCGAGTCCTAGTCTCTGAAGCCATGGAAAATCATTGTTTCCTTATTGTTCCTTTTCCTGCAGACATAACTTTAATTTCTATCTTAAATCCATTATGAGTCATGGCAAATGGACATCTTGTGAGATCGACTAGGATGCGGGGAAACGGTCTCAAACGACACTTAGAGCTGTTTGGCAGTGGAATATACTGCCATGGAGGTTGGTCGAGTCTCCTTCTTTGGAGGTTTTTAAGCAGAGGCTGGATGGACATCTGTCTCGGAAGTACTGTGATGGGAGTTCCTGCATGGCACGGGGGTTAGACTAGACGGCCCTTCAGGTCTCTTCCAACTCTATTATTGCATTTTATTTTCTTAAAATACTCTAAAATGCAATAAATAAAATCAAAATGTTTTAATCTCACAAGAAAAGAAGTCCAGTTGCCATGACTCAAACTTTCAGATAACCTCACCTGGAGGACTGAGAATCTTCACAGATATATCTGTATGACAGCCTTCTTGAAGTGCAGTGTCCAGAACATGTCACAGTACTGAAGATGAGGTCTGAACGAGACAGAAGAGATATTTGAAAATGTATGGTTTTTCTAATGAACAGACAGCATTTGATAAAATATTGTTGACTGTAGATGATAAATTAATTAAGAAAATATACAAATTTGTATTAGAATGGAAAATGGAAGATGAAAAATTCAAAGAGACAATGGTCCAATGGGCAATTATTTTGGCTATAATATGTAAGTTAGACCTGTGATAAAGCTAAAACATTTTGGATTAAAATACACACTTGGTTTGTTAAAATGTTCAAAGCGCATAGAGATTTCAAACGAGAATTGCTCTTACTAGATATAGTATGAGAGAACTTAGATAAGCAAAACATTTATTTAATATTACATATTATGACAGCAGCGAGGATGGTATGGGCACAATACTGGAAAAATGAAGGAATACCAATTGATGAAAGAATAATCAAGACACATGCCCTAGTGACATCCCACCTAGACTACTGTAATGTGCTCTATGTGGGGCTACCAATGAAAAGCCTCAGGAAACTTCAATGGGCCAAAACGCAGCAGCCAGACTGCTGATTGGGGCGGGGTACAAAGATCACATTACACTCCTATTGAAGCAGCTCCACTGGCTGCCAATCAGTTATCGGACACGCTAACCTTGACCTACAAAGCACTCTACGGCCTGGTTCCCATCTACCTTAAAGATCAAATCTCACAGAACAAACCAACTTGGGTGCTAAGGCCCTTCTCTCTCTAGAATTATAAAGTTGGAAGAGAACTCAAGGGCCACTGAGTCTAACCCCCTGCCATTCAGGACCCGGCATCACAGTATTTCTGACAGATGGCCCATCACTTGCCTTGATCTAGACCCTTTTCTTCTGTTGATGCATCCAAGAATTGCATTGGCTTTCCTGATCGCCGCATCACACTGCTGACTCATGTTCAATCTGTGGTCCACCGAGACTCCCAGATCCCTTTCACAGGTACAATTTTCCAGCCAGGTATCTCCCATCCTATATCTGTGCAATTCATTTTTTTAACCTAGATGTAGCACCCTACATTTCCATCTGTTGAAATTCATTCCGTTAGCTTTGGCCCAGCATTCTAATCTGTCAAGGTCCTTTTGGATTTTCATGCTGTCCTGTATGGAATTAGCAACCCCTCCTAATTTGGTATAGTCTGCAAATTTAATTAGCATACTCTCTATTCCTTCCTCCAAGTCATTAATAATCCACCAGGCTAGCAATATCCACCAGCATTCCCATCACCTTTCCATTCCATCACCCTCACAGGTACGTCTCAGGGGAACCCATGAAACCTTGTCTCATGGGAGCCCTTCTTGGCTGCTGTGCCCAGACTCTGGAACCCCCTGCCACTAGAGGCCAGGACTGTCTCATCTCTGTTGTCTTTCCAGACACAGGCAAAGTCCTTTCTCTTTCTCTTCAGGCAAGCGTTCCCTGAATGATGGACTACCCATTATGTGTCTTTTGTAGGAATCTGTAGCATCACATAGACTTTGCTTCTATCTACTTATAACCTTATGTGATTACATTGACACTATGTTTTCAAAGTTAGTTTCTATCATACTCAACTTTGCATGCAACTTTACTCTCTTTTTAACTGCTCGCATTTTCTTGTATGCTTAATGCAACATTGACTTTTAATGCTGTAAGATGTTCCTCAATTCGATGTTAAAATAAGCTAGTTTTTGATTACACAGAAAATGATCGAAATTTCATTTCCAAAATGCAGCTAAGAGCATTCCATGGGCGATGGGCCCCATCAATCCAGAAAAGGACAAGGAACTGCCCAGTGTGCAGCCTCAGCTGTTCAGCTGCTCTGGAAGGATTTACAAAGAGAACCCGGGCAGTTGGGACTTTGCGCCCTGAGAACAAACTTTGGGGAATCAGTTTCCCACTTCCTTGGAACCTGGACAAAGCCGATCAAGAGCTCCTCTCTCTCATGGTATGAACGGGATGTAAAAATGATATGTGTATTGTGTGAATGAAACCCTCGTTATTTGCTCTGTAATTGATAAGAAAGTATATTCATTTGCACTTAATGTTGTGCCTTAACGAGGGCCTTTGTTGTCTGTGTATAGTGATTGTCCTCCTTCAGACACAAAAGAAAGAGCAATCACCTGTTTGGGGACAAAAGGAAGGTGCCACTCACCTCAATGTCCTCTCTGACCCACAACTGGTGTCACAGAAGATCTGGTGGCAGCTGCCCACAAAGGCTCTTGGCGATGGTTGAACCCTTTATCTAAGTTTCTCAACAGATTGCATCCTATGAAGTGAAAGGTGGTGCTTCAGACCCAAAGAAAGAAAGAAATCTCACCTGCCTTGGAAATGTTAGGAGAGATTTGGAGTTGGAGTCTTCGCTTTTGGCCTTCAGGAAAGTCACGTGGGTTCAGTTCAGTTTCCTCCCCTCCTTCGGAGAAAAGGAAAAAAGGTCAGTCTGGAGGCTGCTTGATTAAAGGAAACCAGAAACCTGTCCCTCCACGACATATCTTTGTTCTTTTTTACATCTTGTAGGGCTACAAGTCAGTGAGAAAAGTAAGATACTCTATAAAGGAACAGGAAGGCTGGGAGGGAGAAAGGAGGAGGAGGAGGAGGAGGAAGGAGGGCCATCTCCCAAACTCTGAGACAAAATCTTGACCATTTCATTTAATTGTGCAAAATGTGCTTTCCCACCCGAAAACCCTTTCTCAGGAGGTTTAGTGGGCTGAGAGGTCCTCCTTGGACTTGGGGAGACCCGGGTTCAAGTCCTGAGTCATTTCAACTGATGCTTCCACAGCCTTGAGAGATCCTTCAGGATTGGCTCCAGAGGAATAAGTTGTTCTCGCTCAGTTTTTCAATCCCGACCACCCGATGCAAAGCCTTCATCGGAAGCCTGGTCCTTGGAGCCCTTTTTGTTTTCGGTTTTTGAAATCTCCGACCCACCCAATCATCTCTCCCTCCAACCCTCAGCAGTTCCTTGGGCCTCTTCCTGCCCTGCCTTATTTCGGAAGCACTTTTTATTCCCATGCACGGAAGCCACACAGCAAGGATTTCTCCCAAGCCAAGTGGGGAGGAAAACCATCCCATCGGCCAGGCCTTTTTCTCACTTGCTCCCCCAACTCAGGTTTTTGGGCAGGCATTGAAAGAGGCGGCAAAGAGGTCGCCAGGCCCAGGCCGGTTCCTTGCCCCACCAGCCCCCTCCTTCTCGCCCAGCTGAGACCCCCCCTTTTTTTGCCCCCACAAACCCCTTTAAGGCCCTTTCCTCCCCTCCCCTCCCCTCCCCAGACCCTCCTCCTCCTCCTCCTCTTCCCCCCCCAGGGACCCCTCCAGACTTTGGGGGAAACAGTGGGGCGATTGGGGGGGGGGAGGAATTGAGATCTCCGTTGCTTTCTCCCACCCACCCACCCACCCCCTTTTTAACCCCTTCGGTGCCTGCAGGATTGGGGGAGGGGGGAAGATGGGAGGGGGGAGGGTTCCTCATCCGAGGAGAAGCCTGGAGGAGCCACGCCTGCTGGGAGAAGGGCGTATTTTTGGGGGGGTCCTGCCCCCCCCCATTTGGACCCCCCCTCCTTTCCCTGACCCCCCCCCCCCCAATATTACCCTCGAGACACACAACCTCAATGGCTCACCTCCTCCTCCTCCTGCCGCGGGAAAGGACCAAGGAGGGCCCCCTTTGCGCATGCGTCCCTCGGAGACCATAGAGAGGAGGGAAGGAGGGAAGGGCGCCTCTCAATCCTCTTCCTGGTTCCTGTTTCTGGAGGTGGGGGGGGGAGGTAGAGCTACGAAGATAGTAGAGAGGCTCTCCTCCCCTTCAAACAGGACGTCTCCGGTCTCTGGTGGTGCAAAAGGGGGAGGTTTTCATTTGGGGGGTGGGTTGGGGGGCAGGGGCTGCTCCATGTGATTGATGGGATGCAACTGCCCCTTCTTCTGGGGGGGGGGCATTTCCGAAGGGGAGGAAGTATTGCCACGAACGGGGGGGGGGGGAGAGGAGAGGGCTTAATGGTCATAAGAGCCTAAGAAGAGCCCTCATGCTGGATCAGGCCAAGAAAGGCCCATCGAGTCCAGCTTCCTGGATCTCACAGGAGCTCCACCAGATGCATTTGGGAGCGCATGAGACTAGATATCTGTCTCCTGATAGCACTCCCCTGCATCTGGCCCTTGAGGTACCCCGGTTTTAAGCCTGGAGATTACACATCTCCCTCATGGTTTATTGTTTTACACTACGTAGCGGGCAACAGCGGAATCCTTTCCAAAGGCTGGAGCAAATTACATAGGAAGCAAACAAGTTTTGTAGTTTCTGAGAACTCCACCCCTGGTCACATGCATTACGATCACAAGTCTAAAGCGAGCCATTCAGGAGTGGGGAAGACATGCACAGTAGTAGTAGTTTCTGAGCATAGGCAGGCTATTGTATTCTTATCTGGTGTATTCTGTGCTATCTAGCGGGGGGGGGGGAATAGAAACTTAGAGCGAGGCATATAGGAGGGGAATAGTAACTCCTATTGAGCAGGAACATCTGCAGATACATTTGAAGGTCTCTAGGCCACATTCCTTTCATGGTAGCTAACTTGCTTAGGCTGCAGTTTATATTCTACTGACACAGACATTTTGTAGAAGCATACTAAGTTAGCATGAGAGACGCCATTTTGTGTACCAAACCCTTCAGAGGTACCCCAGTTTTAAGCCTGGAGATTACACATCTCCATCATGGTTTGTAACCTGGGATGATGGACTTTTCCTCCCGGAATCTGTCCAATCCCCTTTTGAAGGCATCCAGGCCAGATGCCATCACCACATCCTGTGGCAGGGAGTTCCATAGACCAGATCCCGGCAACACCTGCAAGGCAGAGGAGAGAAATCTGTTTCTTTCTTTGGATCACAAGCAACACCAAGGGATTAACTGGATGCAAATTGGTTTTAAAGATTTGGTTAGGATGCCTGATAAATTTTGTTCCATAATAGCAAGAAATTCCATAATAAGTATTTTTCCAAACCTCCACCCCACAGTCATGAGCCCCTGTCTGTCTGCTACCTGGCCTCTCTGAACATGTGCAGAGTATTATTTCTTTTTGCCCCCAATCCCACTCATTTCCCAAACCCCACACTCACCAAGGGCAGGTTCTGTGGAGGAGATGCTAACCCTGTTTCTCCTGGTGTGGATCTCTTCCCAAATGCCTCCTTTCCTCTTTTATTTTATTTTATTTTATTTTATTTTATTTTATTTTATTTTATTTATTTATTTATTTATTTATTTATTGGCTTTTTACCCCACCCATCTTCCGAAACGGAACTCTGGGCGGCTTAGAAAAGCTGAACGAGTCAGCAAACAATACAAAGTGGGCGACAAAACAGATTGGGCAACAATACAAAGGATACATCAACAACAATATAAAACAGCATAATAAAACAATTTGGGCATCATAACAACTGAGAATAGTGGGCGCAGGCTCAGTGCCAACACTAGTTGGGGAGCATATAGATGGCGGGACATATATATATCCACCCTAACATGCATACCTATACCCGTGAAAATCTACGAAAACATATATATATTATATATATATTATTTATATATATATATATATATATATATATATATATATATATATATATATATATATATATATATATATATATATATATATATATATATATATATATATATATATATATATATATATGTTTTCGTAGATTTTCACGGGTATAGGTATGCATGTTAGGGTGGATTCGGGTTTCTTCCCGTGTAGAAATCTGGTTGTTTTGGCGACGTTTCGACGAGGTCTCACTCGTCATCTTCAGGCTGGTGTTCTGGCTTCTTTCTTCTTGAAGCAAAGCGTGATCTCAGTTGAAGTCCTTCTATAAATACTGCTGGGGGTGTGTGGTCTGCTTGCTCTGTTGCTGATTGTAGGTTCGTTTGTTCTTTTGTGATCTGCTGTGTGGCTGAGGCGATCGTTAAGGGATTAACTGCTGGTGGGTTAGATGGCTGTTTAGAGACATCCTGTGTGGGTGAGGTGCTGGATGTGTGTCTATCAGCCTTTTGTTTCTTAATGACCTTGGTGATGGGCGTTCTGGCAGCATCCTGGGCTTTGGTGGAGTGGGGTCTTGTGTTTTGTGAATTCATTTTGGTCTGGCTACGTGTCTGTGGTCTCCCAATGTTTTTTTGGCGTGTGTAAGTGTGCTCCATGTGGTGACTGGAGTGGGGTGTAGCAGTAGATGGTGCAGTCGTGGTTTTGTTATTGGATGGTGGTTTCGTTTCATCTGTGGGAAGGGTCTGGGTTTGTGTTTGGTGTAGATGGAAGGTGGT
Organism: Phrynocephalus vlangalii; assembly: GCA_037367305.1. Taxonomy (NCBI): domain Eukaryota; kingdom Metazoa; phylum Chordata; class Lepidosauria; order Squamata; family Agamidae; genus Phrynocephalus; species Phrynocephalus vlangalii. Next base: position 1,429 of record JAWVWN010001042.1, on the reverse strand, counting down.
GGCATCTTGTGTCCTTTTGGACCTGGTGTCAGTCTTTGTGACAGAGGCTCGTCTGTTGACCAGGGCTAGTTTCCAGATGTCAGGCAAGCGGGAGGTGTCATCACGTTTATTCATGTTGTTTGGGTGTTTCTCTATTTCAATGGCTTCCATGATTATTCGACTGTTGAAGTGTTCAGTTTTGGAGATGAGTTTGGTTCTTTCAAAATCAATTTCATGACCTGTTGTTTTTATGTGCTGGAAGAGAGAGGAAGATTTTTCTTCTTTTTTGACTGCGTTCTTGTGTTCTGCGATGCGTGCGCTTATTCTCCTGTTTGTCTGTCCGATGTATGTGGCTGGGCAGACTTTGCATGGTATTTCGTAGATTCCTTGGTTTTCTAGCTCAATCTTGTCCTTGGGGTTTCTTAAAATGTTGGCTATTTTTTGGTCGGTGCAAAAGGCTGTCTTGATATTGTGTTTGTGGAGAATTTTGCTGATTTTGTCTGTGGTGCCTTTGATGTAAGGGAGGAGGGCAGTGCCGTTGTTCTCTTCTGTTTCTTGGTTCTTGGGGGTGTTTCTTTTTGGATTAGTTTGGTGATGGTGTTTTTTTGGAATCCGTTCGCAATTAAAACATTCGAGAGAGTGTGTAATTCAGTTTTTAGGTGGTCTTTGTCAGCGAGGCGTTTGGTTCTGGAGATGAGGGTTTTTGCTACGGAGTTGATCTGTGCAGGGTGGTGGTGTGATTGTGCATTTAAGTAGCGGTTTGTATGTGTTTTTTTCTGGTAGATGGTATGTCCTAAGGAGCCGTCGGGTTTTTTGTAGATTAGGACGTCCAGGAAGGGAAGTTGGTTGTTGGCTTCTATTTCCATAGTGAATTGTATTTTGGGGTGTAGGCTGTTGAGATGTGTGAGGAAGTTGTTCAGTTTATCTTTCCCGTGTGGCCAGATAACAAAGGTGTCGTCAACATATCTGAGCCAGAGTTTGGGTTTATGTTCGGACTTCTGTAACGCGTTGGTTTCAAAGTGTTCCATATATAGGTTTGCGATGACCGGTGAGAGGGTGATCCCATGGGTGCTCCTTCTATCTGTTTGTATCTTTGTCCATTGTGGATGAAGTATGTGTTGGTTAGGCAGTGGTTGGTCAGATCTAGGATGTGCTTGGGGGGGTTGTATTTGTTGTGGATAGCTGTCAAGGCTTCTTGAATGGGCACTTGTGTGAAGAGCGAAACAACATCGAAGCTCACGAGTAGGTCATTGGGTTGTAGGTCTTGTTTCTTTATAATTTCTATGAAGTGGAAAGAGTTTTGTACGTATGAAGTGATGGATTCTGCATAGGGCTGGAGTTGTTTGGCAAGAAATTTGGCGAGGTTTTTTAGAGGTGAGCCTATGGAGCTGACTATGGGTCTGAGAGGTGTTCCTTCTTTGTGAATCTTGGGGAGGCGTTAGAGCTTGGG